>BLSH010445423.1:450234-474602 GCA_018402905.1 Glandirana rugosa
TTGTGGGATCCATGCCTGATTCATTTTAATAAAGGTTAGCTTGTCCACATTGGATGTGGACAAACGGCTCCGCTTGTCTGTGATAACACCCCCTGCCGTACTAAACACACGGTCCGACAATACACTGGCTGCAGGGCAGGCCAGCACCTCCAAGGCATAAAGGGCAAGCTCAGGCCATGTGGCCAATTTGGAGACCCAGAAGTTGAATGGGACAGACCCATCAGGCAGTACGTGTAGGCGTGTGCCCACATACTCTTGCACCATGTTGCTGAAATGCTGCCTCCTGCTAAGACGTTGTCTATCGGCTGGTGGTGCTGTTTGTTGTGGCGGGCTGCTGACAAAGCTTTGCCACATTTCAGCCATGCTAACCCTGCCTTCTGAGGTGCTGGCGGTGGCACAGCTGCGTTGGTGGCCTCTACCTCCTCCTCCTCCTCTACCTTCACCTTGTGCTTCCGCTGAGCCCCCGGTATCATTTGGGAATGCCCTCTGCAGCGCCTCTACCAGTGTGCGCTTGTAGTCGCTCATCTTCCTCTCACGCTCCAGTGAGGGGATTAAGGACGGCACGTTGTCCTTGTAACGGGGATCCAGCAGGGTGGCCACCCAGTAATCAGGGGAAGTTACAACCATTATTTTCCAGCACTGCCTTAACCCTCTTGGGCATGGAGTTCACCAGAGCTTCACAGGTTGCCACTGGAGTCCTCTTCCACTTCTCCATGACGACATAACAGAGCTGATGGATGTTAGAGACCTTGCGCTTCTCCACCTTCCATTTAAGGATGCCCCACAGATGTTCAATAGGGTTTAGGTCTGGAGACATGCTTGGCCAGTCCATCACCTTTACCCTCAGATTCTTTAGCAAGGCAGTGGTCATCTTGGAGGTGTGTTTGGGGTTGTTATCATGTTGGAATACTGCCCTGTGGCCCAGGGAGGGGATCATACTCTGTTTCAGTATGTCACAGTACATGTTGGCATTCATGGTTCCCTCAATGAACTGTAGCTCCCCAGTGCCAGCAGCACTCATGCAGCCCCAGACCATGACACTCTCGCCTCCATGCTTAACTGTAGGCAAGACACACTTGTCTTTGTACTCCTTACCTGGTTGCTGCCACACACGCTTGGCACCATCTGAACCAGATACGTTTATCTTGGTCTCATCAGACCACAGGACATGGTTCCAGTAATCCATGTCCTTAGTCTTCTTGTCTTCAGCAAACTGTTTGTGGCTTTCTTGTGCAACAACTTTAGAAGAGGCTTCCTTCTGGGATGACAGCCATGCAGACCAATTTGATGCAGTGTGCGGCATATGGTCTGAGCATTGACAGGCTGACCCCCCACCCCTTCAACCTCTGCAGCAATGCTGGCAGCACTCATACGTCTATTTCCCAAAGACAACCTCTGGATATGACGCTAAGCATGTGCACTCAACTTCTTTGGTCAACCATGGCAAGGCCTCTTCTGAGGGGAACCTGCCCTGTTAAACCACTGTATGGTCTTGGCCACTGTGCTGCAGCTCAGTTTTAGGGGCTTGGCAATCTTCTTATAGACTAAGCCATCTTTATGTAGAGCAACAATTCTTTTTTTCAGACCCTCAAATAATTCTTTGCCATAAGGTGCCATGTTGAACTTCCAGTGACCAGTATGAAAGAGTGAGAGGGATAACACCAAATTTAACACACCTGCTCCCCATTCATCTGGTAACACTAACAAGTCACATGACACTGGGGAGGAAAAATGTCTAATTGGGCCCAATTTGGACATTTTCATGTAGGGGTGTACTCACTTTTGTTGTCAGCAGTTTAGACATTAATGGCTGTGTGTCGATTTTTTTTTGAGGGGACAGCAAATTTACACTGTTATACAAGCCGTACACTCACTACTTTACATTGTAGCAAAGTGTAATTTCTTCAGTGTTGTCACATGAAAAGATATAATAAAATATTTACAAAATGTGAGGGGTATACTCACTTTTGTGAGATACTGTATATATATATATATATATATATATATATATATATATATATATATATATACCTTTTATAGGTTTTAACCCCTGATCGCTCGGCGGTGACATTAGTTAGGTTTTAGCGTGCGTTAGGGTCAGCGTCAATCCCTGGCAGGGTCAGATTACTCAGGTACTCTGACACACACACACACACATATAATAGATAGGTCAGTTAGTAGTATTGTGTCTGAACAGATCAATATCTGTGATCTGATCATATATATTAGCGTCCCCTCTAGATTCGTGTTCTTAAAAATGCGATGTTAGCGTGATCAGCCCAGATACATGCTAGCACCTGCGTTTAGCCCCTCCACCCAGCCCAGCCCAGCCCAGCCCACCAAAATGCGGGATCAAATAGATCACTGACACTTACAAAACACAGCACACATATCTGCAGTGTTCATAAAGTTCATGCCTGATCCCTGCAAATGCTGACAGTGATTTTGGTTTTGATTTGAAACAGGCTCTGACAACCAGGTGCACTTTTTTGCCTGTGAGTCACACTAGTGTACCTATAAATTTAGAGCCCAAAATGTCCAATCCGAGGTACACTAATGAAGAGGCCTACACGTTACTGAGCATGACAGATGAGAGCGATGGGGAAACCTCACTGTCAGATTCAGGCTCAGTATATGAACCGGTAGACAGCAGTGGCCCCCTGACAGATAGCGCTGACGACGGAGTTGTGGTCCCTGCTAAGGTCAGGTGTACCTGACCCCGTTCTACTGTTGTTCAGGTGCAAGAACCACAGGGCTCTCATATGGAGCAGAGAGTACTAGTACTAGTGCCGCTCATCCTTCTGGTGAACTGGCAAGCACCAGCGGCCTAGTATATCCTGGTCGTACAACCAACATTGCAATAACACTTGGTGACATGGCGAGTCCCATAACTGCAGTTCAAGCTGGTGTGGCTAGTACAAGTAATGTCCTGCAGCCACAAAGAAGACAAAGACAGGCCCGCAGAGCCCATAGTGCCCTTCCAGCTGAATATGCTAACCCTAATTGGCAACCCACCACTGATTCAGCGCCCGTACTTCCCCCATTCAGTGGCCAACCTGGAATTCAAGTGCAAACAGTTGATTTTACGGCCCTTGATTTTTATTCACTGTTTTTCACCGAAGATCTCTATAGATCTATAGTGGACCAAAGCAATTTGTATGCTGGTCAATTTATCGCCACTAATTCCCATTTGTCACTTGCCAGAGATTGGAAACCTATTACGGTTTCTGAATTTAAGTCCTTTCTGGGCCTTTCCCTCATGGGCATGATTAAAAAATCGGAGTTGCGGTCATATTGGTCCACTGACCCAATTCACCATATGCCCATGTTCTCTGCTTGCATGACCAGGACAAGATAAGAGCAGATCTTGCCGTTCATGCATTTTAATGACAATGAACTCTGTCGTCCTCGAGGTGACCCTGAATACGATCGGCTCCTCAAAATTCGGGCCCCTGTAAACCACTTCAACCAAAAATTCGCAGCCTTGTATAATCCCGATCAAGAGCAAAAGCTTTGGGTTGAAAACGAACCAAAGTACCATCGCTATGGAGTGATATAGAGCTGCTGGTATGACAGGTAAACCTTAAATGATAAATCAAACTAAATAATCATGCTCATCAAAGATAGAGCAGCAAATCCACATGTGGAAACTACAGTATATTCCACATATGAAATGGTGTGTAAAGAACAACACCTGCTGCAATGAAATCATAGTGCTATTATGAAGCAAATAAACAATTAGTTCTGGTATTCAGCAATATGAGTCAGTGAGTATAAGTCATAGAGCACAAAGGAGATGCTACAAAGAAGTATCCCTCAGTGCATAGGAGACAGTCCCAATGACATAGAACATCACCTGCTGCATGCAGTAGTAGCGCTAATGAGAAAATAAAAATTCTAATAAGCAACAATGTCAGTCTGAAGTAAATAGCATGGACCGATACAATAATTGCTAAAGCAAATAATGTCACGTTATCAAGATGTGAATGAATGAATGAAGAAATAAAGGAAGGTAATCCTCAGTGTGGTCCCTCCAGTGGGCACTGGTGACACCCCCCCACTCACCAGATGTTGGTGACCCCTGTTACAGAGGTCGATAGAGCTTAGTGGGAGACATCAGGTGTGCATGTATCCAAATTCTCCAGATGCCGATCCCGATACGAATCCCGTTCAAGGGCCAGAGAAAAGAAAAATGATGGGACTTCAATGGTGAAGATTGTATGTTCAGACGTTTATTTAAAATTAGAATAAAACATCAGCACAAATCGTAAAAGCGATCGTCCAACCGACCGTGGGGTGTTCGTTCAGTAGAACAAGGAAGCAGGGGACGCAGAGTGCGCTCCACCTGTGTTCCTCCAAGTGGAAATGACGCATAGGTCCCTCGCCACCCGACGCGGCGTTTCGTTAACTCCTCGTCAACGTCATCAGGGGTCATAGGGGCACACGCGTCACCTCCTCCATTATTTATAAAACCGCTCGTTTGTGTCAACCAATCATTGTGGTCTCCCAGGCTAACTTGAACAAACCTGGTGCCAATTTACAAAACATGACTAATGAACTAACAAAATTGTTGTGAAAAACGTTATGAAAAAAATGTTTTTACATTTATTATGTAGTGTGTGGTTAGAAAGGGGAAAACCCTGCAGCAGAAAAAAGTGGAAGTGAAAAGTTTAGGTTCTGAATCCCAAACTGGGAAAATGTACCTGTATAAGATGTGAGATGAATAATGTATCATCCTATATGTGTGAAACTAAGTATAGCTACTCACCAAGACACACATATTCTGGTGGTAGTAGTGAGAGTAATATTGACTAATGGGGAAAAGGGGAAATGGTCCTGCACAAATACCCCAAATCCCATCCATGTAATTCTATTCTAATATAGTGTGCCTTAGACCAATAAGTGAATGGAATGATATGAACCATTTAAATGTGTACACATGTGTTCCAGATGGATAGACACTCAGAGCTCAAAAATTTGCCAAAAAACAATTCAAATCAATCTCAGAATTGATACCAGCAGGTCTTAGAGTATCCAGTCTGTGGATCCAGGCTGTCTCATTCCTTGACAGTTCCCAGACAAGATTACCCCCCCTCCAATGGGATTTTATCCGGTCTATGCCGAAGAATTAGGTTTTATTCTAATTTTAAATAAACGTCTGAACATCATTTTTATTTTTTCCGGCCCTTCTGGAGAATTTGGATACATGCACAACTGACGTCTCCCACTAAGCTCTATCGACCTCTGTGACAGGGGTCACCAACATCTGGTGAGTGGGGGGGTGTCACCAGTGCCCACTGGAGGGACCACACTGAGGATTACCTTCCTTTATTTCTTCATTCATTCACATCTTGATAATGTGACATTATTTGCTTTAGCAATTATTGTATCGGTCCATGCTATTTACTTCAGACTGACATTGTTGCTTATTAGAATTTTTATTTTCTCATTAGCGCTACTACTGCATGCAGCAGGTGATGTTCTATGTCATTGGGACTGTCTCCTATGCACTGAGGGATACTTCTTTGTAGCATCTCCTTTGTGCTCTATGACTTATACTCACTGACTCATATTGCTGAATACCAGAACTCATTGTTTATTTGCTTCATAATAGCGCTATGATTTCATTGCAGCAGGTGTTGTTTACACACCATTTCATATGTGGAATATAGTTTCCACATGTTGATTTGCTGCTCTATCTTTGATGAATGCGGTAATTTAGTTTGATATTCCCGATCAAGTTGTCTGCATAGACGAGTCCCTGATTAAATTTTCTGGCCGTCTTACTTTCAAGCAGTACCTCCCCAGCAAGCGTGCCAGATATGGGGTCAAAATATATAAGCTCTGTGAAAGGGCCACAGGCTATACATATAGTTTTATGGTTTATGCGGGAAAAGATAGTCACGTGGAGCCCTCCAACTGCCCGGACTACATAGGGAGCGCTAGCAAGATTGTGTGGGATTTGGTGTCACCCTTTTTCGTAAAGGGGTACCATTTGTACGTTGACAATGCCACTTTTTAGTCACCTGTTTAATCAAAGAATTGGCACATGTGGCAATGTGCGATCTAATCACCGGGGCTTCCCCCAACGGCTGGTAGAATCCCAACTTAGATGGGGGGAGAGAGCCTGCTTTAAATGTAATAATTTGCTCACGGCGAAGTGGAGGGATACAAAGAACGTTTTCGTTCTTTCCTCCCTTCATGCAGATACGACAGTCCAAATTCCAATGGCGACTGATGTTGTGGAAAAACCCTCTGAGTCCACGAATATAACCTTAATATGGGAGGGGTGGAGCTCAACGATCAGTAATTGGTGCTGTACCTAATTGCCTGTAAGGCCAGACGCCGATACAAAAAAGTGTCTGTATACCTATTCCAATTGGCTTTGCTGAACACTTATGTGCTATACAAAGCGTCAGGATGAACTGGATCCTTCCTTAAATTCCAGGAAGAGATCATCACAGCCCTTCTGTTTCCAGATGGTGCTGCACCCCATCATCCCAGTCCAAATGCAGTGAGCCGGCTGCATGAGAGGCATTTTCCGTATGTCCTCCCTGGTACCCCTACCCAACAAGCCCCCCAAAGAAGATGTCGTGTCTGCAGCCGACGTGGATACAGGTGCGACACCTGTTATTATTGTCCCTCCTGTCCTAACCAGCCTGGTCTTTGCAGTGGTGACAGTTTCCAGCGCTACCATACACTAGTTGAGTATTAGGGTAGGGTACAGCACTGCATAGTCATAGGGCACACATTCACAGGGTCTCCAAAGATGTCACTGCATTTCAAGAGACCCTAAACTGGAACTATTACAGTTAAGCCTCGTACACACGATGCAACGATCGTACAACCGAACGGCCCAAATCGTATGTTGGCTGTTGTGTCTCGCGTACTGACATGCACTAAGCGATTGTACGACCAAGCTGAACGTAGTGACGTGTTACGAGCCTATAAAGAGGAAGTTCAGGTGCATGAAATTTGTGAATTAGGAACAAACGGACACTTCCAGGCGTTCCTGACTTCTGAGCATGCGTGTTTTGCACAGTACAACTTGTTGGACCAACTTCTCTGTACACACAGTACAATGGTCGTATGACCGCTTGTTGGTACAATCAAAGTTTTCTAGTCTGCTCATCCAAATTCTGTTGTACGACCGTCATACATCGGCTGTTCTAATCACACGTACTAACGTTCGGATGATCGTACAACAAGCGGTCGTACGACCGTTTTCATACGATCATTGCATCGTGTGTACGAGGCTTTATTGTTAAAAAAAAAGCGCACCAAAAAAAAATTAAAACCACAAAAAAAATTTTATAAAAAAACAAAAAAATAAATAAAATAAAAAAACCAAAACAGTTGTACGTTTCTTGTTTTTCTCTCTCTATTCTCTCATTATTGTTCTCTCTCTGTTGTTAATGTGTTTTTATGCATACCTGTAATGATTTGTTACTCTTTTTTATCATGTTTTCTGTGCAATTACTGTATGTAATTTTTTATATGTTAATGCTTACATATAATGTTTTATTGTTACTGTGTTTTATAATGTTTTCTTTACTGGTATGTAATTTTTTTTAATGTTACTGTTTACTGTGTTTTATTAATAGTTCTTTGCTTTTCTGGTTACGCCAATCAGCTGCAGCACTGATTTATTTATGATGACAGCAACAGTGTTTGCTCCCACCATACGTAAATCAGTGACTCCAGTGCTGTTGGAGGTGATTTCACCACCACAGTTAAATAAAGAGCATATATACCGGAGCATAGGGGCAGTGGGTGGAAATTGAGGCAGATTGCCCCTATGCTCCGTCATATTTTTAAAACGACACTATGCCCATGATTAGAAGTGGGTGGATGAAGGGCGGTTTTGTAATGGTGGACATACCCACCGATTGATTCTTTTTTTTCATTTAACCTACAGGCTGCATGAAAAAAAGAACATTACAACATATGCCCAACAAGGATCAGCGACGTACTAGTATGTTGCTGGTCTTTGAGTGGTTTTCTCAGGCTTTTCTGTCCCACCGGGGAATGCAAGAATGCAGCCGGTGGTTCTGCCAGCTGACCATAGAGCTGATCGCAGACTAGAATGGCTCCAATCATCTCTATGGCCTAAGAAACTGGAAGCTATGAGCATTTCATGACTTCAGTTTTGCCGCATATAAACAGCGCCATTGGGAAATCATCTTATCACACCGATCTTGGTGTGGTAAGATGCTTTAAGGGCTGAGGAGAAATCTAGAGTCTTATAGACCCCAAATTTTTTTTAAAAAAAATGTGCGACACTACCTATTTTTTTTATCACAGGGGATATTTAAATTACCTGTGATAACGATAAAAGTGATTAAAAAAGAAAAAACACAATGAAAGGGACAGTGTAAAAATAAAATAAAAGGCAAAATGAATAATGAAATAAAAAAATGCACCCCTGTCCCCCCGTGCACGCGCTCAAAGGTGAACGCAAGCGTCGTTCTCGTGTCGTATGTAAACAGCAATTGCACCACGCATGTGAGGTATCACTGCAAATGTCAGATTGAGGGCAGTAATTCTAGCAGTAGACCTCCTCTGTAAATCTAAAGTGGTAACTTGTAAAGGCTTTTAATGTATATAGTTTGTCGCCACTGCGCGGGTTTGTGTCATTTTTAAAGCATGTCATGTGTCTATGCACTCAGCATGAGATCATCTTTTATATTTCACCAAACAATTGGGCAATATAGTGTGGTTTTGTGCATTGAAATTCAAAAAAGTGTTTTTCCCCCCAAATCTTGCATTTGAAAAATTGCTGCGCAAATACTGTGTGAAAAAAAATTGCAACACCCACCATTTTAATCTATAGGGCATCTGATTTAAAAATATATATAATGTTTGTGGTTCAAAGTAGTTTTCTAGCAAAAAAAAAGTATTTTTCATGTAAACAAAAATTGTTAGAAAAGACTTGGTGGTTCTAGTGGTTAGAAGAGTGGGTGATGTTGG
Organism: Glandirana rugosa; assembly: GCA_018402905.1. Lineage (NCBI taxonomy): Eukaryota > Metazoa > Chordata > Amphibia > Anura > Ranidae > Glandirana > Glandirana rugosa. The sequence goes on from BLSH010445423.1 coordinate 459,205, forward strand.
GCATAAAATGCCAGGACAGTTCAAACCCCTCCCCCAAATGACCCCATTTTGGAAAGTAGACACCCAAAGCTATTTGCTGAGAGGCATGTTGAGTCCATGGAATATTTTATTTTTTTGTCACAAGTGATTGAAAAATGACAAAAAAAAAATCAAACATGCCATGGGTATATGTGGAATTACACCAAAATACATTCTGCTGCTTCTCCTGAGTATGGGGATACCACATGTGTGAGACTTTTTGAGAGCCTATCTGCGCACATGACCCCAAAAGCCAATCACCGCCTTCAGGATTTCTAAGGGCGTAAACTTATGCTTTCACCCCACACTACCTCTCACAGTTTCCGAGGCCATGAAATGCCCAGATAACACCCCCCCCCCAAATGACACCATTTTTGAAAGTAGACACCCCAAGCTATTTGCTGAGAGGCATGTTGAGTCCCCATGGAATATTTTATATTTTGCCACAAGTTTTGGGAAAATTCGAATTTTTTTTTTTTTTAACCAAAGTTGTCACTAAATGATATATTGCTCGAACATGCCATAGGTATATGTGGAATTACACACCAAAATACATTCTGCTGCTTCTCCTGGGTAGGGGGATACCACATGTGTGGGAGCCTAGCCGTGTACAGAACCCCAAAAACCAATCACAATCTTCAGGCTTTCTAAGGGCGTAAAATGGTGATTTTGCTCCTCACTACCTATCACGCTTTCGTAGGCCCTGAAATGTCAAGGTAGCACAAAAGACCCCCAAATGACACCATTTTGGAAAGTCGACACCCCAAGGTATTTGCTAAGAGGCATGGTGAGTATTTTGCAGCTCTCATTTGTTTTGTAAAATTAAGAAAGAAAATGAAAATGTATTGTTTTTTCTTTTTTCAACTTTCAAAACTTTGTGTCAAAAAGCGAGATCTGCAAAATACTCAACGTGCCTCTCAGCACATAGCTTGGAGTGTCTACTTTCCAAAATGGGGTCATTTGGGGGGTTTTGTGCTATCTGGGCATTCCATGGCCTCCAAAAATGTGATAGGTAGTGTGGGGTGAATGCATATGTGGTATCCCCGTACTCAGGAGAAGCAGCAGAATGTATTTTGGGGTGTAATTCCCCATATACCCATGCCATGTGTGAGCAATATATAATATGCAGCGACAACATTGTGTAATTTTTTTTTTTTATTCACTTGTGACAAAAAAATAAAATATAAATATATAATGTGACAAAAAAATAAAATATTCCATGGACTCAACATGCCTCTCAGCAAATAGTTTGGGGTGTCTACTTGCCAAACTGAGGTCATTTGGGGGGGTTGTGCTATCTGGGCATTTCATGGCCTCCGAAACTGTGATAAGTAGTGTGGGGTGAAAGCATAAGTTTACGCCCTTAGAAATCCTGAAGGCGGCGATTGGTTTTTGGGGTCCTGTATGCGGCTAGGTTCCCAAAAAGTCTCACATATGTGGTATCCCCATACTCAGGAGAAGCAGCAGAATGTATTTTGGGGTGTAATTACACATATACCCATGGCATGCGTGAGCAATATATCATTTCAGTGACAACTTTGTGTATTTTTTTTTTGTCATTTTTAAATCACTTGTGACAAAAAAATAAAATATTCCATGGACTCAATATGACTCTCAGCAACTTCCTTGGGGTGTCTACTTTCTAAAATTGGGTCATTTGGGGGGTTTGTATTGCCTTTCCATTATAGCACCTCAGGAAATGAGATAGGCAGTCATAAAATAAAAGCTGCGTAAATGAAAGAAAATGTACCCTAGTTTCTAAACGCTCTAACTTTTGCGCAAGCCAATAAATATACGCTTATTGACTTTTTTTTTACCTGAGACATGTGACTGAATGCATTTTGGCAAAAATGTAAGACTAAAAATTAGTTTATTGTATTTTTTTTAATAATAAAAATTTGAAAATATTTTTTTCAAAATTTTCGGTCTTTTTCATTTATATCGCAAAAAATAAAAATGCAGATGTGATCAAATACCACCAAAATAAATCTCTATTTGTGGGAAAAAAAGGACATAAATTTCGTTTGGGTACAGCATTGCATGACCGCTCAATTACCAGTTAAAGCAGCGCAGCGCCAAACTGTAAAAAGGTGATTAAGGGGGTAAATCCTTCCGGGGCTGAAGTGGTTAAATAAACAGGAAGGGATCTTAGCTTGGCTCTGGCCTGGGACTCAGCATGATGACACTGAGAGAGCTACACCTTAGGAGCTGGTTGCTCTAAGGACTGCAAGAGAAAAGGTTTGCGTTTGTTTTGTTTGAAGGTGTCAGGGACAAGCCCGACATCGTATAGAGAGGTATCCTGCTCTGTAGTAGTTTAGCGCTGGATGGCAAGGTTTTGTTTTTGCCATTTTGTTTGTCTTATTACTTGCAACCTTTTACCAAATAAAACTGGAAACCCGCCAGATTTTGAGAAAGTTTGCCTTCGAGCTGCCTTCTTCCCAGGAAAAGTGATCCACACAAGCTAATCTGACTCAACGTTCACTCAAATTCTTTGGTTGAGCACGGTGAGGCCTGTTCTGAGTGGAACCTGTCCTCTTAAACCGCTGCTGCAGCTCTGTTTCAGGGTCTTGGCAATCTTCTTACAGCCTAGGCCATCTTTATGTAGAGCAACAATTCTTTTTTTCAGATCCTCAGAAAGTTCTTTGCCATGAGGTGCCATGTTAAACTTGCAATGATTAGTATGAGAGAGTGAGAGCGAAAACACCAAATTTAACACACCTGCTCCCTATTCACACCTGAAACCTTGTAACACTAACGAGTCAAATGACACCAGGGAGGGAAAATGGCTAATTGGGCCCAATTTGGACATTTTCACTTAGGGGTGTACTCACTTTTGTTGCCAGCGGTTTAGATGTTAATGGCTATGTGTTGCGTTATTTTGAGGGGACAGCAAATTTACACTGTTATACAAGCTGTACACTCACTACTTTACATTGTATCAAAGTGTCATTTCTTCAGTGTTGTCACATGAAAAGATATAATAAAATATTTACAAAAATCTGAGGGGTGTACTCACTCTTGTGAGATACTGTAGTTCTGTGTGCGTTACTGCCAGTTTAACGCCATATAGTTTTGTGCATTACTGTAAGTTTAACGCCATTTACTTGTGTGTGAGTTACTGATTGCGGCAGAAGCAGGCATGCTAATTACACACCTGTGGGCTGGGTTCATATGCATCCCAGGGATAGCGCTCAGGGCTCCCACTTGGAGACAGCTCCACCCAGGCAGACAGGAAATCTGACCGAGAGTCAGGAGAACTCCGCCCTACAGACATGACGTCTGTGTATGAGTGTCAGGAGGACACCCATGTTCCCTAGGAGAGAGAGGCTGCAGCTGGCACCTGGCAGCTTGAGCATACGCTCTGAGGAGCAACCCAAAGGCCTAGGCGTGAGACCTGAAGCAGCAGTGCTGCAAGTGAGTAAGCCAGGAGGATGAATGTTTGAACTATACAGTAATGGTGGAACCCCCTGCAAGGGAAATTGCTGTTATGTCGTTGAATTTTGTTTCTTGAACTGTCCTTTTAATAAAAGTGGGCTGCCATGCCCTTAAAATATAGTCTGCACTTGATTAAAAAAAAATACAGTCTGGACTGACATGTGTTCCTGAACTCGCATACACCACTTGAGTTTAATCACCCCGATATCTCACAATATATATATATATATATATATATATATATATTGTATATATAGTAAAGACTACAAATCAGTCCTACATATTTGGTGAAATCTAGGAAAAAAAGAAATGTTACTTACCATGCTAGGAGCTAATGTCCCCAATGCTATTATTGGCATTTTGTGCCCATCGTTGAGAACAATACAACGTTCATTGCCTTCGCTTTTCTTTTGACAGGATGACATCTTTTGTGTTCTTAATTATCAGAGATCTCTGCTTTTACTTCCAGTCTCTCTCTTCTCTCTTTTCTGTCTAACTTTCTCTTTTCTCTCTCTCTCTCTCTCACCGTGGTATGTCTATCTTTCCTGTCTGTCTCTCGTTTTTTCTCAGATTTCTCTTTCTTACTTTTTATATCTCAGCCTGTCTGGCCTTGCCTCTCTAAGGTGTGGTAACACATAGAACAAATAATACACTTATCAAGAGCAGTTGATATGTGGTAGTGTAAAGGTCTATCTAGGCATTTATGATGTTTAAGATTTATTTTATTCTGCCAATTAAAAAGAAAGGGCTCGAGGGACTGAGAGTCCGAACTTTGTACTCCTGCTGTTCACAGGAGTAATGAAGGGATTTTGACATAGAGTACCCACAAGATAATTCTTAACCACTTTACCACAGTCATACAGTGGAGTGGTGGCCACTGTGTGTTCCGGAGTGCTGTAAATAAAGAACACTATGTTTTCATTATTCAATATCTCAGATCATAGGAAAACATTTAACCGAGTCAACCTGAGTGGCTTTGTGCCTTGTGGTTGCTGTGATGACTAATCACAGTGATCACAAATTAAAGTAGTACTAATGTTTACATTTGGGAGTCCTCTCTTTCTCTCATGATGGAGGAAAGGAAGGAAGGAAGGAGAATTCAGTTAAAGGGGAGTTCCACCCACAATTGGAACTTCCGCTCATTAGATACCTCCCCCCCTTAGGTGTTACATTTAGCACCTTTCAGGGGGGAGGGGTGAGAGGATACCTGTCTTTGACAGGTATCCTGTCCCCACTTCCGGGAGCCCGGGCCATGGCGAATTACGTCAGCAGACGGGCTCCCTTTTCCTCCCTCCTCCGTTGCCGGGCCACTGATGCCCAGTAGAGGCCTGGCTGTGAACCCAAAACCTGTGTAGCGCCCCCATAGTATAGGTGCGTTTTCTAGCAGGGTTTTTGGCTAGGAGAGGTAAATTTAGTCATGCCTGACTTTAATGTGCAGGCCTGAATGTTTTGATCTGGGCTGAGAAGCTCAGGTAGGATTGGGTGAACTTAACAGATGAGGTCACCAGAACCTCCCACTTCTTTCCAGAAACCTAGAGAAGGTTTTCTGGCCAGAGAGCTGGGAGGTGGGTGGAGCCAGCCCAATCTGGGAGGAGTAGTGTCAGGTGGAAGTCTGGAGATGTAGCAGGGGCGCTGTGGTGCAGGCCCCTACCCAGGAGGTCGCTCCCTGTCTGGGGAGAGTGACCTTGGGGCCTGAGTGTTCGGGTGCAGCCAGGATGTACAGTGATTCCTGGAGCGGCACAGAAGGAACAGGAGAACAGCAGAGGTGCTACAAGAGGAGTGAGAGACTTTATCCACCGGTGCAGTGAGTGACGGTCCCTGGGACTCAAGTAGAAAGTGCTGGAGCAGGCTGGGAGAGGAAATGGTGGACAGTCTGTGGGAGCTTTGGGAGCCAGTCAAGGGAAAGGAGGGTCACTACCAGAAAGCAGGTCGATGGGACCTGGAAGAGGATGAGCTGGGAATTATAGACTGTCAAAGGCCCGGTTAGCACTAAAGTATTTTACTGCACATTCAGGGGCCCGTGATCCCTGGCCTGTAATGGGTTTTCCTGAGGTCCTGCTGCAACAGAGTAGGCCTCACCACGTGCTAACCGCGGTGAAGAGAAAGGTATAGAGAAGCCTGATAAATTTCCTTTCAGGCTGTAAACTAAGTTCTGAGTTGGAGAGAAGCAAATGAGTGGAAAGCTGTGAGTTCTGTGTAGTGAGAGAGCTCTAAGAGTAACGGTCAGCAAGTGAAGTGCTGGAGAGTTGAGAGGAGCAATAGTCTGCAGAGGCAGAGTCTGCAGTGAAGTGTGCATATACAGGCTTGTATATGGGAACCTTGTACCATAATTCTTTGGGCATCCCACAGTTACCCCTTATCCCCATCCAAGTTATTTCCCCCAAATAAAACAACAAAAACAAGAACCGGCCTGGTCAGTGTCTCTGGATGTGTGCATATGGTGCGATTGAGATCAGCTATCAGGTGAACCACTACTACAAGCCACTCTATAGGGAGCACATGTCTACACCCGCAATGGCCGCGGCTGCACCTGACCAGACGATCTGAAGATCGCCAATGGTGCTGACATCACTGGACTCCAGGACAGGTAAGTGTCCTAAAGTTAAAAATCAGCAGCTACTGTATGTGCTAAACTGATGACCTATAGGGTGCCTTTACAGTAAAGCTTCGCCTATGGAAAATATAGGGTACTGAAGTTTGTTGCCATTTCACAGGCGCATGCAAATGTAAGATTTGACATGTTAGATATCTATTTACTCAGTACAACCTCATCTTTTATATTTTTCCAAAAAAAATGGTGTAATTTGTGTTTGTATGCCTAAAATGAACTTTAGTGTATTTTCTACTGCCGTAATAGCTTGTGAAATAAAAAATTGCTACTATTTTAGTCTCTAGGGTGTCTACTTTTAGAAAATATATAATTGGGGGGCTTATGTAATCTCCAAGCCTAAAATTATTTTTTAACATATATGCAAAAAATTCAAATACCGCTCTGGCAGCAAAAGGGTTAATTTAACTACTTGATGGCGGCAAAGTGGTTTGTTATCGCAAAACGCCATCACCTGACGGCGGCCGCAATAACGAGTATTCTGAGCTCGCACACGCTGCCGGAGGCACGCTCGTGCACTCACTGTGTTCCGAGGGGGCAGGGAGTGGGTAGGACGGACTCGATCTCTGCCAGCTACCAGTGATAACTCCCCGGCAGTGAGAGAACGGAGGTCCGTGTTTGTAAACATGGATCTTCGTTCTGACAGAGGGGGAAGGGATGTGATCACAGGCTTCCTGCATATGGAAGCCGAGATCACTCCCCTCCCCCTGACAGCCCAGCCCCCATACAGTTAGAGCACACTGAGGGAACACAGTTAACCCTTAGAGTGCCTCCTCCAGGTAACCCCTTCACTGCCAATGGCATTTACACAGTAATCAATGCATTTTCATAGCACTGATCGCTGTATATATACCAATGGTCCCAAAAAAGTGTCAAAATGGTCCGACATGCCCGCCGCAATATCGCAGTACCGCTAAAAATCACAGATCGCCACCATTACTAGTTAAAAAAAAAACATAAATTAGTTCTCATCATTTGTAAGCGCTGCAACTTTTGCGCAAACCAATCAACAAAGGCTGATTGCGATTTTTTTACCAAAAATATGAGGAAAAATATAAATCGGTCAAAACCGATGAAAAAAAATGTTTTTTTATATTTTTTTTTGGATTTGTACTTTAGCAAAATGTAAGAAATATTGTTTTTTTTTTTGCAAAATTGACGCTCTTTTTTTGTTTATAGCGATGATCAGAAATTGAAAAGAAAGCCATATTTGTGGGAAAAAAAGGACGCACATTTTGTTTGGGTACAACGTCGCATGACCGTGCAATTGTCAGTTAAAGCGATGCAGTGCCGAATCGCAAAAAGTGCTTTGGTCCTAAACTGGGAAATCCTTCCGGGGCTGAAGTGGTTAAAGTGGATAACAGCAAACACTCTTGTGCAAAAGTGTGATGTCCAGATGGTCTATTTTCCAAGTGATAGTTTCTCTAACCTTGCTGCCCTCCAGGATAGGGGATATCCTAATAGTCACAGAAAATTAAGAAAAGAGGGAGCACCAGCCTAGTGCATTAGCCCAAGTAATTTTTTTGATAAAATACAAAGTTCAAAACTACTCACAAAAATGTGGATAAATATTGCTTGTAAAAGCCACCTATTCATGCCAACCAGTCCTAAAACCAACAGTCTTCAGATGGTAAAGGGGAAGACATCAGCGCTTCTGCTGGCTGACATGTTTCAAAGGAGTCCCTTCTTCCTCAGGACTCCTTTGAAACATGTCAGTCAGCAGCGGCACTGATGTATTTTCCTTTACCATCTCAAGACTTTTGGTTTCAGGACTCATTGCCATGAATAGGTGGCTTTTACAAGCAATATTTCTCCACATTTTTGTGAGTAGTTTTGAACTTTGTTTTTATCAATACATTTTCTTTATATTTTCTCTTAATTTAAAATGGTTCTAAAGCTTAAACATTTTTTGCCTTAATGCATGGCTTGCATTAAGGTAAAACATGTTTAGGCATCAGCATCCCACCTCACCCTTCCTAATACTTACCTAAGCCCTCATTTGATGTAGCACTGTGCACATCTGCAGCTCTTCCCTCCCTCCACTTCCGGGACATGCTGGCTTTTCTGGGACATCGGGAGCCATTGGCTCCCAGTGCTGTCAATTAAACCCAGTGACGACGGAGCAGGAGGTGGGTGGGTGGGCCGAGTCCCGCTGTCTGTGTCAATGGATGCAGCAGTGGGGCTGTGGAGAAGCGGCTTCCCATGGGGGTACTGGACAGAAAGGACGGGCCAGGAGTGCCAGCAGGGGACCCGAGAAGAGGAGGTTTGCGGCTGCTCTGTGCAATTCTGTCTGTGTTTTTTAGGCCAGGGTTGAGTGTCTCAGGGAGGGCTGGGTGACACACAGGCAACATCTCTAATACCTCCCGCTACTTCTAGAAACACGCAGAAGGTTCTAGAAGGATGGGAGTGGAGGGGAGGAGGAGCTGCCTGGAGTATTCATGAGGGCCCTGACCATTCCCCAACAGATGGGTTGGCAGAGGGCAGGCTCCCTCAAACACTCAGGGTCAGCCCAGCTGGGGGAGTGTGAAGTTTGGGTGGAAGATGGTTATGGAGTGTTAGGCTATCGGTAGCCTTTGAGAGAAACCCCCTAGCCTGGGGGGGGTGAACTCAGGCCTGGGCTCGGGTGTAGAAAGGGACCCCTTTTCATGACACACAGGGGTATTCTGACCAGAAGGCATGGGAGCAAGGAGAGGACAGCAGGAGAACACTGCCAGGCAAATATCCAGGGAGAAAGACAGCCAGGAGGGCTGGTGAGTGTTATAGTAAGAGGACTGAGAGGCATGCCTGAAAGGACTGGGTGCAAGCAGTCTGGGATGGGTGCAGAAAACAGATGATAACTTGAAAGCGCAATGGAAACATATGGGGTAGTGTTAGGTTCAACAAACATCAGTTGAATAACTTCACATGGGTATTGAAAGTCCTAACATAATAGTCCATGGAAACATGACGGTGGATGGTATACCGGAGGGCTGCACCTTTAAGAAGTAAACCGATCTTCTGGAGTATTGGAAAGAGAACAGAAAAGTGCGCCTCTAAGTGTAACCGTAAATAATTAAATTTTATCAAAAAGGATAAAAATTACTCACAAAAGTGGCATGTACAGAAGCATTGCAGTTTTTAGCCACTACTGGCTGTGCATCGACACACTTTGGGTCCTGGTGGGTTCCAGATGAGGACAGCTGTGTGGAGCGGATGTACACTGTGGTGGGAGTCTGTGGACCTGTCGGTGGCTACCGGCGTTTCCTGGTTCCCAAGCAGCCTTTCCGATCCGTCACTTCCGGTACCGCGGTGATGCAGATCTGGCGACGCGTTTGCAAGGCCTACGCTCCTTCTTCAGGCCGTATATGCTCCATCTTGAAGATGGATATATTTAAGGGCAGAGTCGAAGGCGGCGTTCAATGGATTTGTACGCCCCTTATTTGTAGACTCGCGCCCATGCTATTACACTATTACTGTAACCTGCTTCTGGATCATACCTAACAATATCAGGGCAAGGAAGTGTGTGGATATATCTGGATTATAGTAGAACACAGGGGGGGAAAGGAGAGGGGAAGGGGGGAGGACTAGTGAACAGAGGGTGAGCCTGACTGTGTACGGAGTCCTGGAGCCTATTGATAAAATCACACAATAAAATACACAAAAATACATAAACAAACGGACCATAAAAACTCCAGTAGGCTCATTTGGAGTATAAATTAGCATAAAACCACACATTTTTACTTTTACTGTCCTCAGGGGAGGAAATGTGCTGGTGGGATGTGAATGTGTATACTTTAGAGGACAACTGAAAAATGGGAGCATTATAAAAAAGTGTACTAGTAATTATAAATATATATGTATATGTATACACGCATATTGTGTATAAATACGTGTCCTACATATACATACATACACACACCAATTCTGTTGCTCATCAAAGGGATTTTTAAAAAAGGCTATCAAAATTGTATATAAAATTTGAAAACTTCACTACATGAGCTCATAATCATAGTAGTAATCTTAATATCAATAACAATGGATATGTAATAATAATAAAAATGGGATGGGTGCAGAGTCAGTCTGGGCGGACTGTGGAGAAGTAGCCAGGAGGGCTTGTGAAAGAGGCAGCTGCAGCCAGGCAGGCTGGCAGTGCCTGAAGAGGTGGTACTGGGACCAGTAGCCACAGGAATAGGACAGCCAAGCACTAAAGACGTTTTTTTTCTGCTACACTACCAAAGGGACCCGCGGTCACTGCCTGCAAAGGGCATTTACTCTGGATCTGACTTAGACTGTGTTGGATCAATTCATCCTTGCTAGCTGGTCCTAGGAGATGTCGTTCTACAAGACGATTGTTCTGGAGGTAGAAGAGGAGATGTGTATATATACTGGATGTATATAGTTGTGTCCCTGAAGAATTCCTTGTTGATCAAGTGGAGGTCTCATAATAACCCTATCCCCATCCAGGTTCAATCCCCCTCATAAAATACAAAAACAAAGCTGCAAAGACTGATTTCTGACTCCAGAGTGTGTGGAAAATGTGTGTGCCTGGCTGTGCAGGGTGGGAGATACCCATATTCACCAGCAGCTCCTTTGGGGGAAGCGTTACATACACATAATAAAACAATATTTACAAAACTTCAGTTTATATGTTTTATGTTAAAAAGGACCGAAACATTATACTTTGGTAGCACTATTGTTAAACTGGACCTACCATCAAATATACTTTTTGTGTTAGGTACATGAATGCTGAAATAATGTGAATTTGCACCACTTTCAGATATGTATTACCTTTCACAGAGCTCACAGGACTGTTACAATGTCATCTGATTTTTTCCCAGAAGGTAGTGTCATGTTTATTCAGACCTCATTCAGCATCAGCATCTATTACCTGGGCTAAGATCTTTTCGTTAGATAACATATGCCCCATGATGGACGATCAGGTTCTGATGCAGAAGCCTCTATGTTCTGGTTTTCTGTACACATCTCACACAGATCATCCCTCTGGTGCTGCCTCTTACCTTGTGGCTTGCTGCAAAGTTACACTGTTTTATTGTTTACAGGCAAAGTTGGGACTAAGGAAAAAATGATTTATCTCTGTAATGGACTAATGTCATCATTTTTCAAAGTTGCACCCCTCAAACGTTGTTTCTTAAAGGTCAAATGTAGAGCTTTTTGTTTTCTTTTTGAATGATATTATCATATTCTTGTATATTATGACTTGTTTGGAATTTATTCACACATACAGTAAAGTTACTGATAGGTCCACTTTAAGAATCTCCTTAATCCTGAATTATGAATTAATCCTAAATCCTGATAATCCTAACTGGCAATGTTTGTATTGAGCACAGATATTGGTAGAACAATGGGGTCATCTAAGGACATGGACTTTACACATTACACAATAATGCATACCTTTAATGATATGGGGTGGTAATAATAAATAAACCAATTTAATCCATTTTAAGAGCAGCAATAGACTTTGTTATAGCTGGCTGAACAAGTTGGGGTTGGTGGAATGTGCACCAGAGCTGTAAAAAAAAAAAAAAGTTATAGCGTTTTCATAAAAGTGACCGGCTTGTACTGATGACACTTAGAGGTAAAGTTTTTTTTTTTTAAACAATCCTCTCAAGGTGAGCTTTATACAAATATCTTCAGAAAGAAAAAAAAAGATTTACACCTTCTCTTCTCTGAAGAAATTGCTATTTCCTGACAGACTCCATGGCAGCATACGTATGGGTTAACCCCGCCTCCTCTCCACTCCTATAGGACCCCACTCCTATAAATTTGGGCTCAGTGCCAGAGTCCGTGTTCCTTTTTTTGTCCTCCTCCTGAAGACCAGAATGATTGAAGTCTTACCTTGGATAAGGTGCCCACGATCGAGCCAATTGTGATCCAGAAGATGTGTGGCGTCTCCAGCAATTCCCAGCCGTTGTAAATCCCCGGCAGTCCTCAGCGGTGAGTGGGGTGAAGAGGGGTGATGGATGCGGTGTCATGTAAAATCTCCAGCTGTCCCAGCTATGAGCGGGGTGGAGAGGGGTGATGGATGTGATCCCATGTAAAATCCATGGCAGTCCCCAGTTGTGAGCGGGGTGATGGATGCGGCACCATGTGTAACCTCCAGCAGCCCCAGCTATGCGCGGGGAGAAGGGCGATGGATGCGGTCCCATGTAAATCCATAGCAGTCCCCAGCTGTGAGTAGGGTGAAGAAGGGTGATGGATGTGGCATCATGTGTAATCTCCAGAAAACCCCCAGCCATGAGCGGGGTGGAGAGGGGTGTTGGATGTGGTGTCATGTAGAGCTCAAGCCTGGCCATTGGCAGGCAAAGAAGCAGTACGGCCTAATAGCCTAGCTAAGAGGCAGCGGCCATAAACACCCTGAGCCCATGCAGGAACAACATCCTCTGTATCCAGGCGTAATCGTGGGGGATGCCGTGTGGGGTAATGTATACCTTTCTATTGCATACTCCATGGCAGCAGTTTGTGCTTTTATCTGTTTGTCTGTTTTCTTTTCCTGGCTTTAATGTCTTTCAGCCTGTGGTGGCTGGAGCGCACCTGCATTCCAAGCCACCGCTCTCTCTAAATGGCTGTGTCCCTGGGTTATTCCTGCCCAGAGACTCAGCGTAGGTGTGTTGTGGGCAGCAGTGGCATCATTGCAGAGGGAGAAATTTGTTCAACGGTCAGGACTGTTGATATTGAGTTTTTCTCTGGGGACAGCTTGCAGCAGTCTCCAATGCTGTATGCAATCATCATAGGTATATGCTCTGCAATGCAACCTTGTGTGCTGTCTTGGTGTGATTGTGTCACCTGTGCAGTTTGGTTATCTGTGCAGTTCACACACCAGATGTATTACTGCTCCCCCTGTGGCCAGCCCTTGTGTAGCAAGTTTGAGAGGGTGTTTAACCCTTTGCTTACCTGGGCACACTTTTGGCTTTTCTTTTTTACCCTATTTTGAGCTTTTTTTTTTTGTTGTGTCCTTCTAGGTCAGATTCACAATACACGGCAGGAGATCAGTAAGACCTCCTTAGGTCACATCAACTTTCTTCATCCAGATTTGGTCATCATAAGTCACTGTCAAGATCCAGCCTTCATAGCGTAAGCTCTGAATACTTCTCTAAGCACCACACTCACCTTTATGTCAGCTTGGGTTGCCGCCTCGTCCCTTTGGGCCCGGGCGCGTGTGGATTGCAGGTTGTGGTTCTGAGGTTAATTCGATGCAGATAAGGCACCAAGTGAGTTTAATTACCAATTTGATCAGCCTCGGGGCCTGCGTGGTTGATGTGTGTTCGGGTTTGGGGGGATGAGGTGGCAACTCTAATGTCAGCCGTTCCAAGGAAGGAGCCTGCTGGGGATACGGCTATGAAGAGGGCATTTGTATGGGTAGAACCTGTAGAGTCTCCTGCAAAGCAAGAGGAAGTTCTGTAAGCACCTTGGGTTCTGTTTCCTCCAGTGCGACTTGTCTATGCGACTTAACGTTGCAGCAACTCTGGAAAGGTTCCTGCACTACCTCGCTGGGGACCGCTTTCAGAAGAGATGTTCCCATTCCTCCTTCAGACACCGCTCCCACTGCCACAACAGCTGCTCTGGTCACAGAGCCTGCTGGGGATGTCGGGCACAAGTCCCAGAGGGCAAGTCTCTGTGCGACCTCTGTTACGCCCAGGCGGTTGGGGAAAAAAAAGACAGAAAACCAGCAGATGGAGTCGCCGGTAAAGCGTGTGGTGCAGCAGTCCCTAAAGGAATGGGGTACATCCCACACACGGAGCAAAACCACCACTATGTCAGGCTCAGTGGCCGTCGAAGCCCCGGAGGATACAGGCTCATTCCGGCCTTATGATGCCTCGCTCAGTTCCTCGGACAGAAAGACTGTAAGTTGGTTCGTGGGCTGCACTTAGTCGCGCTGCAGAGTCGCGCTTTGAATCATGCGACCTTGGGGTCACAATAGCGGGGACGTAGCCTCAGAGAGAGTGTCCTATTCTCCCCATTCTCCCCATTCCTAATGGGACTAGGGGACATCATTTTGCATGGGCCAGGTCGCGAGATATACCTCCCTTCTGAGCAGGCCAAGCTCTATCCATCTAGGGATAAGGATGTGAAGGATCGAAAGGCTGCCTCTCTACTTGTCGAAGTTTGCTAAGGCAAGCAAGCCGGTCGCTCTTTCCTGGAAGATGCGGTGGTTGGGCCGAAGTCGGCCTAGGCTCTAGTGGCCATGTTTATAGCACTGAAAATGTGGAAGAGAGTGCGAATGCCGTATTCAAAACCTTTCAGATGAAGCAACCAGGAACCTGCTAGCTCAAGAGCCAGAGCTGACGGTAGGTTCCAGGATGAAGCTTCACTGCCATGGAGTCTGTCAGGAAAACGGAAAATTTCCTATCAAATACTTAACGTAATTTTCCTTTCCTGATGGACTCCATGGCAGCAGGAGTTCCCACCCCAGTGTCAGGAGTAGGCTAGTTACAGAACACGGCCCCTGGCTGTGGGGTCCTATAGGAGTGGAGAGGAGGCGGGGTTAACCCATACATATGCTGCCATGGAGTCCATCAGGAAAGGAAAATTACGGTAAGTATTTGATAGGAAATTTTCCATTTTTTTCACAATCCCCTTTCTGAATGGAAGGGTCAATCTTCATTTAAATTAAAACGATAGAGAGAAAAAGATTTCCCTGACACTTTTAGGGTATACAAATTTTCACCATATTCAGCACAGATTTATAATAAATTATGATGAATCCACTTTTAACAGCTATGAGTTAAAAAAATACATAACATTGTCATACATCATTTTATATATTGTAAACCATGTAATTGCAAACCTTTATATATATATGCATGAAAACTGAAATAGAATAACCTAAAATTCTTACCTACCCATAGGATTTAACCTACGCACTGCATAACTATATTATCAATATTCTCATATGATAGTTGATGGTGGGAGTTTTCTACGTGTTTTTGGATTTCTTAGCCCCCTTCCTCAGGACAATCACAGGATGACAATATTTCGAGCAGAATAGTTAATGACGAAACTCTTTATTAAAAGTAGGGTTGTCCCGATACCGATACTAGTATCGGTATCGGGGCCGATACTGAGCATTTGCCCGAGTACTTGTACTCGGGCAAAATGCTCCGATGCCTCATCCATTTCTCAAAGCAGTAATTGATAAGACGAGCTTTATAACAGTAGGACACTAACAGGACTCCTTCCCCCGATTCTTTAGGTTTTTGTGCATCTTTTGAGGGTGGTAGTTGATAGTATACTCTTATAACTATTATATCAATACGTCACGCATCCAATTTAGGATACCCATCCATTCTTAAAATCCAATAAGATAAAGTCAAAAGTACGTATATATATATTTCCAAAC
>BLSH010445423.1:489221-504959 GCA_018402905.1 Glandirana rugosa
ATAAGGAAGGTGACTGTGGTTACTACCCCGTGATAAGTCATTGGTGTTAGTGGGAGGAATAGTGCCCCATTGTTAGTGGGAGGAATAGTGCCCCATCATTGGTGTCAGTGGAAGGAATAGCGCCCCATCATTGGTATCAGTGGGAGGAATAGTGCCCCATCATTGGTGTCAGTGGGAGGAAGAGTGCCCCATCATTGGTGTCAGTGGGAGGAATAGTGCCCCATCATTGGTGTTAGTGGGAGGAATAGTGCCCCATTGTTAGTGGGAGGAATAGTGCCCCATCATTGGTGTCAGTGGGAGGAATAGTGCCCCATCAATGGTGTCAGTGGGGAAGTGGCTGGGGCTGGCTGGGCCCTGAATAGTCTGCAAGTTAACAACAAGCATCATGATTCAATCTGGTCACTAGTTAGTAGCACTGACTCTGACCAGTACCTGGCTGGCAGTCCTCCTGGGGCCTGTAAATTTTACCCTGTCCCTCCCTGCAGTGAGAAATTTATTGGCCTCAGGAGTCAGGAGGACTGCCAGCCAGGCACTAGTCAGAGTCAGTGCTACTAGTGACCAGATTGAATCATGATGCTTGTTGTTAACTTGCAGACTATTCAGGGCCCAGCCAGGCCCAGCCCTCCCAGGCAGCCAGGCCAGACCACCACACCCAGTCCCTGTCCCTCCCAGGCTCCCTGTGAAATTTACAGGCCTTACTGACAGTCACTCAAGTCACCATGAAAAAACTTACGTTACTCTGCTGGCCTGGCTGCAAACTGTCTCCTCAGGAGTGGACTCGGCTCAGACTCAGGCAGGCTCAGTCAGCAACACCTTGTTGTCCTCCAGGTGACTCCGCTCCTCTGTCTGGCTGCAGTGCCAGTGACACTGACTGTTGTTTTTCCCGCCGCCCGTGACTCGGGCCGTGAGTCACCGTCCCCTAGCGACCGCGCTGCCCACAGGCCCCATACACAGCCAGGTCTCTCTCTCTCCTCTCCGCCGCTGACTCCAAGGCACGCGCCAGCCCCTCCCTCCTAGATCACTCTGCAAGACCACACCAGGAAGAGTGGGTGGCGCCACACTCCCTGGCTGTGTTACTACGGCCTTGGAGGAATCGGGGACGCAAGAGATAGTAGTTTAAAAAAAAAAACATGATGTGTAAAAAAAAAAGTCCGCGGCAGCGGCGGACACCACAGGCAGCCCTGTCGGACACTGGTGTCCGGGAGCGGACACCTTGCTGATCCCTGGCATGGACACATAGGATAAAATAAAGTGGCGTTTTTGGGCTGTTAAAAAAAATGCCAAAATGACCAAAAACGGTCGTTTTTGAGATACAGTATGCATGGAGCCTAAATGGTTTTTTTAAATAGTGCTTTACTATGGGATTTCCTTGCTCTTTCCTTGGTATGTGTTTTTGCTAGACATGTGCGATTAGTTTCGTTCCGAATTAAAATTCTGACAATTTTTTGTTTTTTGGAAATTTGGATGTATCCAAATTTCTGAATTACAATAATATCCGAAATAACGAAAAGAAAAATTTGGACGAAATTCAAATTCAAATCATTTTTGAATCGATTTGAAATACTTTTGAAATAATTGTTTTTCAATTTCCAAAGAGAACAAAATAGAATAGAAAACAAAGGAATAGAACAGAAAAGAAACAATAGACTGGAAAAGAATAGAACAGAAAACAAAAGAAAAGAATACAACAGTAACAGTAAAACAGCTCTATTCCACTCCACCATGTTATATTCTTTCATTTTCTGTTATATTCCCCTCTATTGTATTATTTTTCCATTCTATTCCTCCACTTTCCACTCCACCCCATTATACTTGGAAATTGGAAAACTATTCAAATTTGAAAACTGTTCATATTTGAAAACGATTTGAATTTGAAAATGATTCAAATTTGAAAACTTTTCAAATTCAAAAAATTTTCAAAATTTATTTGAAAACGAATAAAAGAAACTAATTCCGAAACAAATATAACGAAATGAATTTATGTAAATAACGAATTGAAACAAAATTAAACTAAATGAATTTTTTTCGCTCTGCACATGTTTACTTTTTGCTGCTAAAACCGGTATATGAGAAGCGATCCAGTGACCAATTTTGGGTCATGTCATTCAAGAAAGAGTGAGACTTGTGGCTTGCTGAGGTGTGAGAAGAGAGCTGATGCAGTGGCATTCCAAGGGGGGGGTGCGGTCTGCCCCAGGTGCCACACATTGAGGGGCTGTCAGGCTGGCACTTGCGCTCTCCCCCCCAGAGTGAAGTGGTAACAGCGGGGCAACAAGCTCAGTAAGCGGCGTTGTGACAGAGCCAGAGCAGCTGGAGGTGAGCTGTGACAGGGTGCGGGGGTGCCCAGGTGACTGCCTCCCAGGTCACCGGATTCATTCTGCACTACACAATGTGCAATTCGTTTCGTTCTGAATTTGTTTCTTAACAATTTTTTCCAAATTTGTTAATTATGTCAAATTCTAATTTACGAAATTAGAATTTATGAATTTTTACGAATTTTAATTTTTTCGAATTTAAAATTTCGGTAATTCGAAAATCGTAGAATTCGGAATTCGAAAATCCGAAATTCGAAGATTCAGAAATTCGAAAATTCGAAAAGCCAAAATTCGAGAATTCGGAAATTCGAAAATCCAAAATTTTGAAATTCAAAAACCCAATAATTTGAAAATCTGAAATGATAACTAACTAATAATAACTTAACTATTAATAACTATTAAATTCTAGGCATTGGAATTTCCTTTAAATTTGGCTGTTAGTGATAAATTTGTATTTACGTTCACTAACAGCCAAATGTTAAAGGAAATTCCAATACCTAGAATTTAATAGTTATTTATTTATATTATTATATTTATATATGTATATTTATTTATTAGTTAGTTATTTCACATTTTTGGATTTTCTTTAGAATTTTCAAATTTCCGAATTTTTTTATTTTCTTTCTTATTTTCGAATTACCGAATTTTCAGATTTTTGATTTCTATACTTTCAGATTTTCCGAATTTCGGCATTTTCAAATTACTGCATTTTCGAGAATTTCACTACTTTCGAATTCCAAATTGGAAAATTAACGAATTTTCAAATTCTCTACTTATGGTTTTCCAAATGTTCAAATTTCCAAATTTTGAATTTCGGCATTTTCGGATTTCAAATGACCAAATTTTCTAGAATTTTAGAATTCCGAATTCGAAAATTTGCTAATTTCCTATTTCCAAGAAAAAAAACCCAATGAAACGAAAACTAACTAAATTTTCGGCCATGCACATGTCTACTCTGCACTGCTCACAGCCGGGGAGAGAGACAGTGAGCAGCGTTGAATAGAGGACGGCAACTGCTGGAGTTAACTTTTCAAGTTCACCAGCAGGTGATTGGTTGCTAGGTAGTCCTAGCAACCAATCATTAGCTTGTTAATGTGAAAAATTAACTCCAGCAGTTCCTGCCCTCTGTTCAGCACTGCTGTGTCACCAGCTCAGCATGCCGACTAAGGTAGGAAGGGGTAATGTGTAATGAGTGGGGTCCAGAGCTGGGGGGGACAATGTATAATGTGTGGAGTACAGAGCAGGTGGGATGCAATGTGTTAGGTGTGGGGTCCAGAGCTGGGGGGGCAATGTGTAATGTGTGAGGTCCAGAGCTGGGAGGTTGCAATGTGTAATGTGCAGGGGTCCAGAGCTGTGGGGGGTAGACTTGTGCATGGCTAAAAAATTTTTTTTTTTTTCGTTTTTTGGAAATTCGGAAATTTAAAAAATTCAGAATTCGGAAATTAAAAAAATTCGGAATTTGGAAATTAAAAAAATTCGGAAATTAAAAAATTCGGACATCCGAAATTTGGAAATTTGCGGTAATTCGGCAATTGCGGTAATTAGGAAACTTGCGGTAATTCAGCAATTGCGGTAATTCGGAAATTCGGCAATGGAACAGCCGAAAATCCAAAATTCAGAAATTCGGAAATTCGAAAAAATAACTAAGAACATTTGAAATAATAACTAACTAATAACTATTAAATTATAGGTATTGGAATTTCCTTGAACGTTTGGCTGTTAGAGAACTTAAATATGAAATTTATCACTAATAGCCATATTTTCAAGAAAATTCCAATACCTATAATTTAATAGGTATTTATTATTATTTCAAATGTTTTTCTTATTTCCTAATTTCAAAATTTTCAAATTATTTGAAATAATAAATTATTAATGTATTTTTTTTTTGTTTACAAAAGTTTTATTGGAAGATCTTACAGGAGTAAAGACAATTAAGAACATTTTTGCCATACAGAAATGGTACAATGAATTTATAAGTACATATAGTCTTGACATTTGTGATATAAGATCTATACATGAATTTTTAAACATGACAATGAAGAGGTTGTATTAAATATACATCATCCGTCTTGAGGGATTGACCAAAATTTCCATTTAGCATGGACTATATGTAAAGTATTGTTTATTGTGTGAGATATATTTTCAGTTAATTTAATCGTTTCCATGCGATTTAGAACTTGTTGCCAGGGGAGGGTTGAAGTTTGCCAATTACACGCTATTGTCCACTGAATGGAGCTTAGTAAGGTATGTGTCAGTTCCATAATTGGTCGAGGGATGTCTGGGATTGATAAATATAATAAGCAAATTTGAGGTGAAAATGTGATAGTGTAATTTGTTGATTTATGTAGTAGTGATGTAGCGTTATTCCAAAGGGGTTTCAAGAAAGGGCAGTCCCAAAAAATATGAGTCAGAGAGCCCAAGTCTCCACATCCTCTGAAACATCTATCAGAGCATGAGGGGTAAAATGAGTGTAGTTTTTGAGGAGTAAAGTACCATTTAGTGATGATTTTAATGGGGGTTTCTTTAAAAGCCGGAGATCTGTTGCTTCTATTAAGGTTTTTCACCATTTTGTTCCAATCTAAAATGGAGAATACCTGGTTAAGTTCAGTTTCCCACTTTAACATGGGGTTTGATTTAATTGGTCTATCAACATTGTTGATATGTAAGTATATTGTAGAGATAAGACCTTTTACTCTGGGGGCGTTAATACAAATCGATTCAAAGGGGGAAATAGTATGCAGAGTGGTAAGTGGGTAGCGTGAGCAGAAAAAATTTATGATATGAGTATGATTTTTATACTGTGAGGGCGGAAGGTTAAATCTTACTTGAAGGAGGTCAAAAGGGATGAATTGATTATTTTCCATTAATGATGAAATATTGTTTAGGTCATTTATAATCCAAATGTCAAAATCTGAGTTGTTATTGAAAGCAGGGGTAAAGTTAGGCTCACCTCTGAAAGAAGTGAGAGGAGGGGTCGGTGAGGAAAGTTTAAATGTGGTGTTATGGTGACGCCAGAATTGTAACAATTGGGAAACAATAAAATTTCTGGGTCGAATATGTTTGTAGAGATTCTGGGTGGACCAGATAATGCCTTGTAAATAATAAGGTGAGATTTATGTAGATTAAAAAGAAAGCCAAGGGATAGTATTGTTTGTGGAGAGCCAGTGGGATATCTGCGATAACCTGGAGGCGGAGTAATATAACCAAAGGTTTGGAAGACCTAAACCACCGTCCTTTTGCGAGCGGTATAACATTTTGTTACTATATCTTGGTCTTTTATTGGACCAAAGAAATTTATTAATATCTCTCTGCAGGGTGTCTATTTTATATCTAGGTATATTTATATGCAGTGCTCGAAATAGAAAAAGTATTTTAGGGAGGATGCACATTTTAATTGCACAGATTCTACCCAGCAAGGAGATACGGTAAGTAGACCATGTTTTAAGGAGGTCTCTAATTTGGGTGAATAGACTTGGAAAATTGTTTTGAAATAGGGCTTTAGGGTCTGAGGCAATCAAGACTCCCGGGTATCTAATTGAGTTTGTGCACCAGGAAAAGGAAAATTTCGCTTTGATGTCTGAGGCAATGTTGAGAGGGATATTAATTGGGATGATAGAGCATTTGGAGTGGTTAATGCCTAGGCTAGATAGATCCTTAAACATCTTAAGTTCTGTGATAAGGGCGGGAATAGATTGTAGTGGATTAGACAAGAATACAATGGCATCGTCTGCATACAAGCTGATTTTATATTCAAAGGGGCCTTTAGAGTATCCTGGAATATTATGATTGTTCCTAATAGCGCATGCTAGGGGTTCGAGGGCTAAAGCAAATAATAAAGGGGAAAGGGGACAGCCCTGTCTCGTACCTCTGTTAAGTGGGAAAAATTCAGAATTACTACCTGGGATCCTGATTCTTGTGCAAGGGTTCTTATATAAGGCTTTGTAGCCATAACAAAATGCATCTGAGATGCCAAATTTACCTAATATATGATCTAGATAATCCCAACTCACACTATCAAAAGCTTTGTCAATATCCAGGCTTAACAAACATAGTTGGTGAGAGGAGTTATGAGCATCTTGTATTATGTTCTGGACCAGTCTAATATTATCTGTGAGTTGTCTATCTTTGATAAAGCCTGACTGATCTATATGTACTAAAGAGGGAACAATCATAGCCAATCTATCAGCTAATAGTCTGCCAAAAATTTTTAGATCGTTGTTAAGGACAGAGATAGGGCGAAAATTTTGAGGTAGGGTGTGGTCCTTATGGGGTTTGGGGATAAGGGACATATTGGCAAGTGTCATTTCTGGAGGAAAGTGATTGCCGTCTAAAATGAAGTTGAAAAGTTTGGTTAGATGTGGGACAAGGAGAGGGGCAAATTTTTTATAGTACAGTGTAGAGAATCCATCTGGACCAGGGGCTGTGGATGATTTAAGAGATTTAATTATATTTAATATTTCTGAGTCCGTACATGGTTTATTGAGGGTTTCAGTTTGTTGTGGGGTAAGGGAAGGGAGTAGAATATTGTCTAGCCAAGTAAGTGCAGATGAGGATGGGGCTGAATGGGTATTTGAGAGCAGATTTTTATAAAAGTTTAAGAAAATCTTCTGTACTTCTTTAGGATGGGACACAACATTGCCACTGAGGTCGCGTAATTTATATATGTGTGGGGGCTTACGGTAATGAAATGATTAAGTTTTCTAGCGAACATGGAAGAGGTATTGTTGGCATGTAAAAGAAACTTGGCTTTAGAAAATCTGAAGCTTTTCTCAGTATCTTTAGATAGTAGAGAGTCAAGGGCTTGGCGTTTGTTGTTAATCAAATGTATAAGGGAGGGGGAAGGGGAGGAACTAATTTGGTTGTATAAAGTGTGTAGTTCTCTAGAAAGAGAGTTGATTTCGGCCGCCCTAGCTTTTTTTTCCCCAGAAGAAATTTTTATTAATTGTCCTCTCAGGACAGCTTTATGAGCAACCCATAATGTTGAAGAGGAGATATCACCAGTATTATTTTGAATAAAGTATTCTTCTATATTTTTTTAAATCTGTTGGAAGTTGGTAGGATCGGATAATAGGGAGTCGTTTAATCTCCATGAAAATGGAGAGGAGGGGAGGCCTATATAGGAGGTCTCAAATGATACCATGTGATGGTCTGACCAGGGACATGGAATAATTTGAGCATTATAGGAGTTGGCTAAAATAATAGTTGAAAAAATGTAATCCAATCTTGAGAAGCTGTTATGAGGGTGTGAGAAGTGTGTATATTCTTTTATGCCTATGTTGTGAGATCTCCAAGTATCAATTAGTTGGTGTGAATTGAGGGATTTGTGTAGTGATTTAGGGAAGGTTTTAGAGGAAGTGGATGGGGAATTTCTGTCTAATGAGTGGTGCGCCACTAGGTTGAAATCACCAACTACTATAAGGTGGGGAGAGGTATATTTATCTAAAGAATTGAAAAAACTGCTGAAGAAGGTGGATTGAGCTTCGTTAGGTGCATATATAGATGCTATTGTAATATTACGACCATTAATTTTTCCTTGTATTATAATATACCGACTTTCAGGGTCTTTAAAGATATGGAGGATTTCAAATATAAGTGAATTTTTGATAAATATGGCAGTACCTCTGGTTTTGTTGTGAAAAGTGGTATTATTAATGTATTATTTTAACTTATTATAAATAATAATAAGCTATTATTATTTCAAATGTTCTTTCTTATTTCCAGAATTTTGGAAATTCGGAAATAAGGAAGAACATTTGAATCAATAAGTTATTTAATTTATTACTTTAACTTATTATAAATTATAATACGCTATTATTATTTCAAATGTTCTTCCTTATTTCCAACTTTTGCAGTGTGTGACTGTACACATGCATACTGTATGTATGTATGTATGTATGAATACTGGGTGTGTATATACAGTATACATACAATATACACACAGTATATGCACACCCCGTATACACACACATACATACATACATACATACAGTATGCATATATACAGTCACACACTGCAAAAGTTGGAAATAAGGAAGAACATTTAAAATAATAATAGTTTATTATTATTTATAATAAGTTAAAATAATAGATTTATAACTTATTATTTTAAATGTACTTCCTTATTATACAGTCACAGACTGCAAAAGTTGGAAATAAGGAAGAAAATTTGAAATAATAATAGCTTGTTATAATTTATAATAAGTTAAAATAATAAATGAATAACGTATTATTTCAAATGTTCCTTCTTATTTCTGAATTTCGGAAATAAGAGAGAATATTTGAAATAATAATAGCTTATTATAATTTATAATAAATTAATAACTTATTATTTCAAATGTTCTTTCTTATTTCTGACTTTCTGAAATTCGGAAATAAGAAAGAATTTTTGAAATAATAATAAATAACTATTAAATTATAGGTATTGGAATTTTCTTGAAAGTATGACTATTAGTGATAAATTTCATATTTAAGTTCACTAACAACCAAACTTTCAAGGAAATTCCAGTACCTATAATTTAATAGTTATTAGTTAGTTATTATTTCAAATATCCTTAGCTTTTTTTGAATTTTCGGATTTCCGAATTTCTGAATTTCGGATTTTCGGCTGTTCCGATTGCCGAATTTCCGAATTACCGCAAATTTCTGAATTACCGCAATTGCCGAATTACCGCGATTCAGAAAAATTCTGGGCTACTTTAACTGGCAATTGCGCAGTCATGCAACACTGTACGCAAATAACATTCTATAGCTTTTTTCACACAAATAGAGCTTTCTTTTGGTGTTGTTTGATCACCACTGGGTTTTTATCTATTGTGACTTTATACAAAGCAAGCTAATAGATGGACGCTATGGCCCTGATTTACTATACCTCCCAAATCTACTCCAGCAGTGCCTTAAAATAACTCCCAATTAAAGACAATTACAACTTCAACTCTCACAAAAGGGAGTAAATTAACTCACATGCGGCGTCTATTTGCCTGTGAAGATGCCTCTCAGATCACATGTTCTAAGTGCCTGCTGTTCGCTGGAATTGAACCTGTGGTTTCAGAATTCCTCCATTTAATGCTTGTATGCAAGTTCATTGCCAAAAAAAAAAAAAAACATTACCACCCCTCTCTCTAATTTTAACAGCCTTAGCCCTAGGGGAAATGTCTGAATAGAAAAAAGTTTATAATTTTTTTTTTTTTCAGGAGCAGTGGTTTTAATAATGGTTAGGCTGGGTTCACACTAGTCCGATTCTCGGACCGACATGAGGAGCACAAGTTGCATTACGTCACAAAAACAATGATTCCCTATGAGAGCCATCTTAACTGGTCCAACTTGTGTTTTTCAAAGTCGGACCGACTTTGAAAAAGGTTCCTGTACTGCTTTTGTCCGACTTTGATCCTAATTTAGCCCATTGAAAGGCATTGAAGTCGGATCAAAGTCAGATTAGTGTCTTCACTGCTCTGGGGATCTTGAAGGGGAACTCCACGCCCAATTTTTTTAAAAAAATGGCATGGGTCCCCCTCCAGGAGCATACCAGACCCTTCGGTCTGATACGGATTTTAAGGGGGAACCCCCACGCCAAAAAAATGGCATGGCGCCCCCCCGAAATCCATACCAGACCCTTATCCGAGCACGCAGCCTGGCAGGCCAGGAAAGGGGGTGGGGACGAGCGAGTGCCCCCCCTCCTGGAGCATACCAGGCCACATGCCCTCAACATTGGGGGTGTGGGTGCTTTGGGGCAGGGGGGGCTCTGCACCCCCCCACCCCAAAGCACCTTGTCCCCATGTTGATGAGGACAAGGGCCTCTACCCGAAAACCCTTGCTGGTGGTTGTCGGGGTTTGCGGGCGGGGACTTATCGGAATCTGGAAGCCCACTTTAACAAGGGGGCCCCCAGATGCTGGCCCCCCACCCTATGTAAAGGAGTATGGGATACATCGTACTCCTACCCATTTACCTGGAAAGAAAGTGTACAAAAAAACACTACACAGGTTTTTAAAATATTTTATTAAATCAGCTCTGGCATCTTCTCCCCTCTCTTCTCCCTCTCCGGTGTCTTTGGCTCTTTTGTGGGGGTCTTCTATCTTCTGAGGGGTCCTTCTTTCTTCTCCTTCTCTGCGGCGTCTTCTGCTCTTTTGCTGGTCTTCTCCACTGTCCCCTTCCCTCTGTTCTTCCTCTTCTTCTTCTTCTCCTTCTTCCCATGTTGACATGACGCAATCTCCTTCATGAATGCCCTCTCCGCTGTATGCTGTGCCTTATATTGGCATGGGGCGTGCCCAACCGATTACATCACCCGGAGGCCCCGCCCCATATGATGTCACATCTTGGGGTGGAGCTGTGACATCATATGGGGCGGGACCTCCGAGTGATGTCATCGGATGACCACGCCCCATGCCAATATAAGGCACAGCACACAGCGGAGAGGGCATTTGTGAAGGAGATCGCGTTGTGTCAACATGGGAAGAAGAAGAAGAGAGGAAGAATAGAGGGAAGGGGACAGCGGAGAAGACCGGCAAAAGAGCAGAAGACGCCGCAGAGAAGGAGAAGAAAGAAGACCCCTCAGAAAATAGAAGACCCCGCAAAAGAGCCAAAGACACCGGAGAGGGAGAAGAGAGGAGAGAGGGGAGAGGGGACCCTTCGGGTCTGGTATGGATTTTAAGGGGAACCCCACACCAAATTTATAAAAAATGGTGTTGGGCTCCCCCCAAAATCCAAACCAGAACCTTATGCGAGCATGCAGCCCTGGCATGGCATGGGGGTGGGGACGAGTGAGTGCGCCCCCTCCAAACCTTATCAGGCCACATGCCCTCAACATGGGGAGGGTGCTTTGGGGTCGGGTTTGCATTGTGGGGGGACCCCAACGCCATTTTCCCAAAATTTGGCATGGGGTTCCCCTTAAAATCCATACCCGACCTGAAGGGCCTGTTACGGACTTTGCGGGGGACCCCTACCCAAAATGTCTGTTTAATTTTGGGGTGGAGTTCCTCTTAAAATCTATGCCAAACCCTTTTCCGAGGGTGCATGCACTCTATATAGTCTACACAGTGGTGTAGTGGTTAGCACTTTCGCCTGGGCGCAAATGGGTCACTGGTTCAATTCCCAACCACAACACTACCTGCCTGGAGTTTGCATGGTCTCCCTGTGTCTGCGTGGGATTTCTTCAGGCACTCCGGTTTCCTCCCACACTCCAAAGACATGCAGGTAGGTAAATTAGATCCTGTTTAAATTGGCCCTAATATATGTATGAATGTGAGTTAGGGACCATAGATTGTAAGCTCCTTGAGGGTAGGAACTGAAGTGAATGTACAATATATATGTAAAGTAACAGGGCTATATAAGTCCCTGAAATAAATGAATGCAGTGTATTATATATACCATACTGTACATATATATTCCTATACTACATGCCACTGCCTAACCTTTTGCTATCTCCGCAAATGTTTTCACTATATTCGGCCTCTGTGTAAGTGGCATTATATAGTGCGGGCATGGACTCAGACCCGCTGAGCAATGATTGGCCAAAGGCACCCTTCCTTTGGCCAATCATGGCTCTCACAGCAGAGCATGCTGTGATTGGCCAAAGCGCATGTACAGGCTTTGGCCAATCAGCGGGCAGCATTCCCCCACAATTTCACTGCATTATGGGCCATTCAAATTTCCCACCAGCACCCCATAATGTTCAGGATTTGGCAACCCCCCCATGTTCGATTTGAACATACTTTTGAGTCGAACTGGGGGACCATCCCTATTGACCATGGATCTACATAGCGAGACACTTTAACATAAAAGATGGGACAAAAAATTTCTCAATTTTTAAATACATTTTTACACTTTTTAGGTGAAGGGGTATGATGTACCCAATACCCATTCACATGGGGGGCCAGGATCTGGTGGCCCCCTTGTTAATAGGCGCTTCCACATTTTGATCAGCCCCCCCAACCACAACGGTTGTCAGGAAGAGGCCCTTGTCCCCATCAACATAGGTACAAGAGGCTCTGAGGGGGGGTGGGGGGGCACGCAGAGCCCCCCCACCCCAAAGCACACACCGCCTCATGTTAAAGGCATGTGGCCTGGTTTGTTCCAGGAGGGGGGCAGGCCCTCACTTGCCCCCCCATCCTGACCTCCAGGCTGCATGCGCAGAAAGGGCCTGGAGTCTGGGGGGAATCCCTCAGCGTTTTGTAATAACATTTGGAGTGGCCTTCCCTCTTAAAATCCATCCCTGAGCCAAAGGGCTTGGTATGGATTGGGGGGGGGGGGACAATACATTATAGCCGCAAGCAAGTTGAAATTACATTTTTGATCAATGTAGGGGAGGATGTGGGAGCTATATGTGGTGTGGGTGGGGTTCATTGATTTATTCGGCGTCACCACACAATTGCTTGCCGCCCATTTGCACACAGCACTTCCTGTTTCCAGCCACATTCCACTTCCTCCTGATGTATATCTATAAGGACTATACAAATATAAATGAGATGATGACTTCTCAGTGCTGGTTCACACTAGTGCGATACGGGAACCCTGCGAATCTGCTGCCATATGCAAACTGCTAGGTGTGTCAATAGAAAGCTAATGACACCCACAAAACAGTTTGCAGATCGCACTGCAAACTGCAAATTCGGACAGGAATCGGATTGCATGGATGTGAACACCCATGTGATTTGAATCTGCTGCGTAACAAAAAAGGGTCCTGTGCGAGTTTGGTCAGGGTGCGATGCAAATTCAGCCATACTATCTGTATGGCTGAATTTGCATAGCACAGATCGCATGTGATTTGCACTGCAGTGCGAATCACATCCGATCTCGGACACCGCAGCAGTGTGAACTGGTCCTGAAGAGGTAATCCACTTCCCCAAAACCACCACCCCCCAAAACTAATTTAAAAAGTTACAAATGAGAACAAACAAAATCAATTTCATTTTATTTTGCCAACAAACACAAGTATGTACATATTTACTGCCATTAAAGTGTAGTGGTACCCCCGAAGGAGCTGCTAATGAAATGTATATTTTCCCGAGCCTCCCACTGAATATTCTTGCAGCCAGTCACCATGGTATTTTCACACAGCCAGGTGCACACACAATCCTGCTTGTTTCCAATGACCAGTCTAGGGGATGAATTTTCAATGCTTTATTTGTTGAACTTGGATAGGAGAAGGGTAGAGATAGGATACTCCAAGTAACTGAATGTAACTGAGGACAAATTCTCCCTAGGTTCTGTACAGCAGGCAGTCAGTGGCTTCACACAGCAGACTGACTCCAGTTAAACAAGTCCATCTTTAAGCAACAAAGGACATGCCGGACTTTGTTTCTTCAAGACACTAGCCAGTGTCTCCTTTCTAATTCAGTGTAGCAAACTACCAAGGCAATTTATGGCAGGCTGACTTTAGCAGAACAGGTCCCTTGTTAAGCAGTAAGAACAGAAGCTGGACTCTGTTCTTCAAGACACTCTCCAGTGTCTCCTTTCTAGCTGGCACACCCAATTAAGCTGATATGAGAGCAGGGGAAATTCTAGCACACAGTCTCAGGGATTCTCTCACAGATCTGTACTCACACCATGTCCCGGGACAGTCGATACCCTGTTTTACCAACCTCCAAGTGACACTTTGCCACTGCAGTATCAGACCGAATCCAGAGACATCCTCCCCTTGTCAGCTTCTATGGAACTGTGGGTTGCAGCTTCAGCATCCGGATAGGCCTCGACTAGGCCTAGCAGCCGGCAGCCTCCTGGATAGGCTCTCGGGCCTAGCAGCCAAGAGTTGAACATACACCTCACCCCTCAAGCCTGAATGGAATGGGACTCCTAACCTTGAGCCCATGTGCTCCCTTTTATATGAAGGTGTTCACCCAAGATGCAGTGGGTCACCACTCCCCTGCTAGCTGGTCAGAACCACCTCCAAATACACCTGCTGTTACTGGCTGAGGCTTTTCCCTTCTGTCCAATAGGGACCGGTACTATTGGACATGGTAAAAGATCTCCAGACCATATGAAACAGCACCAGAGCACATAGAGCAGACCTTACTTAAATCAGGCTCTCTGATAAGCAGACAGCATGTAAATTTACCTGTCAGCTCCTCAGTTAAGCAGACAGACAAAAACTATATACACTCACTAGTACCCAAACTAGGAGGGCGCTACAAAAGTATTTGCAGTATATACACATTTAGCAAAACAGTTAGCAATTGGGTTCGAAGGGCCCTGCTCATAGGAGCTTACAATTTAAAATTGGACTAAACCTTACAGTGGTCAATTTTAGTTTCACCGTCCATAACTGCACACACATTTCATAAAATGACTAAACACCCATATGACATTATTAGCTGCAAAATTACAGAAAGATAATTAACAGTCATTCTAACAAAGCATTAAAACATAACATTAAAAAAGGCACATATTAAACCAAGAACATTGGTGAGTATAAGACAAACAATACACACCCCAATCGGACAGCATGGTAAAATCAAGCCTCTTTTGATGGTCAAAATGCACAATCATTTCAGCAAACAAACAGCTCTAGTAAAACATTTGTCATAGCAAAATATCATTGCTTCTTCCACAAAAACCGCAGCACCAAACCTGACCGCTCAGCAGGTCAAACCAGCACCCTCTACTGAAGTCCCTTATATAAGCTAGCACTGACACACGCCCAATAGAAGTACACGCCCACCAGTATCTTTCAATCTGTCTTTTCTAATTTATTTCACCTGAGAGGCTGCCATACCAATACTTTTTGCTGTGTTAACCCTTGGCTATGTTCGTAAGGTCAGTATAAGTCCAGGACAAAATTCTAAGTCAGTGGTTATCAACCTTGTCCTCAAGTACCCCCAACAGGTCATGTTTTCATGCTTTCTATTATTTTTCACAGGTGATTTGATCAGTTTCACTACCTTAGTAATTACCACAGCTGTTTCATCTGAGGGAAATCTTGAAAGCATGACCTGTTGGGATGCCTTGAACACTGGAGTTGAGAAACACTGATCGAAGCAGTGGCGTAGCGTGGGTTGTCAGCACCCGGGGCAAGGCAAGTAATTTGCGCCCCCTAACCCGTCGATAATTTTGCAAAAAAACCCAAATTTCTTACTTTTTGCTAAGGCCCACGACTGTTGGGTGCGATGCGGTGACGAAGCTAGTCACAAAGAGTTGAGGTCACAAGTTCCGTAGGGTTGTCCAGTACGAAAGTTCTAAAGGGAGTCTACTTTGTCGACACCATTAATGATTCCATCACTTTGACTAGTTTAGTGGACACTTTTTATTATCTTTCGTACTTTTGTACTGGACAACCCCCATGAACTCCTGTTCCAACTATTGGTGACTGAATCTTAAAACAGGACCTGAATATGACTGGAATGCTTGTATCGGTTCCCAATTGTGTCGTTTTTCATAACCATACCGTCGGAGAGTCCACTTTATTTAATCTTTTCTGTCTAACTTTCTATGACCACC
>BLSH010445423.1:505197-520919 GCA_018402905.1 Glandirana rugosa
TGTTGAGCTGGAGCAGCTACATATGGATCGAAATCTGTCTCCTCACTGTTGAACCAACCAAACTTCAATCCATCTGGTCAGCTCAACATGCCAGTCTTGAAACTTCAGTTTTGGAGATGCTCTGCTAGCACTACACAGCCAGCCCACTGAGCCCAGTAGTACTCCAGTCCAGTCATTCCTGACTCCTGTCACTCGTGACTCCTACCTTTTTTTTCACCAGCTGTCCCGGACGGACCCGATCACAGCAGTCAGCAGGCTAGGTTTTCTCCTCCAGGTCCTCCTAGGTTTTCCTCCTCCTGCAGCGTCTGTCACCACTGGCTCCCTCTCTCCTCTCTGGCCTGTGTCACCTGCCGCCGCTGCCAGCTTCTTCTTGCTGCTGCCTGGGCTGGTCTGGTGTGGTTCTCTCCCGCGCTCAGCGGCCGCTGCACTGTCCCTCCCCCAGATAGTCCCTCGCTCTTTCTTCGCACCCACTGCACCACAGTGGGCGGCGACCCGGCGGCTCGGATCGGATTCGCACAGCCAGCACTGCAGAGAGAGTGAGTGAGCCAGGCAGGGGCAGAGAGCTGCGAGTGCGAGCGCGCCCCCCCAGATGTTGCGCCCGGTGCGGCCGGCCCCCCTTGCACCCCCCATGCTACGCCTCTGGATCGAAGCAACAGTTTTCTAACCAGATGAACCTGTGCAGTCTAAAACCTACAATTTGAAATGTCCAAGTTCCTGGCTGCAGCTTCCAATTTAAAGTCCCAAAAAAACTTGCTTACATTACAGGCTATTTGGACAAGAGATAAATACAATTCCAGCTTGTCTTTGGATTGTGGTGAGAAACCCAACCAGGGGTTTATTATAAATTGCAATACAAGCATTAACATATCCGGGACGTGAACCAGCAACCTTTTGGGTGCCAGGCGGATTTGCTAGCCATTTAGCTATTGAGCAGTGAACAAATGTGTTGTCCATCGCTGTGGTGTGAACCAGCCCTAAGTCCATAGCCATGCTCAGTATCACAAGTAATATACAATAGATTGTCCTAAGTATTGGGAAATGTGCCTTTACACACACACATGAACTATAATGGCAGCCCAGGGTTCAGTATAGAGTTGGGCCACCATTTGCAGCTATAATAGCTTCAACTCTTATGGGAAGGCTGCCCATAAGGTTTAGAAGTGTGTCTATGGGAATGTTTGTCCATTTTTCCAGAAGTGCATTTGTGAGGTCAGGCACTGATGTTGGATGAGAAGGCCTGGCTCGCAGTCTCTGCTCTAATTCGGCCAAAAGGTGTTCTATCGGGTTGAGGTTGGGACTCTGTGCAGGCCAGTCAAGTTCCTCCATACCAACCTCATTCATCCATGTCTTTAGGGCCTTTGCTTTGTGCACTAGTGCACAGTCATGTTGGAACAGGAAGGGGCCATCCCCAAACTGTTCCCACAAAGTTGGGAGCATGAAATTGCCCAAAATGTCTTGCTGATGACTTAGGAGTTCCCTTCACTGGAACTAAGGAGCCAAGCCCAAGTCCTGAAAAACAACCCCATACCATAATCCCCCCTCCACCAAATGATTTGGACCAGTGCACAAAGCAAGATCCATAAAGACATGGATGAGTGAGCTTGGGGTGAAGGAACTTGACTGGCCTGCACAGAGTCCTGACCTCAACCAGATAGGATACCTTTTGGCTGAATTAGAGTGGAGATTGTGAGCCAGGCCTTCTCATCCAACATGGGTGCCTGACTTCACAAATGCACTTCTGGAAGAATGGACAAATACTCCCATAGACAAACATCCTAAACCTTATGGACAGCCTTCCCCAGAAGAGTTGAAGCTGTTATAGCTGTCAAGGGTGGGCCAACTCAATATTGAACCCTACCGACTAAGACTGGGATCCCATTAAAGTTCATGTGCATGTAAAGGTAGGCATCCCCATTGCCTAACTAGCATAACTAGTATATCTGGCAAGATTTGCAATGGTGGTGGAACCCTCCTACACATAAATACTACATTTAGACATAATTTAGGTAAGTCCCTGAGTCATGTTTAACAACATAGAGGACAAACAACCTCTCTACATGAAGTGACATGCTTGAGAATCAAACCCAGGACATGAGTAATGGTAGACAGAACTGCTACCTTTTTAACCACAGGCCTTACAAACAACAAGTCCTCCTACACATAAATACACAGATACTGCATGTCTAGGAATATACAGGACTTACATTAGTCAGGAGTAAATCTTCTAAAATGTAATCTGTGATTTTTGGTGGTTCTTGCTGCATGAGCATAGAATATATTAATTATTATAAAATAAATTATTATATAATAAAAAAATAATTATATTAAAGTTATCCTCAGATTTTTGGTAATTACATTTTTATTTCTGATGTTGGTACACATATCACATTTTTGGGGCTCAAATTAGGATCATTTGAAAAGAATAAAAAAAAAATGGGACTAATTTTAAATTTCCATAAGCAATAGTATTGTTTGTGGTTTGTAAAGACATCTGTGTGAGTTTGGGGAAATATTTTTGTGACATGGACAGCAGCAAAGTGAAATTGACCGATAAAAAAAAATATTTACAAAACATGAAGAGATTTCACATTGTAGCATTCTTAAAAACAAAATAGATTATCAAATGTGCAACATTGTTGCCAGGACAATTTATTTGAGAGAAAGATGCATTTCTTTTCAACATGAAATGGATTTATTAGATAAAGTAACAATTGTACCATTAGAATGAATAGCAGAAACTTGCACTTGGCAAAATAACTCTCATCTTCACTCCCAAAAAATGTGTGTAAAATAACTCTCATTTTGGTATTTACTAACTACTCAAGGAATTACTCCATGAGAGTTATTTTGAGAGTTGTTTTGTGTCTGAGCATGCTCAGTTGTGCTCAGCTGTGCTCTGCGCCTAGGACTAAGGAGACGGGGAATTTATCTCTTCTCAGACCTTTAAAGATATTTCAGTGTAGAAATCACTTTTTCACACAGTTTAAAAGCAGATTATCTGCATATTTTAGCACAACTTAGGTGATCATACCATGCTCCAAACATTATTTCCATGTGCAAATCCCTTGCTTTTACCACGACTAGTTTTTTAGTCAGTCCCTGCTGTTTGGGTGATATAGTGAATTTGATTCTGGGACTATTTTCTCCCTCAGGGCTTTAGTGGATACCTTTTCTGACTAGATTTAGTCGTTTTCTAGGGATTTTAGTTGTTTGTGACCATTTGTTCCCCCATGGTGCTATAGTAAATAAACCCCTATGTGTCACCTTGCATGCGTTCTTTTGGAGGAGACTGAAGTGGAATCTGGCCCGGGTTTTTCCAGCCTCCTTGGCAGGGTTGGTTCCGGATCGGATTTTGTGGTCCACTTGAGTCCACTATCAGGTGGACTTTAAATGACCAGGAAGAGAGCAAGGGTTTACTCTGCCCTGGGACTCAGAGCGATCAACCTGAGAGAGCTGACACATG
The DNA here is from genome assembly GCA_018402905.1 of Glandirana rugosa. Lineage (NCBI taxonomy): Eukaryota > Metazoa > Chordata > Amphibia > Anura > Ranidae > Glandirana > Glandirana rugosa. The sequence continues at coordinate 508,661 of BLSH010445423.1, forward strand.
GAGCTTTGTGCTTTGGGACTAAAAAAAACGTTTGCACTAACTTGGTTTTGTGGGTGTTTGGGAGAAGCCCGACACCACTTAGAGGTATCCTGAATTGTTTAGTTAGAGCCTGGATGGCAAGGATTTATTTTATGTTTTGTTTGTTTTAGAATGCAACCTTTGCTCCAATAAACCTGGCTGCAAGCCAGATTTTAAGAAACTGCTGCCACAACTGCCTTTTTCCCAGGAAAGGTGATCCCCACAAGAACTAATCCCTCACACGTGGTGGACTCAGTTTCCTAAAAAATGCTGGAGATATTAAAGGCCCTACTACAAGCCACTGCAGCTCAGCGATAAACCAACCTCCAGGTCGCACAGGCCACGGCAGCTCAGCTGGAGGAGAGTAGCCGACAGCATGAGGCCCAGCAGGAGATAAACTGCCAGCTTGTGGAGGATCTGGTGGATTTAAAAAAGGGGTCTGCGCCTCCTGTGCCAGTGGAAGAAAAGTTGGTATGTGCCAGTTACCACCTACAAAAGATGACACCTGCGGATGAGGTGGAGGCATACCTCACCACTTTTCAGAGAGTCGCTGTATGGGTAGGATGGCAAAAAGGACAATGGTCTGACTGTTAGCACCTTTTCTGACAGGTGAGCCCCAAAAGGTCTATTTTGATTTGGAACCCGATAAGGCCCAGGACTTTGAGTCACTAAAAGCACTGATACTCGCACGTCTGGGGGTCACCATGGCCGTCCGGGCCCAACGGGTACATCAGTGGACCTACTGTATGGACAAGCCATCCCCCTCCCAAATGTTTGACCTAGCCCATCTCACAAGAAAGTGGTTGCAGCCAGAAACCTTGCCAGGCCCTCAGATTGTGGAGAGTGTGGTAATGGACCGGTACCTGCGTGTGCTCCCTGCTGCTCTGAGGAAGTGGGTCAGTTATTGGGACCCCAAAACGGCAACCCAACTTGTGGACCTCATGGAGAGATACACGGCTGCTGAGGATTTGCTAACTCTGTCTGTGCCCCACTCCAATGTATCTAGGGGTGAAATATCGCCCGGCGGATCTGGTAAGACCGTTCCAGGGTTCAAGGGCATGGGGGAAGAATGAGAAAACTGCTGTTACGGCTAATGAGACTATGGACTTTAGACCTGGAAACTGGCCAAAGAAGCCAGGAAGGTCTTTGAGACCCTTGAGAGGACTGGGTATAGACCATATACAGTGCTACCGATGCCATCCATTGGGTCATATTGCTGCCAACTGTCCCCTGAATGATGAACCCATGCAATGTGATTATGCTATTATGAATAGACGCCTTTCTCTTTTTGCACAGGTCGCATGTACGGCATCATGTTTAGGACGCATGGAGAGACAAATGTGAGTAATTTCTTGTGACATTGCTCAAGAGTAATTGTGTAAACCCTGCAAAATTACACCCTAGCACTGTCAGGGTTATTTGCATTCATGGTGACACACAGGACTACCAGACTGCAGTGGTTGAGATTGGCACTCCCTGGGCCAGGGTGACACATTCGGTGGGGGTGGTGCCTTCCCCATTTCTGAAGGCTATGGGAAAGCAAAGGGAGTTTAGTGGATGGAGCTTCCCCTGCTGGGGAGGCACGGGAACTCACACCTGACCCGTTTGATTGCCGAAATGAAGGGGAGACTGGAGGTGTGACTGAGGAAGGAGGAAACCCACTTCCTTTTCTGGTAATGGCTGGAGAGCCAGAGGAGGAGATACTGAGAAAAGTTCTTCAGACAGCCGCACTCCAAAAATTGCCATTTATTGGTAAAATCAAATGAAATACAAGCAGAGCATATTGGGGGACAAACCCCAGGTACAAATGCTGATGCGTTTCACGTCTATATCTGACGCTTAATCATAGCTAGAGATGGTATGATCATATCGCTGCTTAAATATGAATTCCAGATCCTCTCAAACAAAGAGAGGAGGAGGGGGAAAAGGAAAAACCAGGTGAGTGTAATTAACTCCAAATTGAAAGATCAACAACTCACTTTAGGCAGCGAATGAAATTAGCATAGAATCAATTGTGTCATCACATACAAAAAAACACAGATGTGTAACATACATAGTAAAAATTGGTGTATATAAACTAATTAAACACAATTAAAATGCAAGTACAACCCAATTTTGACACAGTGATAACAAATATATTGTGCTGTTTATACTGATGGTAAAAGGGCAAAACAAGGCATCATGTGGAAACATAGAAGGGAAACCCCATGAGTTAATTAAGCCACATGAGCATGTTTAATACTGTGTAAAAGGGAAGACAAAACAACCACACAGGCATCCCCCATATAGTTCAAAGAACATCATGCAGCAAAAACTCCAAACACAAGGCATCATAATGTCCTCACCTACATTCATAATCATGATACATGTGGAGAAAACAATCATTTAAACATATCAACAAAATGTACACTAGTACAAAAAACAAACAGAATGTATGGATGAATGCTGCACGGTGTTAGACCCAAGGGGATACCATCTGCATCGAATTTCACAGTAGGAGATATGTCTAGAAAAGAGTCTAGAATGGACGTTATGTCCTAGGGGAAAGTGAACAAAGCAAAAACTACAAAGGAGCAAAAAATGTATTTTTATCCAAAAAAAAAAAAAATAATAATATAAAGAAAATAATGTTGTATGTGGATATGGATGCCAAGGGATAAAATGTAGTATTGAGAATAATCATAATTATTACAATGGCAACAACCAAAAAACCACACAAACAATTATTTCCCCTCATGCAGGGCTAAATAAAGAAATCATCCATAGAGTTATTCTATTAGGATTTATACATGGACACAGTCATTATGTGGTCAGAACACTAGGGGGGCGAATATGGATATAATGGATTGTTTGGCAAACGGGGTATGATATTGTATACATGTCTAAGAATGGTATACGAAATATAATATTATATATATGATCTAAGAGTGGTATATGTTAATCATAAAAATAAGACACATCCCATTCAAAGTTCATATCAGCCGGTATTCTAGTGCCCAAATGATAAATCCAGAATACTTCTCTATGGCAAAGAGCCCTAAACCTGTCACCTCCTCTCTTGGATGTAATCACCCTTTCAACACCCTGGATGACTAAGCTGGAGGTATTCTTATCATGGAATAGATTCCAATGGCGAGCTATATTCGTGGCATGATTTTTCTCAATGTCCCTGAGGTGATCATAAAGGCGGTCTCTCAGTCTGTGCGTGGTCAGTCCAACATACTGTAATTTGCACAAAGTGCATGTAATCAAATATATTTTTGAGCCAGAGGAGTTGGGAGCCAGTTTCCAGCTGAAGGTTAATGATCCAGAAAACATCTCTGACTTTAACAGTGAGCGTGGACAGAACGTGGTACCTGACTTAGTGGTCAGAAGAGAGGATTTTTGTACAGAGCAATTACGAGATGTCACCCTCATTAGAGCCAGAGAAAACATTAAGATGATGGATGGGGGACCTGTGGATCCTAATTGGGGGGTGTCTTTTCCCTACATGGCTCTTAAAAGCAATTTGTTGTATCAGGTGGTAAAACATGGTGAGGACGAGATAGAACAGCTAGTGGTTCCCAAACCTTATCGCAGGATGGTGCTAGACCTGGCCCATGGTCATATAATGGGGGGACATCTTGGTATTGAGAAGACCAGTGAGAGAATAACACAGAGATTCTTCTGGCTTGGGATGTATGAAGATGTCAGAGAATACTGTGAATCATGCCCGAGTGTCAAATGTCTGAACCGTCGCCCCATTTTCGCAGTCCGCTTGTCCCACTACCAATAATTGAAGTGCATTGTGAGAGAATTGGAATGGATCTGGTGCAGCCAGTAGTAAAGTCTGCCCGGGACCACGAGCACATTCTGGTAATACTGGACTATGCAACGTGCTATCCTGAAGCCATACCCTTGCAGAATACCTCCGCTAAGACTATCGCCAAGGCGTTAGTCCAGGTATTTATTCGGGTGGGGATCCCAAAATAGGTCTTAATAGATCAGGGAACCCCGTTTATGTCCAGAGTTACTAAGGAACTGTGTAAGTTATACAAAATCTCCCATCTCCGTACCTCTGTCAACAGCCCCCAAACGGATGGCCTTGTGGAGAGATTTAATAAAACACTCAAAGTTATGTTGAAAAAGGTGGTTGATAAAGATGGGAGAAATTGGAATTTTTTGCTACCATATCTGCCATACGAGAGGTTCAGCAGACATCTACGGGTTATTCCCCATTTGAACTCTTGTATGGTAGACATCCCAGGGTGCTGCTAGATGTTGCCAAAGAAACATGAGAAGGAGAGGCCACCCCGTATAGAAGCGTCATAGAATATATCTCCTTGATGCAGGATTGAATTGCAGCCGTCCTGCCCCAGGTACGAGAACATATGGAGCGAGCCCAGGAAGCCCAGAGGAGGGTTTATAATCGAGGTGCCAAGACCCGGACTTTCAACCCCGGGGACAGAGTGCTGGTACTGGTCCCCACTGTTGAAAGTAAATTCCTAGCAAAGAGGCAGGGTTCCTTTGAGATTATGGAAAGAATAGGGGAGGTAAACTACAAAGTTTACTATGCGTGAAAAAGTAGTGGAGCGCTATTCATTAAACCGTGGTTCAAAAATACCTTATTAAACTCAATAGTGAAAAATATCAAAAGTAACCAGTGTTACCTTGTGTGAAAAAAGTGAACTGTGTAATAAATAATAACAATCACAAAACAATACAAAGAGTGCCTCACGGCTGGACACCCACAAATAAATCAGGCAGAATCTTCACATAGCTTCATCGGACAAAATGAAAACAAATTTGTAGTATCAGCATGCATATGTAGAAAAAAATTTGAAAAATATTGAAAAATAAAAACTTCAAGTAAAACAATGTCTATGACAGTCTGTAAGCTGTAGCGATATTCAGAACGCTGATTCCCTTCACCAGTGTGCAAGTGTTGATAAATAAAGATTTCAGTGACTTTTCGTGTTGATGGTGTCACCCATGTAAATACTAGTCTCTCACCTGAGATGTGCTAGTATTATAGCACGTAAAGGTTTCTTTGTGTTGCAGGTGACACATGAGCCTCTAGGGGTCTCCTGTGTATTAGCTCAGCTATGCACTGGTAACTCAGGGTTCCTCTGTGTTTTGTCACGGCTTGCTTCCTTTCATTCCCTCATTGTGTGCATGTTTATATAAAAAACAAGAGATGCTCCTGAGATGTGCTAGTATTATAGCATGTAAAGGTTTCTTTGTGTTGCAGGTGACACATCAGCCTCTAGGGGTCTCCTGTGTATTAGCTCAGCTATGCACTGGTAACTCAGGGTTCCTCTGTGTTTTGTCACGGCTTGCTTCCTTTCATTCCCTCATTGTGTGCATGTGTATATAAAAAAACAGAGATGCTCCTTTGGTGTAATATCGTTAAGAAAGAAATTTTATTAAAAATAAGTGCTAATAAAAATTCACATTTTGGGGTCTCATCTCCTTTCACCAATGACTTTTTCAACAACCACTGCTACCGCCCTAAGCGTTACGTCACGCACCACGTGACTTCTTCATTTGGGGAAGAAGGCTGATGAGTTGCTCGCTCAGATTGTCACTCTCCGGGCGGCAGCATTGTGATAGGAGGGCGCCGCAGCACGAGTGAGAACAAGGAGTCTCACTCGGCTCTGTGCGGCGTACCCTCTACCCCCAAGGGGTACGCGTGCCACGGGTTGAGCTGCTCTACACTACACATTTGGTATATGGATGGTATATAATATCATGTGTGCACTTTCACTTATAAGTGTATACAGGTCTTTATATCGCATTAGTAGGCTCTGGTATTTCATGATTAAAAATAAGTTTTCTACACATCACAATATGTTTACCTAGCAGGAGAGTTTTATGGGTGGAGCATGCAAGTAATCCCCTGTATGGCTCAAGCCCCTAATTAGGGGCGGGGCTCTGCAGTCTAACCACCCCCACTATGTCAGTATTTGAAGTATAAATGTGTGGTACTGTCGGTGTATAGTAGGCTCTGAGGAAGAGGTGGAAACCTCAAAACGCGTTAGCCTTGTTTGTGAGAGAACCAGCCGCACAGCACAAGGCCATGCATTGGAAGGACTCCACAAATGCTTAATAAGCTCAATTTCACAGCTTGTTTGTATGTTTTTAACTTTTTAATAAAAGGTTTTTATCTGAGGATAATGTGCTAGGCCAGTGCGCTATTGTTTTTTTGTCTTTGGTACAGTGCATTTGAATTACCCCTAGTTCACCAGTGGCAGCAAGGCGGCACATTATCTCAAGTCTTACACATAATAAGAATCGGAATATCAGGTGGAAGATGCCTTCCCTCTGAGCGCAGGAAGGAGTTTTTTTGTTTGTGTCTTGTCATTTTTGGGGGATTCCAGCTGCTAGAGTTTGGCAAGGCTTCTTATTATCAGTGACCACGGAATACGCATTTGTATAACAACATTGCTAAGTGATCATTGACTATGGTGTTGCCCATTGAGGAGAGAGAACTCAGAGGATTGTGTTTGGCAAAAGGCTTTTCCACCAGTATAGATACCTTTGAACGGCAACCAGCACCTGATAGTACTCACACTACCACCACCGGCAGTGATTATATCAATAGAGAGGACTGTATGGTGTCCTTATTCCATAAACTAAAACACCTGCTAGAAAAAGAAATGACCCAATGGTGGGACATTTTGTTACTTGAGAAGTATTTGGAAGTAAACAGGATTCCAAGAGGTTTGAGATTGACAAAGATGTGTTTTTGGTTGGATGAGGATCTCAAGACCAGCTAGCTAAAGGAAATGAGGGAGTGTAACAAACTCCTCTTACAACACATCAACTCACAGAGGAAGAGGAACCTTGAGAAAATACGGACAGATCTCAAGGGCATTCAAGAAGATTTAGCTGTCTATACTGACATTGAGTCTTTTGATAGTTGGGACAAGGGTGTTAATGATCAAATTATCAGTTTTTAAACAGAACTCATTGGAAAAAAATCAGGAAAGTTTGAAAGGGACAGATTAGATTACAAACAAGGACGAGAGTTACATTGGGGAAAGGTAAAACGCAATCCTGTTACTAGGTATAATGACACCCCTTCATGGGATACACTAGTATCCAAGAGAAATAGGTCTCCCAGGAAAGACACGAATAGGCAACATGAGAATAATAAAAATTGTAATATAAACAAAAGGGAAAATAAAACAGGAAATGTAAAAGACATAAGAAACTCCAATAAACATATTATATAGGGAAATTGTCATAGAGACGGCAAAATATATATTATACTCCAATAAACATAAGCCCTCTAAACAGCCCAGAAGTGAGAATTGCAATGGATCCAATACACCTAGACCAGGCGGAAAAGGGGAATTTCCCCTGATTAACAGAGCTAAGGCAGGCTCTATACAAACTTTAGTGGGAAACCGTTTGGCAGTGAATAAGAGAGATTGGGGTCTTCCTACAACTCCAAATCCCAAACAACATACTGAATCTCCAGTCCCATTCAGTAACACACAAGGGGCCCCCAGAGTAGCATCGGAGCCACATGATGTGAACTTGGAAAGAAACGACCCGACTTTTTTGGCGAAGGGGGCTGTGGGATACACCAGCCCCACAGCCTCCAGACAGTACAGCCCAGGACAGAGACAAACAACAAGGAAAAGAGAGGAGGGGGAAGAAGAGGTAAGAGGGGAGGAAAGAAATCCAAAAAGAGGGAGAAAGTAACAGTGGATCTCTCCACCATTAAGATCTATAATCTGTCAAGCTCTGTATAGAGCTAGATCTGTTACAAAAAGGTTTCAATTTTGCACCCAAAAACCCACCAAACCTGTCTGAGCTATTTGTAGATCTTAATAGACATATCAGGAATTTAACAGTCAATAGGTTCTCTGCCCTTAAAAAGGATAGCCCTTCGGGCAATACCAATGGGGAAGCAGCACTCGACACATCGGCCCAGGGGTGCCTTGATCGCTCCTCAAGGGGTGCAGGGATAGAGCTGGAAGATGAGGCATTAGTCATTTTGGAAGGCCTTTATGAGGAAGGAGGTAACATTTGTACCCAGTCAAATGAGATCACGACAGAGACGGACAAAAGCATTATGCATACGGAATTTAGGCCCATGTCCTCTTTCTTCCCCCATTGGGTGAAGGGGAACTTAATCCCCACATTTTATGAGGTCGTACTCAGCGAATTTAGGCAGATCTGCCAGAAGAACCCTAGGACTGTCAAAAGCTTGGGGATCATAGATGGGGACGGGATAGTGGAAACAATCAGCAGCCTTAGAAACAATGACCAAGTTATAATCAGACAAGCGGACAAGGGTGGGGGCCTCGTAATACAGGATAGAGAGTCCTACCTAACAGAGGCACACAGGTACTCGGGGATGGAGAGACTTATGAGAGACTACAGAGAGACCCACTACCGAGCTATAAAGCCTCATTTAAGGTGTTACTAGATGAGGCATTGAAGGATAAGGTCATTACTAAAAGCGAATATTAGTTTTTATGGAAACAACATCCAATGACTCCTCATTTTTATCACATCCCGAAGGTCCATAAAGATCAGACCAACCCCCCGGGCAGACCCATTATATCTGGCATCGACAGTCGAACGAGCAATCTGGGCTGTTGTATAGACTATTTTCTCCAAGATCTAGTCATAAGCCTACCCTCATATGTCAGAGACTCCAGCCATATGTTAGAAATCCTGTCTACATTTGAATGGAGTCCGGAATACAAGTGGGTTTCATTTGACGTAGCATCATTGTATACGTCGATTGAACACCAATTTGGTCTGAAAGGAGTTGAATACTACTTAAAGATCAGTAATCTGCATCCCCTACAAATATCTTTTCTGCTGAAATCTATTGAATATACTCTGACCCATAACTACTTTTCATTCATGGGGGACTTCTATAGACATACAAGAGGCACTGCTATGGAAGCCAGGTTTGCCCCCAGTTATGCAAATTTGTTTATGGGCTACTGGGAGGCATTATGCATATGGGAAAACAAACCGTATTTGGCAAACCTGGCCCTATATGCCAGATACATAGACGACATTTTGATTATCTGGAAAGGGACGGAAGAACAATTTCATGGATTCCTACTACATTGCAGCAATAACCCTTTTGGCATCAGGTTTACACATGTTATGGATAACCTCCATCTGGTCTTAGATCTAGAACTGCATGTGGATGAAAGTGGCACAATAATTTCCCAAACTCATTTCAAACCTAGTGCAGGGAATTCCTATCTACATGCAAAAAGCAACCATCATCCGAACTGGATTAGGAACGTCCCGTTCGGCCAATTTTGCAGATTATATAGGACCTGCACTAGGAGAGAAGATTATGAAACACAGGGAGGTACCCTTAAGAAGAAATTTCTAGAAAAGGGGTACGAATACAGCCATATAGAAGAGGCGTTCTCTAAATACTGGGAGCTATACAGTGAAGAAGGTCCTCACAATGGCATCTCAGATATGAATAAGTTGAAGCCTAAGAATAAGGAGGCCCACAAGACTCAAACACATAACACTAGATTCTGTACCATATATAATATAAAGGCGTTTGAAATCCAGCAGATACTGCATAAGAACTGGAAAATCCTGAAACAGGACCCGGTTTTAGGGAAAACATTGCCGTCCAAACCGGTGATCTCTTTCAGGAGACCAAAAAATCTTGGAGGCCTCATAGCACCCAGCAGGGTGTGTAAAGTTCTAAACAGGGATCTACAAAATAACGGCCCATGGTCCACCATATTTGACCAGGTAGGGAGCTATAAATGCGGGGTGAGAAATTGCGGTTCCTGTGCATTCATGTGGCACAGAAAGAGAGAGGTCTCTGGACTAGACGGTCGCTCACATAAAATAAAGCAGTTTATAAACTGTGGGACTACACATGTAATTTATGGCCTAATCTGTCCTTGTGGACTACTCTATGTGGGGCGTACTACACACCCACTTAGAGTGAGGTTTGGCAAACACAAGTGTGCGATTCTAGATAAAAGCGATCAGAAGAATACTAGATCCAGAAACAATGACTTGGTCCCCCGGCATTTCAGAGAGCAACATAATGGAGATCCCACAGGTATAAGGGTTTTTGGCATAGAGGCCATGCCCAGAATTCTAGATGATGCGAGCAAATTCAGGAAACTCTGCCAGAGAGAGACCTACTGAGCACTTGCCCCTGGAGGGCTTAATGAGGATCTGGAGGTCCACGGAGTGTAATAAGATTTCTCCCCTTGCAGTCAATGGTGTCCTGGTTCCTATTTCCTCCCCCCCCCATTCCTTTCTTTCCCCAAAATGTCCTCCATATTCCACATGCATTCCCATGACGGGTTGTATAATTTGCCAGTTCATACAACCAGTTTTATTATGTAACCAGTAGAAATTATAGTTATTCTTATATTATGTAAAACATTTGTCTCTGGAGGGCACAACTAGTGCCCTTAAGATACATTTCATCCATATAGGTGCCCAGGTGGGACACTAGAGTGGTAGCACTTACATAAGAAACAGTAAAATACAATTAACCTTTTACCCCAGGGGTTTAGAACACCCTCATTAATGGGTGTTAAATGCTAACCATCAACTACAAATAATGTATTTATAAATGATTAATTCTAATTCTAAAAACATCCCGGAAATACTTCCAAAATATCTCTAGCATGAAGCAATCCTTTTTCTAGTGAGTTTACCAGTATCCATGGGGCTCTAGCCCCATGGGTAATTTTGTGGTAACTGTAAGGCATAGCCACACCATACAACTATATGTACAATTTTCTGACAATTGGGGACAGTGAAATGCAAGAGGAACATATCACCCCTCCTAACCCAATAACCCATATAGGTCTGCATGGGTGTGCACACGTGCGCAGTTACACGATACAGGGTATGTGTATATGCGTGCGCACACACCTGTGAGTAGGGATATGCCTGTGGGCTTCTATATGTTTTTTTTTTTTTTACCCACATACATGTAGGGCACTAAAAAGTGTAATACTATAGGTTCATGTTTTGTCAACAAACCGCACACAGTTGTAAGACAATAGCAGTATCTTAAACATCAGGGACCATAATACCCCATGAGGGTACCCCATGGACTTTTGTGTAGCATATTTAGAATTTAATATCCAACAATTGTAATACTTGCTGCTCCACACATACCTCCTGCTTAGTTCTATAAGAAAAAGTTTCCTGCAGTATATACACCTATATACAACAATTATTATTATTATTATTTTTTTTTTATCTTTCACACATATACCCAAAAATTGTGTGTGTATATATATATATATATATACATTTGTACCTGTAGTTTGTGGATGTGTGTATGTATGTATTTTGTGTATGTTTTGGTGTACTTTATAAACATATAGTGATCGTATCCCATTAAATACAGAGTGTCCTTGAGAGTGGTCCAGCCATTAAACAGTTAACTTTGTAGGATTTGAGGCCAAGGATAGTATAGATCTCCATGGCGACGAGAGAAGCGGCTGGAATTGAGACGCTTGTTATGGTGAGTGAGTGAGATGCCAACCCCGTCCCGGAGTGATGATGCAACAGGCATTTAGTCACAAAGAGAGAGGAGGATAAGGCGGGGCTGTCTGGAGCGCAGGGAGAGCCGCCCTTGGGCTTGCGTTCCAGGCACATGAGTACCCAGCTGGTACAGCAATAGTGCGGTGAGGTGAGAGCGGCTCCAGGGAGGACCTAATAGGGAAACAGCAACCCCGAACCGGGGACCCTCTCATCTGTACACACTCCTGTTTTAATGCATTTGTTTCCCTCCCCTCTCCCTCCTAAAATGGCACCTCACGGCACATACAAGGCAGAGGTTAGTGGGTTTAGTCCTCTGCATATTAACCCCTTCCTTACCGGGCACTTAAACCCCCCTCCTGCCCAGACCAATTTTTGGCTTTCAGCGCTGTCGCATTTTGAATGACAATTGCGCGGTCGTGCGGCGTCTCCCCCCAAATTCACGGGCCATTCCTTCCCCAATTATACGTCTCCTGATTTGGGTGATTGGAGACGGAACATACACGGCACTCCACGGTAAAATCCTCCCTCTCCCCTCCCTTTGTTTACGTAATTTTGTCCTCACACATGTCTACTCTCCCAGGGGCCAAGCCCCAACGACAAAGGGATAATCCAGGAGGGACCTCGGCGAGAGTGGAGTGGCGTGATAACGACATGGTCGACCCATGAGTACACGGACCTTGCGTTCGGGTTCCCGCCGAGAGGGACGCGAGGTCTGTCGGGGCGGAATAGGAGG
>BLSH010445423.1:520964-542082 GCA_018402905.1 Glandirana rugosa
AAGTCCTCGGAGTCTTGCCCCTTGGCGGCAACATTTGTGCCGCCAAGGGGCAAGACATTTTTTACACATTTTTGGGACCAATGACATTTATACAGCGATCAGAAATTTAAATGTCCACTGATTACTGTATAAATGTCATTGGCAGTGAAGGGGTTAACCTGCAGGGGGCAGTGAAGGGGTTAAATATGTTCCCTGGCTGTGTTCTAACTGTGGGGGGGCGGGGCTGGCCGGGACATTACAGATCTCACTGATCCCAGTGACAGGGATCAGTAGATCTGCTTGTCCCCTGTCACAGAACGGGGAACCGCCGTGTTTACAACGGCGGTTCCCCGTTCTGAGGCTCCTGAAAGTGATCGGCGGGTCTCGGGCGGACATCTGCCGCTGCCGCCAGGGGGGCGCGCAGGAGCATGCGCAGTGGAGGACGTCCATGGACGTCCTCCCGGCATTTCAGGTCCGCGCTGGAGCCGTATTTCGGCAATAGCGCGGACCTGGAGTGGTTAAATATAAGTGTAAATTCATGTCTGGAATCTTAAACTATTAAGCATATATGTCATTAGTGCCTTGATACTCTGAATAATGACAGTCCAGTATACACCACTACAATACTGTGTTTTTTGTTTTTTTCGCAACTATTACATGTTTTACTCTACACTACATATTTGGTATATGGATGGTATATAATATTATGTGTGCACTTTCACTTATAAGTGTATACAGGTCTTTATATCGCATTCGTAGGCTGTGGTATTTCATGATTAAAAATCTATCAGTTTTCTACACATCACAATATGTTTACCTAGCAGGAGAGTTTTATGGGTGGAGCATGCAAGTAATCCCCCGTATGGCTCAAGCTCCTAATTAGGGGCGGGGCTCTGCAGTCTAACCACCCCCACTATGTCAGTATTTGAAGTATAAATGTGTGGTACTGTCGGTGTATAGTAGGCTTTGAGGAAGAGGTGGAAACCTCGAAATTCGTTAGCCTTGTTTGTGAGAGAACCAGCCGCACAACACATGGCCATGCATTGGAAGGACTCCACAAATGCTTGATAAGCTCAATTTCACAGCTTGTTTGTATGTTTTTAACTTTTTAATAAAAGGTTTGTATCTGCAGATAATGCACTAGGCCAGTGCGCCATTGTTTTTTTGTCTTTGGTACAGTGCATTTGAACTACCCCTAGTTCACCAGTGGCACATTATCTCAAGTCTTACATATAATAAGAATCGGAATATCGGGTGGAAGATGCCTTCCCTCTGGGTGCAGGAAGGAGTTTTTTGTTTGTGTCTTGACAAATTACTTCCCTCCGGGGTAGATAACAGAATGTATCCGAGATGGTCCCCCTCTGAGACTGAAGGATGTCCTGAGCGGGAACTCCCTCGCATCACTAACCAGATATGGCTCCTCCCCATGGGATGTCTGAAGATACAGGCAACTTCAGCACTTTGTAGGGAGTCTTCCAAAACCCCTTTGTGCAGCACAAGACCTTCACCCGTGTGAAAGACTTGTAGAACGGGAGGGATAAAGAGATTGCGGATATCCGCTATATAAGCACTATTGGTCTTCTCCTCGGACCCGGGGCCAGCAAGCCTTCTGGAGAGCTGGGAAAATGAATATGCCTGTTCCAGAAGCGTTGAAATGCAAAGTCATGGAGTACGTACACTCCACCTCTTTAGATACGAGGATAAAAGAAATAAATTATAAATTATTGACCAGGTTTTATTATGTTCCATCAAAGCTACACAGGATTGACCCTGAGTCCTCTCCTTTATGCTGGCGGGCTTGCGGGGGGATGCCATGCACATGTATGGTGGCTGTGCTCCATGATTCAAACTTATTGGAAAGAAGTTCTGAGCCTAATTAACCACTTCAGCCCCGGAAGGATTTGCTGCTTTAGGACCGGAGCCCTTTTTGCGATTCGGCACTGCGTCGCTTTAACTGACAATTGCGCGGTCGTGCGACATTGTACCCAAACGAAATTTGCGTCCTTTTTTTCCCACAAATAGAGCTTTCTTTTGGTGGTATTTGATCACCTCTGCGTCATTTCTGATCGCCGCTATAAACAAAAGAAGAGCGACAATTTTGCAAAAAAACACAAAGTTCTTACTTTTTGCTAAAATACAAATCCAAAAAAAAATGTAAAAAAACATTTTTTTCACCGTTTTTGGCCGATTTATATTCTTCCTCATATTTGCGATAAAAAAAATCGCAATCGGCGTTTATTGATTGGTTTGCGCAAAAGTGGTCGCGTTTACAGATGATGAGCATTCATTTTTGGGGTTTTTTTTTTTTTTTACTAGTAATGGCGGCGATCTGCGATTTTTAGCGGTACTACGATATTTCAGCGGACATGTCGGACTATTTTGACACTTTTTTGGGACCATTGGCATTTATACAGCGATCAGTGCTATAAAAATGCACTAATTACTGTGTAAATGCCATTGGCAGTGAAGGGGTTAACCTGCAGGGGGCGCTCTAAGGGTTAAGTATGTTCCCTGGGCGTGTTCTAACTGTAGGGGGGCTTGCCTAGCTGGGGAAGGGAAGTGGTCACAGCCTTCGTATACAGGAAGGCTGTGATCACAGCCCTTCCCCCTTCACACAGAGCGGAGGTCCGTGTTTACTTACACGGACCTCCGTTCCTCCGCTCGGGGGGGCCATCGCGGGTAGCCGGCGGCAATCGAAGCCGGCGCACCCGCTCCCTGGCCCTCCCCGTACACAGTGAGCGCGCGCTCACTAGGCTCGTGAGCGCGCCCGCCGTCATATGACGGCGATTTGCGCTCACGAGCCACCTTGCCGCCGTCAATTGCCGATCGGCGGTCGGCAAGGAGTTAAAAAGATAAGTAATGTGGAGGTTAAGCTGGACCAGTGGCGGCTGGTGACGGTTTAAGATGGTGTGGCGCTAGACCCCGCCCTTCCTTTTTGGACCCTCCCACTTCATAGAAGCCACACCCCTTATATACTCCACCCACACAATGTACAGTATAACTCAGCTGTCAGTCTTACTTCTCAATAAAATATTGCTGGCTCATTCATCCATTCAATCCCAAAGGTAAAGAACTACATTAGCTGTGAGGTCTGCACAGGAACCGAGCACAGACTGGCATTATGTGGGTTTTCATGTATGTGCTGTGCCATCAAGCTCCATCCTAATTCTTTATTTTTTAGTAGGAACGCTGGAAATCCTCCACTAACCCCTGACACAAGGTGAGCCATAGAAATGTCCCTGGTTTTTGGAACTGACCAGCTACACCAACATAAATCTTCAATATCTGTCAAAAAAAGTTAAAAATGTAATTATAAAATCAGGAGCTTTAAGATGGCATTCAATGGAAAGCAGTTATTGTAGAGAAATTGTCATGACTATACATTCCTCTTGTTCTGATGTTTGATGCTGAGATACACAGGCTGAGCAATGCTCCATGAAAACCGGCAGCTTCAACCAACACAACAACAACTCCACTCCTGGTGACTTATTGGTCCCTGCATTGTAAGTCATGAATCATTGCTTACAATGCACTGAATGCAGGGATGAAGAAGTCACCAGGAGAGGAGTTGTTGCTGTTTTGGTTGAAGCTGTCTGTTAAACCCTAAAGTATGAAGAGGGTGTGCGGTGCTGCTGAGCTCTGTGGTTCCCCAATGTCAGCAGACTAATTGCAGATTACTGCCTGTGTATCCCTGAGAACTCCCTGTGACTTACATGCTGGCTCAGAGTTCTTATCCTACTGCTGAGCTTTGAAAGGGGCCTGTTCAGCCTTATCTGTTATCTAAGGATGCAGACTAATCACTGCCTGTGTATTGCTGGGAGCTCCCTGTCATGTGTGCTCAGAGATCTTACCTTGCAGACACTGCTCTGCTTGGATCTGATTGTCCCTCTGAGCTTCTCATTCCTCAAGCTGTAGTCATCCATGATGATCTATCCAGCTAAGAGATCTGCTGCTTCCTTTCTTCTCCATTGAGTGATCTCTCGTGTCCTCCTTCTCTGCTCTGTATAGGATGGTGGGTGGGGGAAGGATCCCTGGTGGAGAGTGGAAACACTGCTGGAGGTAGAGACTAAGTGTCGGAGTGCGACTTGTGGAGGGGGGGGGGTCATGTCTGGGCAGCTGGCCAGAATGTGTGACTGCAAGCAGAGAAAATCTTGGCTCCCCCCCAGGCAGAGACCAAATGGACTAGGCAGTTTAAGGTCTGCAGATTTATACGCCCCAGAACTCAGCAGCTATTCTTAGAATGGAATGTTGGAAAGCAGCCAATGAGGGTGGAGAATTGATTTTACTGTGTTCTAGATAGGGTTTTTTAATGAGATTTGGGACGTCTGCCCTGTTGCTAGGTAGATTACACTTCTCTTTCTTATCTAATCTATCCTAGCAATTAGCAACAACAGCAAAGCTAGAGAGAAATTCCAAATATTTTTTTTCTTTGGAGTCTCTCTCTAGCTGTGCTGCTGTTGGTTAATAATTATAGTTAATTTTTATTTCTTACTTATTTTTTTGGTGGGGCACTGCCCCAGCAGTCCTTATGGGCGAGCCTCCACTGAGCTGGACCCCTGGCAATGTCTGTTTCATGCCTCAAATTACTCAAGGAAGAAATATAGATCAGCCTTAACCCTGTTTCTACTGTATTAAACGCTGCAAAAGCATTAATCCCGAAATACTGGAATACAAGAAAAATGCTGACAATGCAGGAGTGGCTCAGAGAAGTCGATAGAACTAGATTGATGGAGGAATTGATTGGGTTACAAAGCGGGGGCGGACCAAGGTTCCAAAACACCTGGAAGAGCTGGTTAAAGTTCAAGCAATCCCCAACGTATGTGAGTTTTGTAGGCAGTGGGGAGACTGATTGAGAGACATATAATAAATGGGATTGAGTAGTAATATTCAAGGGAAGTACAGATAGAGGCCCTTGTATCCCTTCCACCCTCTCGCACTCCGGGGGGCTTCTCTACACCCCCCTTTTTATTTTCTTCTCTCCTTCTCCGTGGCTAGTGGCAGCCACCCTCAACACTTATTCACTTCCCTTTGTCATGTTGGGATCTGTGTACAAAATGTTTCCTTTTTTTTTGTCTTTTTTTTTCTTCCTATGTGGTGAGTTGTAGCCACTCTTAACACATAATCACTCTTTTTTGATTAGTTGGGCTCTGTGGCTTGGTAGAGCCCCAGAGGTGTTTTTTTCAAGAATGCCTTTGGTGAATGGCTAGTAGTAGCCAATCTCAACACAAATTAGAACGGCGGCCCTACACTTTTGGTGTTTTTTTTTTTTTTTTTTTTGTTTTGTTTTTTCTCTCCTTTGTGGTGAGTGGTAGTCACTCTTATCACATAATCACTCTTTTTTGATTTGTCGGGCTAAGGATGTTTTCGGCGGGTGGCTTGTTGTAGCCAGTCTCAACACAAATTAGAATGGCGACCCCACACTTTTTGGTGGGGTTGTTTTTTTCCCCCTCTCTTCTCTCCCTTTTCTCCTTTCCTATTGTCCCCTGTCTGTGGAGGGGGGGGGGGGCTCTGTCCAGTATAAACCCTTTAACGATAAGTAAGATCTAGGAATAGGAAGTATTGATTATGCGCTGTTGGTGAGATATGTTATTTTTGATCTGTAAAAGTTTGAAAAATGACTCTTTGAAATCAATAAAAAGAATTTAAACACAAATACCACCAAAAGAAAGCTCTATTTGTGGGGAAAAAAGAACGTAAATTTTGTTTGGGTACAACGTTGCAGGACCGTGCAATTGTCAGTTAAAGCGACGCAGTGCCGAATTGCAAAAAGTACTCTGGTCCTAAAGGGGGAAATCCTTCCGGGGCTGAAGTGGTTAAAGTTGCAGCAACTTCAAAGTAGTTCATGCAGTACTTTTGTCTGACTTTCATGCAACTTTAAGGCCATAGACTTCAGTGTTAACCACTTCAGTCCCGGAAGGATCGTGCAACGTTGTACCCAAACAAAATTGACATCCTTTTTTTCTCAATTATAACAAATAAAAAATAGAGATTTCTTTTGGTGGTATTTGATCACCTCTACTTCACTTCTGATCACAAAAAACAAAAAAAGAGCAACAATTTTGAAAAAAAGCCAATATTTTTTACTTTTTGCTATAATAAATGTCCAAAAAAAAAAAAAAAAAAAAAAATGTATTCATCAGTTTTGGCCGATATACATTCTACATATTTGTGGAAAAAAAATCGCAATCGGCGTTTATTGATTGGTTTGTGCAAAAGTTGCCGCGTTTACAAACCATGAGAATTCATTTATGGCATTTTGACTATTTTTTTTTTTTTTACTGGTAATGGCGGCGATCTGCAATTTTTATCAGGACTGTGACATTGCGGCGGACATGTCGGACATTTTTGACAATTTTTGGGACCATTGACATTTATATCAGATCTAAAAAAAAAACCCTGATTACTGTATAAATGTCACTGGCAGGGAAGGGGTTAACCTGCAGGGGGCAATCAAGGGGTTAACTGTGTTCCCTATGTGTGTTCTAACTGTGTGGGGGCTGAGCTGATAAGGGCATGACAGTTCTAACTGCATAGGTGCCAACATTCTGGAAAAATTAATAGGGACACTTTTTGTATATAGGCGGAGTCTTATTTTAATTAGGGGTGGGGCATTCATTTGTGTGGCTTAGTAGAGAGAAAGAATGTGGCACGAGTAACGTGCCAAGGTGGAAAATGGGCATGGCTTAAACAAAATTTTGGGCGTGGTTTAACCACTTTAAGACCGAGCCTCTTTTTGGAGTTTGGAGGTTATCAGTTAAAAACAGTTTTTTTTGCTATAAAATTACTTAGAACCCCCAAACATTATATATTTTTTTTTCTAAGACCCTAGAGAATAAAATGGCAGCCATTGCAAAACTTTATGTCACACCGTATTTGCGCAGCGGTCTTAAAAGCGCGATTTTTTTTGAAAAAATTCAGTTTTTTTTGTTAAAAAATAAGACAACAGTAAAGTTAGGTCAATTTTTTTCCATATTGTGAAAGATAATGTTACGCGAGTAAAATGATACCCAACATGTCATGCTTCAAAATTGCGTCCGCTCGCGGAATGGCGACAAACTTTGCAACATAAAAATCTCCATTGGCGACGTTTAAAAAATTCTACAGGTTAGCATTTTTGCGTTACAGAGGAGGTCTAGGGCTAGAATTATTGCTCTCGCTCTAACGATCGCGGCGATACCTCACATGTGTGGTTTGCACACCGTTTTCATATGTGGGCAGGACTTACGTATGCATTCGCTTCTGCGCGCGAGCTCGCAAGGACGGTGCGCTTTAAATTTTTTTTTTTAATTATGTATTTTATTTTTTAATTTTTATTTTTACAACTTTCTTTTTTAAAAAAAAAAATTGATCACTTTTTTTCCTATTACAAGAAATGTAAACATTCCTTGTAATAGAAAAAAGCATGCCAGGACCTCCAAAATATGAGATCCGGGGTCAAAAAGACCTCAGATCTCATTTTTACACTAAAATGCATTAAAAAAAAAAAAACTTGTGACGTAGCTTCCACCCATCCATGTTATGGAGCCGGGTGAGCGGCTTCAGCCGCTCACTCGGCTCACGGACACTGGGGGGGAAGGACCCGATCTTCTCCGCCGCTGCCGGCGGGTCCGGTAAGCGGCGGAGATGACCGGAAAGTGGCGGGAGTGGGGGGGGCACCTCTTCCGCCGCTGATAAAAGTGATCTCGCGGTGAATGCGCCGCTAAGACCACTTTTATCTGACGCAGAAGCGCCTGCTGAAAAAATAGATACCGGGGTTATTGTAGCTATCTGCTACCATAACAACGGTATTCCACTTCAAAGTACCGCCGTCAAACGACGTACGGCGGTCCGGAAGTGGTTAATGGGGGTGTGGTTAGAGTGAGATGAAAGAGGGATGGAGGGAGAAGAAAGAGAGGAAGTGAGAAAGAAAGAAAGGTAGAAAGTGGGAGAGAGAAAAAAAAAGAAAGGGAGAGGGTCAGAGAGTGTGTGGACATGACACAGGAGATGGTCAGAGACTGCAGACATGATACAGGAGATGGTCAGAAACTGCAGACATGATACAAGTGATGGTCAGATACTGCAGACATGATATAGGAGATGGTCGGATACTGCAGACATGATACAGGAGATGATCAGAGACTGCAGACTTGATAGCGGAGATGGTCAGAGACTGCAGACATGATACAAGAGATGGTCAGAGAGTGTGAGGACATGATACCGGAGGCAGTCAGAGAGGGTGCAGACATGGTACAGGAGACAGTCTGAGAGGGTGCAGACATGGTACAGGAGACAGTCTGAGAGGGTGCAGACATAGTACAGGAGAGGGTGCAGACATAGTACAGGAGAGGGTGAGAGGGTGCAGACATAGTACAGGAGAGGGTGAGAGGGTGCAGACATGGTACAGGACTTAACTTGATGTGCACCTCCAACACAGCGTTCTGCACCCCCCCCCCAACCCACAGACCGTCCAGCAGATCCCCCTAGGCATGGCCACTCACCTGCACCATCCTTGTGCCTGCAGCATCTCCCCTTTGCATCCAGGGCCATCTTACTAGCATCTTGGAACCCTAAAAGCCTGCCCCAATTTGCGCACCTACTCTTAGGATGAAAGTATAAATTGTTTTTAAAACAGTTAGAAAACATGCCATAAATCATAGAGCACATGTATAGACCAGCGTTTCTCATCATTTCTTCTACCTGTTTTTTCAGGAGTCTTTCGCATGTGTGGTTTGGGGGGAGTAAGGCCATGCAGTTGAGCTGTGGTTTTACTGCTCCCCCTTTAAGATATACTTACACCAGGTGCAGTGGGACTGTGGTGGGTAGCTATTCCAGCAGAGTCTCATCACATGACAAGGCAAAATGCCTGGTCTCTGGTATGTCCAGTTCACACAATATGTTGCAGTGGTGCGTGCTGAAAAAAAGTACTGCACACAGTACCTTTTTAAGCACAGCACAGTGTGAGACAATCTACCACCTTATACCTCACAGTGGCAACTTATGCACCCAGTTGCATTTGGTGGGCACTACTAAATGCAACCAATTCAAATAAAAGGGCCCATGCTGCAACTTTCCCACAACCGAGTGGAATGCATGTGGTTGTGGTGGGGGTAATGCATCATTTAGGGGGTTAAAACAGGTGGTGTAGAGGTAACATATTGCCTCTTTGAATAAAGGTTTAGGAGTCCCCAAGGGATAAACTTCAATATCTTAGCACCATCTCCCTATATTATGTACAAACATTTATAGAGTAAGGAGTATTGGGATTTTAAGGTGCATTTATAACAACCAATTTTTGTTAAAAAGTATAACATTTTATTTAAATAACAAGGAAATAACAAACATCAAAAGGACAAGGGACAAATCAATTATTTTAAAAGCATTTCACCAGTACACCACATAACAATTCAGGTGTGTGCTCTACATGTTTCCCCTTACAATTCGGCTTCTTCAGGAGACATTTTTACACCGATTTGTTTTTGTTTATAACTAGAATAGAAAAGAACCGTCAAAAATACTGTGCAAATATCCAAGCTCCTCATCATAATGCCTATCATAACTTGAGGAAAAAGGGACAATTAAACACAATTGAAGACAGGTAAATTTAATATGTACATGCAATATTTTGTACTGGCTACCATGTCAAGACTAACCCTCCCCTTGGTACCAGGAGCCAAGGAGACAGAGCCACAGACACTACTATAGCACAAACATCCAGGGGGTATTCGACAAGCTACAGAGGGAATAAAACCACTGATGAGTAAAAAAGGATTTATTTAGTAGTCTGACTTTTTTATTTTTTGGATTTCTATTTTTAGACAAAGAGTACTTCATTAGGAGTTTTAGGAAAACAAATTAAACTAATTTGAGTATTGGCATATTCACCCACCTGCTAAATTAGGTGGAAATGAGGGGTTTTCATTTTAACAGGGGAATTTCAAAAAGCTCCAAACAAATCGTCTCTAATAAACAAAAAAATATATTACATTAATTTCTACATATATATATACAATCTTATAGCAACAAAAAAATTTTTGTGTCTAAAATCCAATAGAGTATTGATTCCACTCTGCCGAATAACAAACCTTAAATAGACAATTTATTTATTATTTTTATATATGAGTATTCTCACCTCTGTTTAGCATTAAATCCATAAATAGGTCAAATCTGGTGAATAGACATCTTCCTGTCTTTTTCCATCAAAGGGGATGAACCTCCCTTTAGGTGCTAAAAAACAGCAATAAATCATGAGAATATTAAGGATAATTTAAGGAATATTCTAAGCTGCAAACTGGCACCGGCAAGCAAACAATACTCCTCGGGGACTAGTCTGCTGTAAATTAGTATGCATGTTTGAAGATCTCTAAAGCTGCAACTTATTGTTTTTTACCTTTAAGATCTCAAGAAAAGAGATGTATGTTTCCTCCTCACAGTCTGAGGGGGTTTGATATCTTAACAGAGATTCAGAGAAGTTCACCTTGGTCTGATACTGCAAAACACTTCAAACTAAAAAAGAAATCCAATAGGGATGACTGTCAATGCCTCAAATTATATGTTGATAAAAGGAATACAAATAGATACAAGGCTCATAAAGAGCCCAAGCTTGTTCATTACCTTTAAAGTTTGTATGTGTCCACTCGTCAGAGCCAGCAGCAATGCAACCATGCTGCCGGCTACTAGGGGATTATACACCCCCTCCAAACGAGCAGCGTCTGACGTCCCCGCTCGATTGCGGACGCCTATTGGGTGCCTCAACTCATTCCCACCAGTCACTATTGGTTTAAGTATTTGGCTGTAGCAGCGCGATACGTGCGCTCGCGTATACACAGAAGCGCACGCGCGAAGCCGTTGCGGCCATCTTAAGTGTTCCCTGCAAGAAAGAGAGAAATACAACTAATTAGGCAAATGCAGATATGCTGATGTGAATACTCCAGCGACGCTACTTCTGCCATTTCAGAGAACACCAGCCTCTGAATTTCCCACAAGGGACAGAAAATGGCAGGCAATATCCATGTCAATTTTGTTGGACCAACTACTAAGTTCAAAAGAATATATGTTATTATAATTTATAGATTAAGAATTAAAATGTAAATTACAAATTACAATTACATAATTACTTTGACTTAGACTATGTGATTTCAAATGGTAACTGCTAAACTCATAAAGAGAATGCAGTATCCAATTAACATTAACATTAAGATCCAATTAAAAAACGATAAATAGATAAACCAGGTTACATAAGAATTTTTTTCATGTTCATTTAAAGGGGCATGCCCTGTAATAGAGCTTGCCTCTAATAGTTTGTATTAATGGAATTTTTTATCAATTCATACCTGCTTTGAATCTCATGTTATATATTAGACTGGAAAAAAGAGAGGTCAAAGCACAGATGGCACCAATCAGGCCCCATATAGGACATTGGGGCCGGATGGTGCCCCGGGCGTCCGTGTGACTAAACCCTGGAGATTACCACAGAATTGGCTCTATATTCACCAAAATGATCCCAGCAGCAACAGGGATACCCCTGAAAAAGCAGCCAGCACGTCCAAAAACAAACAAGAACAATTACAGAATTAAACAAAAAAAAATTAAACAAAAATACAAATTCATATTTATCAATCAAAAAAGAACTATTAAACAAAATTGAAAGAAAAAATATAGAAAAACGCTACTAAATATATGGTGACTGATTCTGCGCAGGCCCTCCGCATCAATCCCCATCGGCAAAGACTCTCCAAACACAGCCAGTGTTTATCCAAGCTTCTGATGATCCAAAGGGGAGTCAAAGGAAAGGCCTGAAACTGCAGGCCTCATTCAACCTGGGATATTTTGTGGCAGAAAGACATCATCTATAAATCTTTTCCATAGGTCCAAACTGTCCAAGTATTCACTTAAATCCTCTCTAGCAAATAGATCTCGCTCCCATCCCCCAGGTACAGGTTGGCATAAGATGGGGCACAACGAGTTCCCATCGCAACCCCCTGCACCTGGAGGTAATGGGAGCAATTAAACAGAAAAACATTGTTGTTCAAGATAAACTTGAGAAGTCCCATGACAAATCGATTATACTTGGAGGCGGTGGTCCCCCTCTCTGATAAGAAGCCCTCCACAACCCTGACCCCCCAATCGTGGAGGATGGAGTTGTAAAGGGCCTCAACATCGATAGTGACCAACCAAGCACCCTCCGGCATATTGATTCCATCCAACGCCCTTATTAGATCACTTGTGTCTTGGATATGGGAGGAAAGAGCTCTCACATGTGGTCTTAGGTAATTATCAACTAGCTGACTGGCGGGTTCCGTTAAACAGTTATTTCCCGATATAATTGGCCTGCCTGGGGGCTGGATGACATTTTTATGTATTTTAGGTAGAGCATACAATGTTGGTGTTTTACATCCAAATAGTCCAACGTTTTTTGTCTATTGTTCCCTCTACAAAGGCCATAGTAATTAAATCCTTATATTTCTTTGTCATTCTTTCCAAAAATATTTGGGGGATTTTTCTGTACCAATCCTTGCTTTGAAGCAAGCTCAGGACCATGTCCTCATATTTAGTTCGATCCATCACCACTATATTACCGCCTTTGTCAGCCGGCTTGATTATTATCTCCTGATTCGAAGCTAGATCTTTCAAAGCTAATTCTTGTTTAGGATTAAGATTAGGCAAGGAAGAATCCCTCCATTGAGTACCTTGAATTTCCTTTTCTACCTGTTTTGTAAAGGCCCAAATGTTGGATTGGCCTTCAACAGGGGGAAAGTAGTAGTAGAGGACATATTGCCTCCTTCCCACCTGTCAAATATCTCTAAAAAGAAATTCATGTGATCTATCCAATCCCTGCTGTGCGGATGCCGAGGTAGGCACAATAGGGATTGGATAGATCACAAGGTGGCAGTGCAAATTCATGGACCTCTTCAGCATATTAAGCTGTTCACTCCCAATCCTGTCCCTCAATATCTCACTCACAGGATTTGAGAGTGAGATATTGAGTAACAGGACCGGCGCAGTGAACCTGCAGTGTGTGCACCAGCTTCCAGCCACAGACTCACAGCTGGGTGGTGGGTAGAGGCGGAGCCATGGCACCCGCCGCTGAGACCGGCAATGATCAGTTTACAATTTGGAGATCAAAGCAGGCAGTAGATACTGGTGCCCGCTGCTAACAAAACTACAGTTAAAGTTACTTCTCAGCCAGCAGCATCCACCTAGATCGAAGGATAGTCGAAATAGAAGAAGAACAGCTCAAAAAAACTTTCACAAACGAAAAAGGAGAAAACTATTAAAATAAATAAAAAAATATATTATTAAAAAAAAAATGTATACAATGAATCAATTAAATTGAATTGATGAAAATGAATTAGAAAAATAATTAAATAAATTAAACTAGATTGAATTAAATTAAATTAAATTGATCTAAATTGAAAGTCCATGAATAACACCACTGAAATGTTAGTTTGCAAATTCATGTTTAAAAGGGGCATTTGTCACTGCAAGCAGCCAACCCGGTGTGTCCCAGAGAGTCCACGAGCAAATCGCCACAGCATATACTGAGCTTTTACAGGAATTGCAAGCAGAAAAAGCAACGAAGCCAAAGTTCAACTGAATAAAAAAAAAACTAAATAAAAAAAAAAAAAAAGTAAGAAGAGAAGTCACTTTATTAAATCAAGGGGAATATGTGTGTGTGTGAGATACCTGTCAGCAGTTGCCAGGTCAACGTCAGAAGCCACCAGATCCGGCTTATCCAGGAAGGGCTCCACTGAAGAATAGGACACAGGGGTGGCTGGCAATACAGATCATAGAATGTCACCCGCATTAAAGACAGCCCTGCTGTCAGTTCACTAAGGGGGGGGCTACAGCTCTGAGGTGCCCACAGGATCTTCATGCAGCTAACTGGTCTCTTCTGTGTACAGTACAGAGGGGAGGGGCCTCCGACCGTGACAGCTAACCAGCATCAGTGTACAAGCGGATTGCGGATTGCTCTGCTTGTACACTAAAGAGAGTAGCCGATTAGCTGTCCGGGTCGGAGGCCCCTCCCCTCTGCATTGTACACGGAAGAGACCTGCTAGCCGCATGGAGATCCCCCACACCATGTTGTCATAGCTGGGAGCTGCGGCCGGTGACAGGTTGCTGGGGCATTGCCAAATTCCTGTGATTTTTCCGGGGACACGGACAGACTGGGACAAGGGTCTGAAAACCGTGAATGTCCCAGGAAAATCTGGACTGTTGGCAACTATGTAATTGATCGGGATGACAGGGATCAATATATCACTGTCATGCCGCTTGACAGAGCGGGGAACTGCCGTGTTTACATTGGCAGTTCCCGCTTTCCTGCTGTACCAAGCGATCGCGGGTCACTGGTGGACATCGAGTCTGCCCGACCCGCGGCCCCACTCAGGTGCACGTGCGCGAATCAGCATTTATAGACGGCGATCTGCACTATGCTGCCAACTTGCAGTAGTAAATGTATGCGAGTCTGTCGGGAACCGGTTAAGCCTCAAAAGTTTCATTAAAGTCATACCTGAGTGTTATACAATGCAACAGTTGTCCTTTACCACTGGTCAAAGCCTAAGTCATATCCAAGGTGCACCCACCCAAAGTTGCATCAAAATTACACTCCAAAATCAGCACAACTTTGGAGTCGTACAAGTGTGAATGGAGCCTTAAACAACATCAGACATTCTGTTTCACGTAACAGCTAATGCCCACACATCTTTTTTGTGGAGGGGTAATTGTGGTCTTTATTTAAAGATTTATTAACTAAGCAGGCTGATGAAGGAGGCATGGCCCTGTCTCCAAAATACGTTCCGATTGGTAAGTTTGACTCCAGACCGGACAGAGCCCTGACAGCTCCTGTCATCGAGAGATATTCCTCCATCGTCTTCCCGACTCCCTGCACGTGCATTAGTGGAGGAGTCTGACACATGGCGACCGCTGTTCAGAGCAGGGTTCCCTCGAGCTGATATCCAGCTATAGCATTATGCCTGTTTCGCTGGATACCTTGTGAGTGCATCACCTGTTTAAACTTTTGTTTCTACGTAATAAGGCCTGGTTCACACCTATGCATTTTTAAGTGTGTTTTCAGTTTTGCAGAAACACACTATAGTCCATTTAACATGGTTTCCTATAGATGTAGTTCACATCTGTGAATTTTATGGAAAGGGCCAGGGATTCTTTTCTGTTTTTTGCTTCCATAGACTTCAATGGATCAAAAATGTGTATTGGAAAACGCAAAATGCACCTGGAATATGCAAACTGCAACCTGCATGGGTGTGAATCAGACCAAAACGGTACTGCACCATAGGCGGTTCTGGCTCTCCTCTTTCCCCCTCCCTTCTTGTCTTCACAGGGTGACATAGACTGGTGGAGTAAAGTTCATATTCTTTATGACTTTCTCACAATGCTGGTAACCAGCTGAAGATAGATGGGCTCGCACCTTCAGTCAATATCTGAAAAGGACAGTAATATCAACTGGCTTTTGGCCTAAATAGGTTACTTGCCAATCTGTGTGACAAGTAAGAGAACTATTTAGGAATTGTGAGCACAATTGTGTGGGGAACAAAGCGTTAACCAGCCTGCTGCCAGTCAACAGTTAATGCCCATGCTGAATCGGTGCAGTTCATCTGCACAGTGCAGTGATTTGTAATGCTAATCGAGGTGTAGCCCCTCAACTCCTAACATACCAAGAAGCTAACACTGCAGACAGCCAGTCATAACTGACCAAGTCATTCCCTGCCCTGCAGCTGCACATATACACACCCCTTGTATACATGCAGCTGAGGAGCCGAAGTGGGGAATACCCCAGCTGCTTATAATTAATTGTCTGCAGTGACAGCTTTCTGGCAAGATAGCTCAGCCAGATACAGATTGGCACCCTAACATGACTGAGCTCATCTCTAACAGCAACCTTTATCAGCTCATTTGGAAAGTCTGAACACAGATTATATTGGCAGTACCAACTGTCACTTTAAAAAAGCTGTTAGTAGGCTTCAGCTCTACTTGAAGCTTTCTGAAAGCCTTCTGAAGCTTGCTAGCTGCTTGTTTAAAGTGACAGTCAGCACTCATATAAAGATTTGGCTGGGTGCACACTATTGTGAATTGGATGCGGATTACACCGCATTCAATTTGCATAACATTTGAAAACATCTTATTTTCAATGGATCTGGTTCACATATGTGCGTTGCATCCGCATTGCACAAAAATTGTGTGCATTTTCTGTGTGAATTGCAGGCACATGACCTTCAATGGGAACGCATCTGATTCGGAGATGTGTTCCGTTCTGAACAGGAATTCTCTCCTCCTCCTCCTATGCCTCCCCCCTCTCCCAGGTCAGCTGATCTGCAGCTACAATAGAGAGGAACCGCTGAATGAATCAATTTTCTCTTCACACAGAAACCGGAGCTGCAATTCCCACCGGACTGGTGTGAACCCAGACTTTCAGGCCATATGCAGTTGAATTCCGAATGAATTTTCTTTTCAAAATCAGAAATTTTGTGCGTTTTGTGATCCGTGCCACCATTGATTTTCAAAATTCGGCTGGGATCTTCTTTTCTTTCTGGGAATTTTCTTTTCTTTCTGGGAATTTTCTTTTCTTGCACTCATGTGCATCCCTTTTTCTATTACATTTCTCACACGATTCTGCCATCATGGATTAGAAAATCGTTCATTTTTCAAAAAATTTCCAACATGTCTGATCTCTCAAATTTGATTGCCGCATGAAAATCGGCTGTTGCTGCAGCCCACTAATGGTGCAAAATTCGTACAAAAATTCTTTCAAAATTTTACCCATGTATCTCCAAAACTGGACTTGACGTTTTCTTTAAAGGCCTTAAAGCGGTAGTAAACCCGCTGCCAAAAAAAAAAAAAAAAATCCTGCAAGACAATAGCATAGTATGTTAGTATGCATCGCATACTAACATATTATGAAATACTTACCTTAGAACGAGGCCCCCGATGCCCGAGTCGGTCAGCGCTAAAGACGCTGACATGTTGGTCCTCTTCTTTCTTCCGGGTACACGGCTCCGACGCTGTGAGTGGCCGGAGCCGCGTGACGTCACTCCCGCGCATGCGCGCGGGAGCTCTTCGCTTCGGCAGCCAGCTCTGAGTTGCCGGCCGCCTCGGCCGGATCGTCAGAGCGCATGCGCCGCTAATGTCAGCGGCTGCATGCAGGGCGAATATCTCCTAAACCATGCATGTTTAGGAGATATTCTTTTTACCTACAGGTAAGCCTTATTATAGGCTTACCTGTAGGTAAAAACAGCTTTTAGGGTTTACTACCGCTTTAACAAAGTTGCTCAAAACTTGCCAAAGGTTTTACAAATGCTTTGCAAAAGCTTGCTGTGTACATTTTTTTTACACATGTGCATAAGGCCTTATATAGTCATTGCCAAGGTTTGCCTCTTGGTTCCGTTGTTAGAAGAACTAGGAAAAGTAAAATCTCTTTTGTCGGCTAACTTAGGTCTCTTCCTCAGGCTTTGTATAATTGTAAAATGAATGAAGAATAGAAATAAGGGGTCCCAAAAACTTGCATATTTTAGCTGATAAAGGGTATCACTAAAAATAGAAGCCTCAGCATAAATTTAAAGGTCTTGTTAAATCCCTGTATTGTGGTTGCCGAGCTGCATGGTCAGATACTTTCCATTCCCTTCTTCATGGCTATCCGACCACAACCTCCCACAGTTGCCAGCTAGTTTGGAGTAGATTACTACAGTAGTAGCAGGCGGCTTGTGTTGTGAATGATGGTAGCTGGAAAGGAGTTCCATCATTCTTAAAAACACAAGCCCACATTGTAAGTCAGCTACTCCATTTTTCCAAGCGAGAGATTAATGTAGTAGCTGCCAATGTATGTTGTTGTGGGCTTGTGCTTGCTTGCTGAAGAGGAGTGCCATCATTCACAACACAAGCCACCAGCTACTACTGTAGTCATCACCCTCTGAGCTGGCTGCCGGTGGTGGGAGTTTGTGGGCCTAGTCTTATTTATCAGTACAAAGGGAGCAGAGGAGGCACAGGCTGCTTGGCAAGAAGGGCTGCAGATGTTTCATCTGGCAGTGTTCAAAGGAGACAGGAGCTGTGCAGGCTCTGTGTGCTCTGTGTCGGTACTGCATCCCCCCCTCTGTGCTCTGTCAGTCATAAGTCCAGAGTGGTTGGATAACGGTGAAGGGAGGGGGGCAAGCTATCCTACTATGCATGTCAGCAACCACAGTACAGGGATTTACCAAACCTTAACAGGGTGCTCTGTGCACTGGGGCCCCCTAGGGGATTTAACACTTCGCACTGCGTCGCTTTAACTGACAATTGTGTGGTTGTGTGGCGTTGTACCCAAACAAAATTGGCGTCCTTTTTTCCCACAAATAGAGCTTTCCTTTGGTGGTATTTGATCACCTCTGAGTCACTTCTGATCACCACTAAACAAGAAAAGCACGTCAATTTTGAAAAAAAAAAATATATTTCTTACTTTTTGCTAAAATACAAATCCGAAAAAACAAAATATATAAAAAAACTATTTTATTCATCAGTTTTGCCCGATATATATACGTCCTCATATTTCTGGTAAAAAAAAAAATCGCAATTGGCGTATATTGATTGGTTTGTGCAAAAGTTGCTACGTTTACAAACGATGAGAATGAATTTATGGTTTTTTTTTTTTACTTTTTACTAGTAATGGCGGTGATCTGCGATTTTTAGTGATACTGCAACATTGCAGCGGGCATTTATACAGCGATCAGTGCTATGAAAATGCACTGATTGCTGTGTAAATGTCACTGGCAGGGAAGGGGTTAACACTAGGGGGCGATCAAAGGGTTAACTATGTTCCCTGGGAGGTGTTACTAACTGTATGGGGGCTGGGCTGAGTGGGGGAGGAGAGTGATCACTGCTCCCATATACAGGAAGCATGCGATCGCTCTCCTTCTCCCCTGTCAGAACGTGGATCCGTATGTTTACACACACGGATCCCATTCTTTGACTGTGTGGGAGCGATTGCGGGTAGTCTGCGGACATTGAGGCCGCCCTACCCACTCCCTGGTACACAGTGAGTGCACGAGCGTACCTGCGGGGGGCATGCGCTCACAATCCGCAATCTCGTAGCTGCCGCCAGGTGATGGCAATATGCAATATCGAGCCATGTTGCTGCCATCAATCCACGGGGGACATGTGGCAACTGGTTAAAGGGGTTTTAAAGGCAGAAGTTTTTTTATCGTAATGCATTCTAAAATCTTCTGTGTGCAGCAGCCTCCCTAATACTTACCTGAGCCCCATCTCGATCCAGCGATGTTGCACGAGAGCCTCGACTGTCTAAGACACAGCAGTGGGCGCCATTGGCTCCTGCTGCTGTCAATCAAAGTCAGTGAGCCAATGGGGAGAGAGAGGGGACAGGGCTGAGCCGCGGCTCCATGTCTGAATGGACACACAGATCAGCAGCTTGGCTCGGGTACCCCCATAGCAAGTTGCCCCCCATAGCTAGGCTAACTAAAAGTACACCTTTCCATTGCTGAGCACTTAATCCTGTCTCATGGAAAATTATACTCTTATTGATACCAAATATTTGGACCCTGTAAATAAACCACTATGCAAGTAAAACATTCATCAAAATCTAACCCAGTTAGACATTTCATGCCTGTGTGAGCTTGGATGAATAGTGAATGTGCTGTAAAATATTAAGATGGTGTACAACCTTTGCAGAGTCCTCTGCTAGTAAATGCTGGGATAGCCGATGTGCATTCCGTGATGCACCCTGTGATAAAGTTAATGTTGATAGTTCTACCTTTGGTCTGGTCTGTGGGAAGTTTGGGGACTGTATTATGGATACCAAAGGACCCACTAAGTCTCTGTATGTGTGTGGGTGGACCACATGAAACATCCTATAGACTGTGCAAGTTGTTTTGAGGGAAAAGAGCAATATCCCCTGAAACCATTTAATATGTAAGGCCCCTTTCACACGGGGGTTCCGATCAGGTCCGCCTGTCAGTTCCCATCAATGCAGCCTCACCAGTACCCATCAGTGCAGCCTCACCAGTGTCCATCAATGCAGTCTCAGCAGTGTCCATCAATACAGCCTCACCAATGCCCATCAATGCAGCCTGTTCAGTGCCCATAAATGCAGCCTGTTCAGTGCCCATAAATGCAGCCTGTTCAGTGCCCATAAATGCAGCCTGTTCAGTGACCATAAATGCAGCCTGTTCAGTGCCCATCAGCTCAGCCTGATCAGTGCCCCTCAATGCAGCCGGTTTCGTGCCCATCAATGCAGTCTGTTTAGTGCTCATCAGCTCAGCCTGTTCAGTGCCCATCAGTGCAACCTGTTCAGTACCGTCAATGCAGCCCATTCAGTGCCCATCAGCTCAGCCTGTTCAGTGCCCATAAATGCAGGCTGTTCAGTGCCCATCAATGCAGTCTGTTCAGTACCCATCAGCTCAGCCTGTTCAGTGCCCATCAGCTTAGCCTGTTCAGTGTCCACCAATGCAGTCTGTTCAGTGCCCATCAGCTCAGCCTGTTCAGTGAACATAAATGCAGCCTGTTCAGTTCCCATCATCTCAGCTTGATCAGTGCCCACCAATGCAGCCTGTTCAGTGCCCATCAGCTTAGCCTTTTCAGTGCCCATCAGCTCATCCTGTTCAGTGCCCATCAGCTCATCCTGTTCAGTGCCTATCAATGCCGCCTATTCAGTGCCCGGCAGCTCAGCCTGTTCAGTGCCCGACAGCTCAGCTTGTTTAGTGCCTGGCAGCTCAGCCTGCTTAGTGCCTGGTAGCATAGCCTGTTAAGTATCCAGCAGCTCAGCCTGTTTAGTGCCTGGCAGCTCAGCCTATTAAGTGCCTGGCGGCTTAGTCTGTTTAGTGCCCAGCAGCTCAGCCTGTTCAGTGCCTGGCAGCTTAGCCTTACTCCCCACACAGTAGTTTTCCTTCCCTCCTCCCACAGTAGGGACCTCTTCCCCCATACAATAGTGTTGTCTGCCTCCCCATAGCAGTGTCCTGCCCCCTTTTGCATCACAACCCCCTATCCGACTCGACGGTCCGTGATTTGTCCGACTCGACGACCTATGAATTGTCCGATACGATGGTCCGTGATTCGTCCGACTCGACGGTCCGTGATTTGTTCGACTCGACAGCCCGTGACTTGTCCGACTCGACGGCCCGTGACTTATCCGCCGTAACTATCCGTGACTTGTCCTACTCGACTA
>BLSH010445423.1:549497-595514 GCA_018402905.1 Glandirana rugosa
AGACACGACAACGAGACTCCTGTCTATCGTCTTTAATCTCTAAAGTGTATGGCGACGAAACTCAACGTCTAAAATCTCTAATTTCTGCTATCTGTCCTCAGAGCAACAGCACAGACAGCAGTAGTAAAGTAATCTATCTCAGGATGCAGGATCAGGTCTTAAAATGGCTAAAATCTGTCCCTCACGCCGTCAGCTACCTTTCCCTATACTAACCCAAGGAGCATGTGACTGCAGCACTGTGACTCCAGCTTATAAAGAGGCTGGGTCACATGATGCACTGGCCAATCACAGCCATGCCATTAGTAGGCATGGCTGTGATGGCTTCTAAGGGCAAACCAGTGAAACGCTTGTTGATTGGCTGCCCTGCAGCTTCTCAACACGTGGAATAAAATAGCAGAACCCCGGACCGAACCCGAACGATTTTTGAAATGTCCGGGTCCGGGTCCGTGCCACGGACACCCGAAAGTTCGGTACGGACCCGAACGTTACAGTCCGGGTTCGCTCAACACTATTAAACAGGTGACCCTAGTTTGTTGCCTATAGGCTCCAGGGATGGAAATCCAACACTGCATCTATCATATTGCAGACGGGTTTTTATTTCAGTCCAGTTTATTCAGGATCAGTTCCAGCTGTGGGTGGACAATGTTGGACACTCCAATGAATTTGACTAGACCAGCATCTTTACATTGCTCTAATCTAATGCCTGAAATAGAGAGGAAATGAAAAGCCTCATGGGTATTTAGCCACTCGCAGCTGGATATGGCCTCTGTCCAAGACATCTGATAAACTTGTTACAAACATCTTTCTCTTCCAATACACACTGCTGGGATTGCATTATCACTTAAGGCAGTTTATGAAACATAAGGCACAGTTTCAGTCTTATGTCAATGGGCAGCCAAACTCATAATATTGCACAATGTTTAATGGGATCTTTAGAGAACAAATATGTTCCATACACATTGATCTGTGGTTTTACCTTAAAGCAAACCTAGCATCAAATATATTTTTTCATATTATTGAGGCGCAGTGTTGATCGAATGTTCAGGCCAAACATGAGTTTGGGCCGAACATTGGCTGTTCGCCCATTCGGCGAACACCCAACTTTTCGGGGTGTTTGACAGTTTGTTCGACCTGCCAAACGCACCACAATGCACTGTGCATTGGAAGCCCTGATTGGCTGAAGCAATGAAGGCTTTGCCCAATCAAGGCACATACTATAGCACTGTCAAAGCCATGATTGAACACAGGTATAAGGACTCTCTCCAATCATGACTCATAGTCCCATCCCACACTGTAAGAGCCCTATAGAAAGAGCCGGCCGTTCGTTGTTTTAACAACGCTTTTCGGCCACTAGTGGGGTGCTTTTAACCCCCCAAAAAAATCATGTTTTGCGGCGCTTTCAATGCGCTTTTAAGGCACTTTGAAAACACTGCCCATTCATTCCAATGGGCAGGGGCGTTTAGGGAGCGCTGTATACAGTGCTCCCAACCTGCCCCAAAGATGCTGCTTGCAGGACTTTTCGGAATGTCCCGCAAGTGCACCGCCCCAGTGTGAAAAAGCCCACTGGAATTATTGGGAGGCGGTTTTCAGGAGCTTTGCAGAGGCTATTTCTAGCGCTAAAGCACCTGAAAACTGCCCCAGTGTGAAAAGGGTCTAAAAGGTCCTTCCCAGAGCAGCCATTTTCAGTGTGATATTGAGTTGGATAGGTAGAACAGAGCTCTATTCATTGCTACTAGCCAGTTAGTGTGCTATAGTGTGCTACTGTGATTCTATTGTTAGTGTAAAATATCAGTGTAGTGTGCATATAGTGATAGTGCAGCGTGAGTGTAGTGCGATCGTTCAATTTTATTGTAGTGTCAGTTTAGTGTTTCAGGGCAGGTTTACTGCAGTATATTGAAGTGTGTCAGTGTAGAGTGTCAGGGCACTTTTACTGCAGTATATTGTAGTGCATCAGGGCAGTTTAACTGCAGTATAGTAGTGCGTCAGGGCCCTTTTACTGCAGTATATTGAAGTGCGTTAGTGCATGTTTATTGCAGCTTGTAGCGACGGCAAGAGCTCATAGTAGCCACACTAAATTGACTCCAAATAACTCTAATATTGTCCCAAAAGGGAAAGAGTAAAGGCAAGTATGTGTAATGTCATCCACCAGTAATGTGATAACAGGTATGCTGTCTATAAACTGAAGTGTCCAGTTTCACATGGCTGGGCGGACAGGGCATAAGATGGAAAATGTAATGGGTCTAGGGGGTAGGTTTCCTGGATGTGTAGATGTGGCCGTACCGAGAATATGTAAACCCAGAACTTTAAGGCCATATACTGGCCACATGTCTCTCCTGCATCTATAACGTTGCATCAGATAGGGACATCAGCTATTCTGGTTGGCTCTCCCCACTGAGGAGAGCTGTGAAAACCAGGGAGAGGAGACAGTCCACATAGGATGTTGCTGCTGCTACAGAATGGAGGAGGCAGGGGTACCAGGGACACCAAGCAGCAGCAAAAGCCCAGGAAAGTCCAGAACTTACGTCAGCATGAAGTGCATCAGCAGCTACAGCATTCATTGCAGAAGGGATGGGACAAGTTGTACTTGGATTAGAAAGGCAGAAAAGGAAGCCAAAAAAAATCCAGAAAGAACATAGATCACATGCTAAAAAAGAAAAGTAGTGATTATACATGTGGTGATTTCTAAAGGCATCCCTGGATGCAGGAGTGCTGGGTAATGAGATTTGGAGTACCAGGGTGTCACGTACCTGGTGGTAGAGTCTGGCTTATGTAGTAGGCAACCTCTCTTACGGCTCTGGTTCCAGTACCCCTGATAGAGCAGACAGGGAGCGCTGGAGCACAAGGGAGCACGAGGGCTGGGTTGGACACAGATGATGGTAAGAAGTTGTCCGGTAGTCCGTGCTAGACTGAAGAGTAGTGGTGCAGGCCGGGTCGATAACTGGCAGGCAAGGCAGTACAGGAGGAGGAGGCAATCGGGTGTTCGGGTGCAGGCAGGGTCGTCAGCAGGTGGCCAGGCAGAGGTACACAAGGAATAGACAGAAGAGTAGTCGTAGGCAAGCCAAGGGTCGGTGCGGGCAGAGTTCAATCAAAAGCGGGTTCAGGCACAGGTAACAGGAAGCTCAGAACGGGTCAATCAGGAACACAGTAACACTGTAGAATGGAAGGCACAGACTGCAGGGAGTGAGATCAAATAGGGCCGTTTGGCGCAGTTTCCGGCGCGCGCGAACGCGCACACAAGCGCCAGGAATAGCTGCAGATCTTCTCCTAACACAGGGCTTATTCTCTCAGCATACAAGCCATAAACCTTGACTTGACACCCACTTTATTGGCCACACTCCTAGGTGTTCCAGGGGGAGGGGATGCATTTAAAGTTTTAAAAATGGGGGCGTGAATTTACTGGTGTGACTACAAATGAGGGTGTGATTTTGTATGTGTGTGTGGCTAAAAGAGAGCTTGGTCAGCCTGAATTTCATAAAAAAAAAAAAAAATCAGGTACCTTTACAACATGGTATACCATCTTCAGAATTTGTCAGTTAGTTACTTAAACTGAAGTTAGAGCCAAAAGAGACAATGGTGTCCTATGATGTCATATCACTTTTGTACCACCAGCAGAGACCATTGAGACTGTAAGGAAACATTTTAAAGACTCTTACCAGTCAAACAGAACTCAGGCCAGTCAGTGGTGTTGCTAGGGGGTGCGAAACGCACCCAGGTGACACCCGCCAGAGGGGTGACACCCAGGGCCGTCGTTAACTTGGGTTAAAAGCCCGCACCAGTGTCAGAAATCTCAGCACGTCCAAGTCCTGCCTGTCAAAATAGTGCATGGAGGCCCCGGCATTCAGAGGAGAAAGATGTAACTTCCTCCTAAGCTGCTCCACCTCCACATAGTGTTGAACTTCCCATTGACAACGGAAGGGTCGGGAGTCTGAGGAGACTTGCGATCTGGACCAGGACACTGCTGCTGAGCTGAATGGCCGGGAGTCTGAGCAGACCAGAGTGCAATCCGGATCGGGACACTGCTAAAGTAAGTGAGCAGAGCTCCAGCGATAGCTGCACACAGATTAGGGGGCAGGGATCAAACAGGTGTATTCTAGAGAGAGGGAGGACAGGCTTCCCCAGAGCTGTGTACACTGCTTGCAACATCACCACATCCTACAATGTCTACAGTATCTGACCTTCTCCTGTATGATGCCTGCAGTCTCTGACCGTCTCTTGTATGGTGGCTGTTGTCTCTGACAGTCTCCTGTATGATGCCTGCAGTCTCTGACTGTCTCCTGTAGTATGCCTGCAGTTTCTGACGATCTGCTGTAGTATGCCTGCAGTCTCTGACCATCTGCTGTAGTATGCCTGCAGTCTCTGATCATCTGCTGTAGTATGCCTCCAGTCTCTGACCGTCTGCTGTAGTATGCCTGCAGTCTCAGACCATCTGCTGTAGTATGCCTGCAGTCTCTGACCGCCTGCTGTAGTATGCCTGCAGTCTCTCACCGTCTGCTGTAGTATGCCTGCAGTCTCTGATCGTCTCCTGTAGTATGTTTGCAGGGGGGGCCCAAGAAAATGTTTGCTCAGGGTCCAATCAATATTAAAGATGATGCTATATGAAGTGATATCCGACTGCATCATTTACAGGGGCTGGTTTGGTGTGAGCACTGTGAATGTGTGCCAAGGGCCCGAAACTAGCCTGCCCAGCGCCCTGTGGCAGGCTAGATAGGCGAGAGCCCGGGGTGGGGGGGGTGACACCATGGTTTACTGCACCAGGTGACAGTAACCCTAGTGACGCCACTGAGGCCAGTCAAGTTTTTTCCTTGCTGGATCTATGTCACAACACCGTCTATTTTGATAACCTCTACAGGCAGAAATATGGCTATGCTATAGGATCACCTATATCTCTTACTGTAGCTAACCTGTACATAGAGGAGGTGGAAACGAAAGTCTTGAACTCTTTCAGAGGAATAATAAAAATTCATTAGTTCAGGTCTGTGTATGATATGTGGGTCACAATTAAAACACTGGAAATACAAGCTTTTAGTGGACACACAAACTCAGTGGAAAATAACATCAAGAAGAGGCACAGAATATCAGGTTACCCTTTTAGACTACATGTTACTTTTCGGGGAGGGGGACTTGGACTTTGAGTTCTACAGGACCTACTCACACAGACCAGTATCTCCTATTTGATTCCCACCACCCACTGAAACGCAAACCAAAACTCAAAAAAAATCAGACTGAGACGGTAACAAAAAAAACAGTCTAAGGCCTGGTTCACACTTGTGCGATATCAGATGCGACTTAAGTCACACAAAATTGCATGACAAGGGAAGTTACATTGCTTTCAATGTTGTCCAGCCAATGAGCAGTGAGAGTCCCCAGTGAGCCGAGGCTCTCCTGCACATCGCTGGATCAAGATGGAGCTCAAGTAAGTATTGGGGGGGGGGGGGGGTGCTGCATAGAGAAGGTTTCTTACCTTCATGCATAGAATGCATGAAGGTAAAAAGCCTTGAGACTTTAGTACCACTTTAAGACAAAGTACATATATATCTCAGAAGCGTTTTGAAAGTTTGTGGCTATCCAAACTGAGCTATCCACAAGGTGAAGCAAAATACAGGACCATCAAACAGAAATGAGAAGCAATATAGTCACCCTATATGTACTACAGCTGGAGTCTTGAAATAACTTAGAAAGGTCATTAAATACATTCCAGTGTCTTCTAAGCCCAGCAATATACAGAAACAAAATCCTGTACAAAGGACCCATTGCCCAAAAAAAAAACAAGCAAAGTAGCTTGGTGTATGCAGTACAGTGCAGTGTAGTGAGGAATGCAAATACCTGTACTTTGGGGTATACAGTGTTTTCACAGCGCTTCACTTTTTCTGCATTTTGTTATGTTACAGCCTTATTCCAAAATGGATTAAATTCATTATTTTCCTCAAAATTCTACCAGCAATACCCCATAATGACAACATAAAAGAAGTTTGTTTGAAAACTTTGCAAATGTATTAAAAATAAAAAAATGAAAAAAAAAATCACATGCATTCACAGCCTTTGCCATGACCAACTTGAGCTCAGGTGCATCCTGTTTCCACTGATCATCCTTAAGATGTTTCTACAACTTGATTGGAGTCCACCTGTGGTAAGTTCAGCTGATTTGGAAAGGCACAAACCTGTCTATATAAGGTCCCACAGTTAACAGTGCATGTCAGAGCACAAACCAAGCCATGAAGTCCAAGGAATTACCTGTAGACCCCTGAGACAGAATCATATCGAAGCACTGATCTAGGGAAGGGTACAGAAAATAAGTCTGCGCCATTGAAGGTCCCAATAAGCACAGTAACCTCCATCATCTGTAAATGGAAGAAGTTTGGAGGCACCAGGACTCTCCCTAGAGCGGGCCGCCCGGCCCAAAATGAGCAACCGGGGGAGAAGAGCCTTAGTCAGGGAGGTGACCAAGGACCCGGTGGTCACTATGACAGAGCTCTAGCGTTTCTCTGTGGAGAGGAGAACCTTCCAGGAGAACAACCATCTCTTTGGTACTCCACCAATCAGTCTTGTATGGCAGAGTGACCAGACAGAAGCCACTCCCCAGTAAAAGGCACATGACAGCTGCCTGGAGTTTGCCAAAAGGCACCTGAAGGACATGAGAAACAAAATTCTCTGGTCTGATGAAACAAAGATTGAACTCTTGACCTGAATAGCAAGTGTCAAGTCTGGAGGAAACCAGGCACCACTCATCACCTGGCCAATACCATCCCTATAGTGAAGCATTGTGGTGGCAGAATCATGCTGTGGGGATGTTTTTCAGTGGCATGAACTGGGAAACTAGTCAGGATCGAGGGAAAGATGAACGCGGAAATGAGCAGAGACATCCTTGATGAAAACCTGCTCTAGAGCCCTCTGAACCTCAGACTGGGACAAAGGTTCATCCTCCAACAGGACAACCCTAAGCACACAGCCAAGATAACAAAGAAGTGGCTACGGGACAACTCTGTGAATGTCCTTGAGTGGCCCAGCCAGAGCACAGATTTGAATCCGATGGGACATCTCTGGAGAGATCTGAAAATGGCTGTGCACCGATGCTCCCCATCCAACCTGATGGAGCTTGAGAGGTCCTGCAAAGAACAATGGAAGAAACTGCCCAAAAATATGTGTGCCAAGCTTGTAGCATCATACTCAAAAAAGACTTTGGCTGTAATTGGTGCCAAAGGTGCTTCAACAAAGTATTGAGCAAAGGCTGTGGATACTTACGTACATGTGATTTTTTTTTGGTTTTAATTTTTAATAAATTTGCAAAGATTTTAAACAAACTTCTTTCACGTGGTCATTGTGAGGTATTGTTTGTAGAATTTTGAGGAACATAATGAATTTAATCCATTTTAGAATAAGGCTGTAACATAAAAAAATGTGGAAAAAGTGAAGCACTGTGAATACTTTCCAGAGGCACCAAACATTGGACAAATTCTACAGATTAGGCGTCATGTACACTGCAGCTGGTAAACGGACGTTTAGGAGCAGTTGGGCGTATTTTTCAGCAGCCCCTGAACTCTCCTCTATGGTATCTTATGTGTACACTCAGTCGTTTATAGTAGTTTGGAGGCAGTTGAGCTTACTGGCATTTTTTTAAAAGTAGAAAAATCGTGTTCAGGACTGTAGTTTACCGTCATTTCAATCACCAAATGCTTGTAACACCGGTAAACTGCGTTCATGCGCATAAGCGATTTTAAAGGGGAAAGCATTTCTGATACTTTTTAAACATATAAAATGTTGAAAAAACACAAATTTCACCACACGCTGTTGCTTGCATCAATGGATGAATCCAGTCGCGATGAACTCTGGTCCTCTCACATAATATTCTGCCTCTTCTGAGCCTCAGCGGCAGCAACATCAGGAGTGGACATGTGTGGTTAGTTTCGTTCCAAATTAAAATTCGGAAAAATTTTCGTTTTTGGGAAATTCAGATGTATCCGAATTACAATAGTACCGAATTTAAACGTATCCGAGATAAGGAAAGAAATTCAGATGAAATTCAAATTCAAATCATTTTTGAATAGTTTTCGAATTCGATTATTTTTCAAATTCGAAAAATACTTGAATTTGAATCGTTTTCCAATTTCCAAAGAGAACAAAATAGAATAGAAAACAAAGGAATAGAACAGGAAAAAAGAATAGAATTGAAAAGAATATACCAGAAAACAAAAGAATAGAATACAACAGAGTAAAAGAGCTCTGTTCCACTCCACCACATTATATCCTTTCATTTTCTGTTATATTCCCCTCTATTGTATTCTATATTTTACCATTCTATTCCTCCATTTTCCACTCCACCCCATTCTCCTTGGAATTTGGAAAACTGTTCAAATTTGAAAATGATTCGAATTTGAAAAGGTACAAATTCCAAAACTATTCGGAATTGGTTCGAAAACT
Source organism: Glandirana rugosa (assembly GCA_018402905.1). NCBI lineage: Eukaryota > Metazoa > Chordata > Amphibia > Anura > Ranidae > Glandirana > Glandirana rugosa. The sequence continues at coordinate 557,913 of BLSH010445423.1, forward strand.
TTTCCAAATGCATTCGACAACTTTTCGAATCATTTTGAAAACGAATAAACAAAACAAATGCCGAAAACGAATTAAACGAATGAAACAAATCTAACTAAACTAATTTATGGAAATAATGAAACAAAACAAATTTTTTCGCTCTGCACATGTCTAATCAGGAGCATTTCCTCACACATGCTCATGAAAGAACCCATAGTGAAAATACAAAAAATAAGACCATTATATACAAGAACACTGCTCTCTCTGCTGCTGCTCTCTCTTCTCTCACAAAATGGCTGAAATAGTTAATAATTGACTTGTTTTTCATGCATTGGCTCCACTGCACGAATTGCCGTCGCTTGACAGCGGGCGCGCTCACTGTGTAGCCGGGGGAGCAAATCAAGAAAATAAAGAAAGCTCTATTTGTGGGAAAAAAGTGTCATTTTTGTTTGGGTACAATGTAGCTCGACTGCGCAATTGTCAGTTAAAGCGACGCAGTGCCGAATCGCAAAAAGTGCTCTGGTCAGGAAGGGGGTAAATCCCTCCGGAGCTGGAGTGGTTAAAAAACGAGTAAAAAACAAATGCTTATAACCGTTGCTAAACTTGCATAAACGTGGTATGTAAAAGCTGTAAAACTGACATTTCTCTTACGTTCATTGACAGACGCAGCCTCATACTTGACAAGTGGGGTTTATGCACATCCTACCAGGAGTAGACTAGGCAGAACGAAGTTCAGAAAAAAAGCAAGCTGACCCCTCCCAGGGGGCCGTCCTCACTCAGCATATAACCCCCCAGCTCTGCATAGCATATCAGTTTTTTTATGCCTAGTGCAAGGAGTTAGACCTGATTCCCTTATGGGATCTGCGGTTCCCCATTTTCTTCTTTTTTTCTTTTCTCAATCTGATGAAGACTGCTATCAAGCAGCCGGCTGGGGCATAGAGGATATCTCGAATCCTGCAATTTCCCCAGCACGGTCGACAAATGCGAGCCACCCTTAGCTTTGGCGGGGTCCGCCGCATCGTACCCGTTCCGTGCAGGGGGCTGGTGGGTGAACCCCACTTGCGTCCGGGTGACCAGGCTGTGCTCACGTCCAGGGGCGCTTGGCCTGCAGCATCGCTCCCCACCTGGGGGGAAGAAGGTCTGCTACCAGGTGGCTACCCGCTACGCCCGTCGGGATTGGTGAGTGACACCCCCCTCCCGCCGGGGTGCGGAGGGCGACTAGCGGTGCCAACTTCCGGTGGAGGGTACAGGGGTCCAGGTGTCCCTTTTTTCCTGTCCTCATCCCCCCCCTCGCCGCACCCCCCGCGCTGTTAGCACTGCCATTTTGCAGTGTATTTACGCCATTTTGCCATAGCCGCGGCCATTTTAACAGTGCTTTGGCCTCTTGTGACCGGTCAGCAGCCATTTTTGGTGAGCCTTCATGATAGAAAACGTGCGTGTCGGCGCCGTTTTCTCTCTCTCTTTTGCTGATCAGCGGTGCAAGCACAGTGGCAGTCGCAGCAGCTCGGCAGGGGTGGACAGCACTCCTACAGTGGCTACAGCATTACAAGGGCAAAAAGAACAGCAAGTATTAGCTGACCTTTCCCTGGGGTGTCGGTGGCGGTGGTGCAGAGTCCTCCTGGGCATTACCCGGTCGCTCTGTGGGGCAGTTGGTGGGGCTGCATTGTGGGGGTGTCATGGCCTGTAGGCCTCACAAGTGTTCCGGTGGTACAATGGCGGGTTCTTCTCCGGAGGGGTCCACGGAAGCACAAGCTGCGCTGGGACCTCTGGTTCCCCTGGATCAATTGACATCTATATTGGGAGAGTTTTTCGCCCGGGGGGTACCGAGCCATGCCAAGGGGGTGACGAAAAAGCCCCCCCTCCTTCTTCAGGGGAGGAATCTGAACTGGAAGGGGGCTCTGTGGTCACAGGGACCCCCGTGGAGATCTCAGATGGGGAACTGGAGCCCTCGGACGGTGAGGAGGACCAGGGGGCCTCAGTGGCGCGTGAAAGGGCGTTGGTGGGCGCCCTGGTCACTGCCATCCGTGAATCGCTGCGGCTGGACCAGGCTGGGGAATCACAAGAAACTGCCTACGTTTGTGGGCCTTTTAAGTCGGCGCGGACCCCTAAGGTGTTTCCTTATGTCCAATTTTTTGACCAGTTTGTGTATAAGGAATGGCAGCGTCCGCAGAATTCCTTTTCACTGCCCAAACGTTTCTCTGTGCGATATCCCTTTGAGGACAGCCTTTTGCAGAAACGGGCATCCCCCGCGGTGGACCCTCCGGTGGCTCGCCTGAATAAGGCGACGACCATCCCTATGGAAGGGTCACCATCTTTTAAGGATCCGGCTGATAGATGGACAGAGGTGGTGTCCAAGGCATTGTTCTTTGTGGGGCCGGCCATGAGGCCAGCACTGGCATCGGCCATGGTGGCGCAGTCACTCACAGAATGTGCAACTGAGTTGCATGATGCTTTGGACTGCAGGTGCTCCCCTGAAGCGTTGCAGCGGGCAGACCATCTGGTGCAGGGTCTTCGTTATTTGTGTGACGCAGCTTTGGACCTGCTTCATATGCTGTCGAAGATGTCTGTTTTGCAGTCATTATCAGATGTTTGCTGTGGTTGCGGTGTTGGTCGGGTGACCACGCGTCCAAAAAGGGCCTCACGGACCTCCCTTTTCAGGGTGGTCGTCTTTTCGGGGCGCAACTGGATGAAATCATTAAGGACTTCACCGGGGGGGGGGAGTGTACCTTTCTTCCAGAACCCAAGCGTCGGATTACCGCCATAAGCAGGGGCCTTCATCCTCTGCCCAGAAGCGTTTTTTTCATGCGCCCGGTTCAGCGGGCAAGGGCTCACGGCCCGGCAAGTCTGCCTTGGGGTCTGGTAAGTGGCCCTGTCAGCGCAAGCCCGAAAAGACAGAGGAAAAGTCCTCCTCTGCATGATGGGTTGCTGGCTTCTGGGGTTCGCAGACTGGCGGACCGCCCGCATCTCCGACCGGTGGGTGCGGGAAGTGGTGTCCTCTGGGTACAGGATAGAGTTCAGTACTCTACCCCCAGGCAGGTTCTTTCCATCAAACTTGAGGCTCCCTCCGGGGCGTCGGGAAGCTCTACTAAGGGCTGTTCAGACGATATCCGAACAGGGGGTGATTGTGCCGGTCCCTCCGTTGGAAAGGTTCCGAGGCTTCTATTCAGACCTCTTTATGGTGCCCAAAAAAGGTGGGGTCAGGCAGGTTCTGGACCTAAAAGTGCTCAATCACTTTGTGAGAGCGCGAAAATTCAGGATGGAATCAGTCTGCTCGGTCGTGGCCGCCCTTCACCAAGGCGACTTCATGGCGTCTCTGGATATCAGGGACGCTTATCTTCATGTTCCCATTTGTCTCCGGCATAAGCGATTCCTGCGCTTTGCGGTAGGGGTCCTACATTACCAATTTGTGGCACTTCCCTTCGGTCTGGCTTCTGCTCCTCGGGTCTTCACCAAGCTGTTGGCTCCGGTGCTGGCTCTATTGAGGCAGTGAGGCATTGCTGTGGTAGCATACCTCGACGATCTGCTCCTGCGAGCGGAGTCAGCTTCGGCTCTGGAGGACAATGTTGCTATCACCATGGCCTCGATGAGAGACTTCGGCTGGCTGATCAACCTGCGGAAGTCTACATTGACCCTGTCTTGTCGACTGGAATATCTGGGTCCAATATTGGACACGGAGCAGGCGAAGGTGTTCCTACCTCTGGCCAAGTTGCTGACGCTACAAGCAGCAGTGCGAACCCTGCTGTCACGTCGGTGGTCCTCCTTACGGTATCTGTATGCGGGTGTTGGGGCTCATGGTCTCGGCCTTTGAGGCGATACCGTACGCCCAACAGTGAGTGATCCTTATACGGTGGGACAAGTCTTCGTTGTCCCTGGATCAGCTCATCAGATTGGATCATCAGACCAGGGGGTCGTTGACCTGGTGGCTTCAGGCCCCGGCATTGACTTTGGGAAAGTCGTTTCTTCCCCTAAATTGGTCGATAGTCACGACGGACGCCAGCCTATCGGGCTGGTGAGGAGTCCTGGGGCAGTTGTCTGCTCAGGGCCGTTGCAGGAATCACGCCTTCCGATAAATGTGCTGGAGCTGAGGGCGATCAGGCTCTGTCTCTCCCACTGGTCGGCAAGGCTGCGCGGCCTCCCGATTCAGGTTCAGTCAGACAACGCCACAGCAGTGGCCTACGTGAACCATCAGGGCAGAACGAGGAGTTCGGCAGCAGCTGTGGAGGCGGCCCACATTCTGAGGTGGGCAGAACTTCACGTGTTGGCAATCTCCGCCATCTACATCCTGGGCGTAGAAAACTGGCAGGCGGACTTTCTCAGTCGTCAGACTCTGGATCAGGGGGAATGGTCTCTGCATCCAGCAGTGTTCCACCAGATTTGCAAGCGGTGGGGCAGGCCGGATATGGATCTAATGGCGTCCAGGTTCAATCACAAGGTACAGACCTTCATGTGCAGGACAAGGGATCCATTGGCAGCCGCCACAGACGCACTAGTAGCACCTTGGTTTCGGTACAGGCAGAATCCCAACAATCCTGGTGGCTCTGGATTGGCCTCTGCGTCCTTGGTACGCTGACGTGGTGCGGATGGTAACAGAAGTTCCTTGGTGGCTCCCACTATGCGAAGATTTGCTGTCACAGGGACCCATCCTGCACCCTGCTTTACCCTCGCTGGCTTTGACGGCTTGGCTATTGAATCCCAGGTGCTGAGGGATAGGGGGTCTCTGACTCCGTGATCTCTACCATGCTTAAGGCGCGCAAGTGTACTTCGCGCAAGATCTATCATCGCACTTGGAAGGCTTTTATTGCCTGGTGTGAGGCGGGGGGTTGGAACCCCTGCTCTTTCTCTATATCTCGGGTGCTGGCTTTCCTGCAGCAAAGCCTTGATAATAAATTGGCTTTGAGTACACCTCAGGTACGGTCGCCTTTGGCACCGTGGGATTTGAATTTAGTACTTTCTGTATTGCAGAAACCGCCTTATGAGAGGATCAGGGATATTCCCTTACAATTGTTGTCACAGAAGGTGGGGTTCTTGGTGGCCATTACATCCGCTCGACGGGTCTCTGAAATGGCGGCCTTGTCATGTAGATCTCCCTATTTGGTCCTACATAAGGATAAGGCGGTGCTGCGTCCTTTGCCTTCGTTCCTACAGAAGGTGGTTTCCTCTTTTCACATTAATGAGGACGTTGTTCTCCCTTCTTTGTGTCCGCATTCGTCACATCCCAAGGAGATTGCTTTCCATTCCTTGGATGTCGTGCTGGCTTTGCAGGTGTATTTAACGGCTACAGCTTCTTTTCAGAAGTCTGATGCTTTGTTTGTACTGACGGAAGGGCCGCGCAAAGGTTTGGCGGCCTCGTCGGCTACTATATCCCGTTGGATCAGACAGACGGGTGACTCATGTGCATGCTGTTCGAGGCCAAGAACCCCCTTTTCAAAGTTTTACAAAGTTGATGTGTCAGCATCTGCGGATGCTGCTTTTGGCCGCAAAGTTTTGCAGGAGGCAGTGTAGGCGCGGCTGGCGCCTCCTGAGAGAATTCTGTTGGGTACAGTTGTTATTGTTTACCCATCCCTCTTTGAATGACACTGCTTTGGGACATCCCCACTTGTGAAGTATGAGGCTGCGTCTGTCAATGAACGTAAGAGAAAATAGGATTTTTTTAACTTACCGTAAAATCCTTTTCTCTGAGTTCATTGACAGACGCAGTACCCGCCCCTCTGTGTTGCGTTTGTACAGCTTGTTACAAACTGATATGCTATGCAGAGCTGGGGGGTTTAATGCTGAGTAAGGACGGCCCCCTGGGAGGGGTCAGCTTGCTTTTTTTCTGAACTTCGTTCTGCCAAGTCTACTCCTAGTATGATGTGCATAAAAACCACCTGTCAAGTATGAGGCTGCGTCTGTCAATGAACTCAGAGAAAAGGATTTTACGGTAAGTTAAAAAAATCCTATTTTTCCACCGTCGATTTACAGCTGTCAGTTTCCAACGTTCAGAAAAGGTTTTCAGCTACCCTGTATACATGAGCCCTAAGATTTTCTTTTGCTGGAAAGTGGTCCTTGATTGGCCATAGTATTTTCATAGGAGAAACGTACAACAACAAAAAATGCAATTACACAGACACCAGACTGTAGCAAAGTAAACAAGTATTTTACTTAAAGTGGTTGTAAAGTCAGAAGGTTTTTTATCTTAATGCATTCCATGCATTAAGATAAAAAGCATTCTGTGTGTAGCAGCCCCCCAATACTTACCTGAACCCCCTCTGTCCAGCAATGTCCATGAGTTTCTCGCCTCCTGATTGGCTGAGACACAGCAGCGGTAACTGTCAAAGTCAGTTAGCTAATCAGGAGAGAGAGGGGGCAGGGCTGAACTGCAGCTCCGTGTCTGAATGGTGCTGCTTGCTGTGGGGGCACTCAACAGGGGGGGAGGGACCAGGAGCACCGAAGATGGACCCGAGAAGAGGAGGATTGGAGTTGCTTTATGCAAAACCACTGCAGCAGAGCAGGTAAGTATAACCTGTTTATTATTTTTATTAGAAAAAAAAACTAGACTTTACAATCGCTTTAAAATTCTTGAAGGAGATAAGAGCAAGAATGAATTAGGCAGATATATGAGGAGCTTCCCTGACCTACAGCAGACATTTAACCACTTCAGCCCCCTGGAAGTATTTACCCACTTCCTTACCAGGCCATTTTTTGTAATTCGGCACTGCGTCGCTTTAACTGACAATTGCACGGTTGTGCGACGCTGTACCCAAACAAAACTGAATAGAGCTTTCTTTTTGTGGCATTTGATCACCTCTACGGTTTTTATTTTTTGCACTATAAACAAAAAAAGAGCGACAATTTTGAAAATAAAAACTTTTTTTTTAGTTTTTGCTATAATAAATGGTCAGTTTAGGCTGAAATGTATTCTTCTACATATTTTGGGTAAAAAAAATTGCAATAAGTGTATATTGATTGGTTTGCGTAAAAGTTATAGCGTCTACAAAATAGGGAATACATTTATGGCATTTTTATTATGTATATTTTTTTTACTAGTAATGGCAGCAATCAGTGATTTTTAGCTGGACTGCGACATTGCAGCGGACAGATCGGACACCTAACGGCCATTTTTGACACTTTTTTGGGAAACAGGGACATGATTACAGTAATCAGTGCTAAAAATATGCACATTGTACTAATGACACTGGCAAGGGAAGGGGTTAACACTAGGGGCGATCAAGGGCTTAAATGTGTTCCCTGTTTGTGTTTTCTAACTGTATGGAGGACTGTGTGACTGGGGAAACACACAGATCCATCTTCCTGCGTATCAGAAAGACAGGATCTGTGTGATCTCCCCTGTCAGAACGGAGATCTGCCTTGTTTACACAGGCAGATCCCCATTCTGTCACTGCGGGGAACAATCACGGGTGGCTGACAGACATTGAGTCCGCCCCACCCACTGAATGGCTCCCCCGCTGGCCAGTGGGCATACATGTGCCTACAAAAGCGAGAACCCGCGCCAACGCACAATGATGGCGATTCTCGGGATCGTGCCACCTTGCTGCAGTAAAATTATGGCAGCTGGTCGGCAAGTGGTTAAATAGCCAAGTTAGTCATTACAGTACAGAAGGCAACAAATCCATGTTCACATGAATTATGATTATAGAGATATGTGTACTGTTCCTCGGTGCTTCTTTTACATTATTTTGTATTGCATCACATTTCTCACATATAAGGAATCTAGAGAAAGAGCCTCAGTGGAGCTTGAAAATCATAAATGTGTGAAAATTTCCACGGATCAGATGAGAAGGCAAATAGCTCACATGGTGGCAATTAGTGCTGGCAGGAAGAGGCCATCTCCTGACTGGCAAGTTTTATGCTCCTGTGTCCCCTGTCCAATGTATGACCCAACTAATGCATAGAATGCATTAATGTGAAAAACCTTGAAACTTTACAAATCCTTTAACCTTAAAGCTAATCCTAACACTAAAATCCAATATGAACGCTTATTCTGACCTTATAAATATTACTAACCCTATTTATAAACCTAACATTAAAGTGGTTGTAAAGGTAAAAGGTTTTTTTACCTTTAAGTAGATGTATCCCTCCTTATACCCAGTGAAGTGAACAGCCTCAGATGATACACAGGAAACAAAAAAGAGGCGCCTCTAAGTGTAAACCGTAAGAAATTTTATTAAAAAGACATCAGCCAATTGGCTATTCACATGACTAAAAAAGGGTATGGCACATAGAACCAGGAGAATACTCAACCGGTGAAGAGTATGGCATCAGTTCCCCCGAGACCTAGTAAGCAGCTAGTCATCCGTGCGGATGGGATCGTCAGAGGGGCCGTCCGTTCGTGGAACCGTCCGTTCGTGGAGTCGTTCGTGGATGGTAGGAACGATCATCTCTGCGCCGGCAGCCGGGGAAATCGAGAACGAGGCTTGGCTGCACTGGTCGCAGCAGGGTGATGTCTTCAATCCAGGACGCGTTTCAGAGCGTACAGACCGCGATGTGGAGGCAGTCGCGCTCTTTCATCAGGCTATCTAAGATGGTGTGCTGCCATCTATTTGTAGTCCCTGGGAGTCAATAGTGGTGTCTAATTGGATCATCTGCACACCATCTTAGATAGCCTGATGAAAGAGCGCGACTGCCTCCACATCGCGGTCTGTACGCTCTGAAACGCGTCGTGGATTGAAGACATCACCCCGCTGCGACCAGTGCAGCCAAGCCTTGTTCTGGATTTCCCCGGCTGCCGGCACGGAGACGATCATTCCTACCATCCACGAACGAGTCCACGAACGGACGGTTCCACGAACGGATGGCCCCACTGACGATCCCATCCGCACGGATGACTAGCTGCTTACTAGGTCTCGGGGAACTGATGCCATACTCTTCACCGGTTGAGTATTCTCCTGGTTCTATGTGCCATACCCTTTTTTAGTCATGTGAGTAGCCAATTGGCTGATGTCTTTTTAATAAAATTTCTTACGGTTTACACTTAGAGGCGCCTCTTTTTTCTTTCTTGTCTACAGGTGCGGTTTTGGCTTTCCCTCACATGAGAGCAGCCCTGGGTGTATATATCGGATTTCTTCTCTTTTTTATCCATATTATTGGACTATTAAGTACTTTGTTCTGGACTTTGATGGTTAACAATAGGGATGGGGACTCTATGCACCTGTTGATGCGCCTGATACTTGTTGTTTTCAGATGATACACAGGGATGACACAAACCTCCCTATATAAGTCTTACATGTATATCTTCTGTCTTCACTTTGATCTACTGTTTAGAAAGTGCACATTCTATTAGATTTTCCACTTCCTCATTCCTATGTAGGAGGAGAGGATTCCTGGACACTGAGAGACTGTGAGAAAGCTGATTGGAGGAAAGGCACACACCCCCTTCCCACACATGCAGAGGTTGCCTGTGAATTGTTTAGCTGTTTGCTAATCTATTTTTAGCAACCTCCCCGTCTCTAAATTCTATGTCCCATCTCCCAGAACCAGTGGGAACTGATCAGGCTGATAACAGAGCTACAGAGGAAGAGACAACTACAGGACATAGCCATTTGAAGAGAGATAAGAAAGCACTACAGACAGATATGACCAGCTCAAATTTCATGAATCAGGTTTACATCCACTTTAATGCCTTTTCTGCATTAAGGTAAAAAACCTTCAATTTCAGCTCCAGCCCAGGCCTCCCTTAAATACTTACCTGAGCCCGATCTTGATCTAGCGATGTGCTTGTCTGCAGCAGCGGTGCACTTCTCTCCCTTCATCTCACAAGAGGCTCGACAGCAACTGGAGCCATTGACTCCTGCTGCTATCAATCAAATTCTGTGAGCAGATTGCAGGAAGCAGGGCAGAGAAGCACTGTGTGTGTCAATAGACATTTAGGTTGAGCCTGCACGAGTTCCCCTATGGGAAGCAACTTGCTATGGGGGGCCCTTAGAAGGCAGGGGGTGCCGGGAGCACCGACGGGAGACCCCAGAAGAGGAGGATCAGGGCTACTCTGTGCAAAGGCTTTGCACAGCATGGGTAAGTATAAAGTGTTTATCATTTTAGAAAAAAAAAATAAACCTTTAAAATGACTTTATAATGTATTTAACCAATTGCTTACTGGGCACTTAAATCCCCCTCCTACCCGGACCAATTTTCAGTTTTCAGCGCTGTCACTCTTTGAATGACAATTGCGTGGCCGTGCAACGTTGTCCTTTTTTCCCCCACAAATAGAGCTTTCTTTTGGTGGTATTTGATCACCTCTGCGCTTTTTATTCTTTGCGCTATAAACAAAGAAAAAGAGACGATTTTGAAAAAAAGAACAATATTTTTTTATTTTTTGCTGTAATAAATATCCAAAAATAAAAAAACAAATGTATTCATCAGTTTATGCCTATATGTATTCTTCTACATATTTTTGGTAAAAAAAATTGCAATAAGCGTATTTTGTTTGGGTTGCGCAAAAGTTATAGTGCCTACAAACTATGGACATTGGTTTATGGCGCTTTTATTATTTTTTTTTTTTTTTACTGGTAATGGCGGCGATCCGCAATTTTTATCGGGACTGCGATATTGCGGCGGACATGTCTGACGTTTTTGACATGTTTTGGGACCAATGACATTTATACAGCGATCAGATCTAAAAATAGAAACTGATTACTATGTAAATGTCAGAGAAGGGGTTAACACTAAGGGGGCAGTGAAGGTGTTAAATGTGTTCCCTGTATGTGTTCTAACTGTGTGGGGGCGGGGCTGACAGGGACATAACAGATCTAACTGATCCTGATCACAGGGATCAGTAGATCTGTCATGCCCCCCTCACAGAGCAGGGAACCGCCGTGTTTACAGCAGCGGCTCCCCGTTCTGGCTCTCTGTGAACGGATCGTGGGTGTCCGGCAGACATCGAGTCACGCTGGAGGACTTCGCTCACGCGGTGCGCGGCGGCGGCGAGAGTGCGCCTGGCACGAGCAAAAGGGGAGGACGTCTATTGACGGCCTCCCGGCATTTCAGGTTCGCGCTGTAGCCGTCAATCGGCTATAGCGAGGATCTGAAGTGGTTAAATGTAGAAAAGAAAAATGTCACAATGTTTTGAGACATAAATCCAAGAATGTATGTATTTGGCCAAAAGTATAGCAGGACCTGCACTAACCAAGATGACTGAGAAGAGGATTTTTTTTTTGTGGGCTGGATGATTTTAATAACAGCAATGATGACATAAAGGGCTAGAGATACTAGAAATATATGAAATACAGAGTCAAGCTTTAACTATGAATGTAGCTGTCTATCATGACATGACTTTAAATACCAAAAAGTTTCTATACATTTTATTACAGCGTGAAAATTAGTATAAAAAATATGAATACAGTGTATTCATACTTGCTTTATAGACAAGCAAAGGCTTTATAGGAATAGATTCCAGCATCACATTGGACATGGCAATATTTCCTGTGATACTTTTTTTTTCAATTGTCCTGTTACAGATCTTGCCTAGAGCTGTTGATATTGGTTGTCAAAATTTCCCTTTAATACTCATCGTGCAGGGGGTACTCCGGATGGTCGGAAAATCTGTAAAGAAAGTTAGAAGAACTGTGAGCAAGTCATGTAACTACCAATGAAATCCAATCACATAGGACCTTATATTATATAGCTGTTAATCATTTTAGATGTGCTTGAACAATGGCATTGCAATATGTGTGGTCCACTTTAAGACCAGACCTTTTCTGGAAATTTTTGTTTACATGTAAAAATCTGTAATTTTTGCTAGAAAATTACTTTGAACACCCAAACATTATATATTTTTTTAAAGCAGAGGCCCTGGAGAATAAGATGGTGGTTGTTGCGATTTTTTATGTCATCTGGTATTTGCGCAGCGGTTTTTGCAAACACAATTTTTTGGGGAAAAAATACACTTTTTGGAATTTTGGAATGGACAAAAAACACAATATAATGCCCACTTGTTTGGTAAAATATAAAAGCTCATGTTATGATGAGTAAATAGATACCAACATGTCATGTTTTAAAATTGCACACACCAATGCAAAGGCGACAAACCACATACATTTTACTATGTATAGGCAAAGCTTTAACCACTTCAATACCGGGCACTTAAAACACTTGCCGCCCACACCAATTTTCAGCTTTCAGTGCTGTTGCGATTTGAGTGAGAATTGCAGAGTCGTGCGACGCTGCACCCAGACAAGCTTTTTATCATTTTGTTCCCACAAATAGAGCTTTCTTTTGGTGGTATTTGATCACCCCTGCAGTTTTTCTTTTTTGCGCTATTAAAAAAAAAAAAGAACGAAAATTTTGAAAAAAAACAAACATTTTTCTTTGTTTCTGTCACAAAAGTTTGTATAAAGTACATTTTCTCCTTCACTCATGGGCACTGTTGTGGCTACACTGATGGGCACTGATGAGGCTACACTGACGGGCACTGATGAGGCAGTACAGATTGGCACTGATGAGGTGGCACTGATAAGGTTGCACTGATGATAGGGCACATATGCAGCACTGATGGGCGGCACTGACAAGCAACACTGACGGGCACTGATACGTGGCACTGATATGCGGCACTGGTGGACACTCATAGGCGGCACTGATAAGTGGCACTGGACACTGATAGGTGGCACAGGTGGGCACTGATAGGTGGCACAGGTGGGCACCGATAGGTGGCAGTGGTGGGCACTGGTTCAACAAGCACTGTAGGGTTGGCACTGGCAGACATCATAAATGGGCAGAGTGCCATCCCTACAGTGCACAATATTGCCCTTACCTGGTGGTCTAGTGGGGGCTCCCTGGTGGTCCTGAGCGGCCTCTGTGGTCCTTCCCTGGTGGTCCTGGGTGGCCTCTTTGTGATGTGGGGGGCGGGCTCCCTGGTGGTCCTGGGCAGGCTCCCTGGTGGTCCAGTGGGGTGATCCTGAGGGTGGCTGCGCTGATAAATGTTCAGCGCAGCCCCCCCCTGTCAGGAGAGCAGCCGATCGGCTCTCCGCTGCTCAGACCTGCAGACCTGAGCAGAGGAAAAGCCGATAAACGACTCTTCCTATTTACACTGTGATCAGCCGTGATTGGTCACAGCTGATCACATGGTACAAGGCTTCGGATCGAAGCCTTTTACCTCGGTCGGTAATGCGGTGGGTCAGAGTGACCCACGGCACCACCGATTGCCGCGATGCGCGTCAATAGACGTCCAGTCAGGATAATAAACCACCCGCCCATACGTCATTTGTCTATACGCCGGGCGGGAAGTGGTTAAAAGTCTTTTCAGGTTACCACTTTAAATTTACACAGAAGGTCTGGTGCTAGAATTCCTGGCCACAAACTGATGTTTGCGGTGATACCTCACGTGTGGAACAATCGCTGTTTGCACATGTGTTGAACCATCATGTGCGCTCACCTTTGCATGCGAGGACAGGTGCGCTTCTTCTTATTGTTTTTTTTTTTATTATTATTTTTACACTATCACTTTAATTTTTTTTTTAATCCCTTTTATTGTTATCACAGGGAATATAAATATCCCCTGTGGCAGCAATAAGCAGTGAAAGGTAGTATTTATGGAGAGATCTGAGGCTTATTAGACCCCAGATGTCTCCTCTGACCTTAAAAGCATTTGATCACACCAAGGTGGATGTGATTGAATGCTTTCCCTATTTAATTGCATAGTTCTGAGGAGTTCCCCACTAGCCTGCGGTGATCGGTGAAACCGCTCAGGCGGGTAACCAATCCACCTCCTACTCCCGAATTTATCGAGGAATAATGATACCTTTGGCGCTGGGATCTTTCTACATGGAACTATTGGACTGAGGACCGAACTAACATTCCTGATCGAAAGGAGTTAAGTACTTCCTCTAAGAGACATATGCATATTTATAGACTATGTGAGATTCCATGAGCCTGGTATAATCTCTTCATTATCGGATACTCCAACGGTACCAACTGACACTATATTCCTATGGTCCCTTTAGAGAGCTGGCTTTGAATCTGTGATGTAAGGGAGGTCCTCAGGAAGTAACCAATGTGGTGAAATATCCCGGTGAAGGACTACAACTCCATAACCGGGCTGGGAAGTACCTCTTCTGGACCACCATTGACCTCTTTGAGCTTATATACAAAGGCTGGATTACAGCACCCCATACTGTGAATTACAAACAGGAACGACACGTGTGTCCACCTTTAGTTGCAAGGAACTGTGATTAAACTGGCTCTGAGTCAAATCTGAACTATGCAATTACCTACAATGCGATCGCTTTTTAACCACTTGCCGACCGCCGTCTGACATCGACAGAGTGGGTCGATATCGCAAACCTCCATCATATGACAGCGGCTGTGATATCTCTCACTGTGAACGCGTGCACGCCGCCGGAGGTGTGCTTGCGCGCTCACTGTGTTGGGGGGGGGGGCAGGGAGTGGGTAGGGCAGACTCGATCGCCGCCGGCTACCCGCGATGGCCCCCCCGCAGTGAAAGAACGGAGGTCCGTGTAAGTAAACACGAATCTCCGTTCTGTTAGAGGGGGAAGGGAGTGATCACAGGCTTCCTGTATATGGAAGCCGTGATCACTCCCTTACCCCAGCCAGGCCAGCCCACACACAGTTAGAACACACTGAGGGAACACAGTTAACCCTTATAGCACCCCCTCCAGGTTAACCCCTTCACTGCCAATGGCATTTACACAGTAATCGCTGTATAAATGCCAATGGTCCCAAAAAAAGTGTCAAAATGGTCCGACATGTCCGCCCCAATATCGCAGTACCGCTAAAAATCGCAGATCGCCGCCATTACTAGTAAAAATAAATAGATAAATAGAAACCCCAGAAATTAATTCTCATCATCCGTAAACGCGGCAACTTTTGCGCAAACCAATCAATAAACGCCGATTGCGATTTTTTTTACCAAAAATATGAGGAAGAATATAAATCGGCCAAAACCGATGGAATTTTTTTTTTTTTTTTATATTTTCTTTTTGGATTTGTATTTTAGCAAAAAGTAAGAAATTTGGTTTTTTTTGCAAAATTGTCGCTCTTCTTTAGCGACGCAGTGCCGAATCGCAAAAAGTGCTCTTGTCCTAAAGTGGGAAATCCTTCCGGGGCTGAAGTGGTTAAGCTGAATGTCCAATCTTAAAGGTCCCTTGGTTTACACATAATATTTTTTTCCTTGTGTACACAAATTTTTAAACACAGAGATTATATTCTCTATACTGACATGGACATTAGTCCTAATATTTAGGCACAAAGGATGACAATTTTCTTAGGGCGTATGAGAGGTGGATTTGGGTTTTAAGCTTGTATGTTTTGTAGTACCAATTTTGCATTTGTATGTGTATATGTGTCTGTTTACTTTTTCAATAAATACTCTTTTTAATCTGATCCAAGAGGTCTAGTGTCCATACAGTAGGAATGGTTTGAGCTTTAATCTGTTTTTTTTATTTAGATAATTCCAGTAATTTTGATACCGACAGCTCCCTATCCCTATACAATTAAGGTATCCGTGAGGGATACCATTGCTATTGATATGCAATATAAAACAGGCGTCTTGAGGAGTTTTTTTTTTCTTTGAGAGTTTTAGTTATCTTGGGAGAACTAATCACAGATCTTCTGTGGAGGTAGGCTGCCTCAAATCCTTCTGTCTCTTTACGTAATCCCAGGCAGAGTCATTGTTGAGATCTGGGCTCTGTTGGGGCCAAATTATCACTTCCAGGAATCCTTCTTCTTCTTTACGCTGAACATAGTTCTTAATGAACTTGGCTATATGTTTGGGGTTGGAGTTGTTGTTCTGCTGTAGAATACCAATCACATGCCTCCCTGATGACATGGCATGATAGATAAATATCGGTTTGTATTTCTCAGCATTGAGGATACCATTGATCCTGACCAAATTACCAACTGCTGCTGCAGAAATACAGCCCCAAACATGCAAGGAACCTCCACCATGCTTCACTGTTGCCTACATACTTTCATTATTGTACCACTCTCCAGTCCTTTGGCAAACAAACTGCCTCCTGCTATAGCCAAATATTCAACATTTTGACTCATCAGTCCACAGCACCTGCTATCATTTTTCTGCACCTCAGTGCCTATGTTTTCATGTATAGATGAGTCACTTAGCCTTGTTTCCACGTCAAAGGTATGGCTTTTTGGCTGCAATTCTTCAATGAAGACCACTTCTGGCTAGTCTTCTGTGGATAGTAGATGGGTGTACCTGGGTCCCACTGGTTTCCACCAGTTCTGTGCTGTGTCTTTCATCTGCTGCATTAAGTTACCTTGGCCAACCGCTATGCCTACGGTTCTCAGTGTTGCCTGTTTCTTTGTGCTTATTCAAATGAGCTTGAACAGCACATCTTGACCCTCCAGACTGCTTTGAAATCTTTGCCTGTGAGAGACCTTGCTGGTGCAGTATAACTACCTTGTGTCTTGTTGCTGTGCTCAGTCTTGACCTGACGGTCTCCTACAACCTCATCTTAGTAGCAGAGTTTGGCTATTCCACACCCAGTTTTAAGCCTCCAACACAGCTGTTTCTGTTAATAACAGTGTTTCAACCTAGATATGAAATTGATGATCATAGGAACCTGCTTGGTATAACTGGTTAATCATACACCTGTCTCTAATCCTGCAATCCCTACAATGCTAAAATCCTACAAAGTATAAGAATTGATGCTGGTTTGAAGCCAAATGGTAGTCATATTAAATATTGATTTGACTTGGTTTTTCTTCTGTTTGCTCACTATGCATTTTGTAAATGAATAAAAATGAACAATTGAAATATATATTTTTGGAAATATTTTTACTTTATAGCATTTCCTCACACCTACCTAAAATGTTTGCACCATATTGTATATACAGCATATCCCACACAAACACACATGAACAAAATCCTAATATAATATCACTGCCTGAACAAGTACTTACTTTGTCCTGTGCTATAACTTAATTTAGAGTGCTTCTTAAACATTGGCTTTTTAGCTGTCAAGTTTTAATGTGGCAACATTGTTATTATTATTATTATAGAAAAGATGATACTGAACGTGAGAAAGATAACTTTAGGTGGTTTGGCAAAAAGCCCGGAAAATGTTTACCAAAATAATCATAAATAATGAGAAATATATCTAGGACATAATTGGAACTAACTAAGATTGTACAAAAATGCACACATATATACATTATACAGATCTGTAGTAATTATTAACAGGTGTTATTAAGAGTGACTAACATGTATATAGACAATTCTATGAAAGTGGGTTTGTCTTTAACAAGCAATGGGTGGACATTTCCTTTATTGGTTTCCATTGGTGTAATGTTGTAAATATCGCCTGGTCATATCTTGATAATATATTGTATTTAAGATACTGAACCAGGAAATAAAGAACGAGTGGTGCATTATTCTGTGTCCATGTGTTGACTTTGGTCTACATTGCTCCCCACAGAGCTGTGTGTGTGTGTGAGTCTGGGGCTGAGGAACGGAATGTGCTGGCACAGGTTAGTATAGGAGAAATATATAGGGAATAATCCTTAATGATAGAAAGATAATATTAACTTGTAAAGTCAGGTTGAGGAACTTTTCACTACTAACAAGCGAAGGCACAAAGAAAGAAGATGTCCCAAAGCAGGGTCTGTCACTAAGGGGAGATTGCAACTGAAAGAGTGATACATCTCAACTAGAGTTGAGCGGACACCTGGATGTTTGGGTTCGTCTGGTTCGGCCGAACTTTGCGTAAAAGTTCGGGTTCGGTACCGAATTTGACCCGAACTTTACCCAGGACCCCGAACCCCATTGAAGTCAATGGTGATCCAAACTTTTGGGCACTAAAACGGCTGTAAAAAAGTCCTGGAAAGGGCTAGAGGGCTGCAAAAGAAAGCAAAATGGGGGTAAGGAGTAGGACAAGTGCTCTACAAACAAATGTGGATAGGGAAATAAGTTAAAATCACAAAAAAAAAAATAAAAATGGGAGGAGGAGGTGGATGTGGAGTAGGAGCCTAGAAGTTGACTAGGCCGTGACCGTGGCAGTGTAGGGGGAAGTGGCGGTGGTGGAGGAGTAGGAGGTAGCCAACACTGTTATTTTTTTGTTTGTTTTTTCTAATTGGGGTAGCCCCCAAAATATTGAGACATATTCAAAAAAAACTTAGAGCACCAACAGGAACCTGTCCCTAATGCAGTAGTAGATGGTTTTAGAATGATAATCTCTCCCTCAGAGCACCAACAGGAACCTCTCCCTAATGCAGTAGTAGATGGTTTTAGAACGAAAATCTCTCCCTCAGAGCACCAACAGGAACCTCCTCCCTAATGCAGTAGTAGATTGTTTTAGAACGATAATCTCTCCCTCAGAGCACCAACAGGAACCTGTCCCTAATGCAGTAGTAGATGGTTTTAGA
This sequence comes from Glandirana rugosa, assembly GCA_018402905.1. Classification (NCBI taxonomy): domain Eukaryota; kingdom Metazoa; phylum Chordata; class Amphibia; order Anura; family Ranidae; genus Glandirana; species Glandirana rugosa. Next base: position 576,222 of record BLSH010445423.1, read on the forward strand.
ATGATAATCTCTCCCTCAGAGCACCAACAGGAACCTCTCTCTAATGCAGTAGTAGATGGTTTTAGAACGATAATCTCTCCCTCAGAGCACCAACAGGAACCTCTCCCTAATGCAGTAGTAGATGGTTTTAGAGTGATAATCTCTCCCTCAGAGCACCAACAGGAACCTATCATTAATGCAGTAGTAGATGGTTTTAGAACGACAATGTCTCCCTCAGAGCACCAACAGGAACCTCTCCCTAATGCAGTAATAGATGGTTTTAGAACGATAATCTCTCCCTCAGAGCACCAACAAGAACCTGTCCCTAATGCAGTAGTAGATGGTTTTTGAATGATAATCTCTCCCTCAGAGCACAACAGGAACGTCTGCCTAATGCAGTAGTAGATGGTTTTAGAATGATAAACTCTCCCTCAGAGCACCAACAGCTACGTCTCCCTAATGCACTATAAGATGGTTCTGAACACTAATGTCTCCCTCACAGCACAGACAGGAACATCTCCCTAATGCACTATAAGATGGTTCTGAACGCTAATGTCTCCCTCACAGGACCGCAATGAAGGTCTCCCTAATGCAGTCAGAGATGGTTGTGAACGCTAATCCTTCCCTCTCAGCACCGGCATGAAGCTCTCCCTACTCTAGTCTGAGACGATCTGACACGCGGCGCTACGTGACTCCAGCCTCATATAGAGGCTGGGTCACATGATGCACTGGCCAATCACAGCCATGCCATTAGTAGGCATGGCTGTGATGGCTTCTAAGGGCAAACTAGTGAAAAGCTTGTTGATTGGCTGCCCAGCAGCTATAGAAAAAAGCGCCAAAAATACCCGAATACCGAACCCGGACTTTTTTTTTAATGTCCGGGATTGGGTTCAGGGCACGGACACCCCAAAGTCCGGTACGGACCCAAACTTTACAGTTCGGGTTCGCTCAACTCTAATCTCAACAATAATGTGAGGGAAAACCAAACAACCACCAAAAAAAGAAAAAAAAAAAACACACATAGGTGGGTAAAACAGCAAAAGTGGTCAACTAAACAAGAACAATGTATGTCCAAACCAAAGATCAACCACTAAAACAGCTGGGGGTTAAAGTAGAATACCCATAACACTTCATTTACAGGAAAGGGAGGTATATAACAGCCCTCTCAAAAGTAATCTAAAGAAAAAAAGGGAAGAAAACCTTTGATGTGAAACAAGAAGGTTAGAGTAGAATAACTTCTACACACAAGTTAAATGCACATTTTAGGCTTGAAGATTAGTTAAAACACCCAAACATGATATGATTTCTGAAGGCAGAGACCCTGAAGAATACAATGGTGGTAGTTATATATTTTTTTTTTATGTCACGCAATATACACTCACTGGCCATGTTTTTAGGTACACCTGTTCAATTGCTTCGTAACACAAATTGTTAATCAGCCAATCACATGGCAGCAACGCAATGCATTTAGGCATCTAGATGTGGTGAAGACGATTTGCTGAAGTTTAAACTGAGTATCAGAATGGGAAAGAGAGGGGATTTAAAGTGTTTGATACCTCATCATTTTATTCCTGATATGTGCCTGCTGTACCATCTACTTGTATGAGAAAGTATCCAGTTCCCAACCACCCTTGTGTGAAATACCTGGGTGTTCCTGCCAGCCCCCCCCCCCCCCCCCCCCCCCCCCCCAGCCGATCAGTGTGCTGTTGCTTCGCCTTCCCCAGCTTTTATGCAGTTGAGAACAGAGGGAAAGTGATCACTTATAAAAAAAAGGAGAAAAAAAATGCACAAATGTTTTGCCTTCTATTTTAAACGCAATAGATTGTTTTACAAGTGATTTACAATCACTTTAAGTGACTTTGAACATGGCATAGTTGTTGGTGCCAGACAGGCATGTCTAAATATTTCAAAAACTGCTGATCTACTGGGATTTTCACACACACACACACACACAACAATCTCTAGGGTTTACAGAGAATGGTTAGAAAAAAAGAAAATATCCAGTTAGTGGCAGTTGTGTGGTAAAAATGCCTTGTTGATGTCAGAGGTCAGTGGAGAATGGGCAGACTGGTTCGAGATGATGGAACAGCAACAGTAACTAAAATAACCACTCGTTACAACCAAGGTATGCAGAATACCATCTCTGAATGCACAACACATTGAACCTTGAAGCAGATGGGCTACAGCAGCAAAAGATGACACCCGGTGCCGCTGCTGTCAGCTAAGAACAGGAAACAGAGGCTACAATTCGCACAGGTTCACCAAAATTGGACAATAGAAGATTGAAAAAATGTTGCCTGGTCTGATGAGTCTTAATTTCAGCTGCTCTAAATACACACCAAACTAAGCATGTGCAGAGTGCCCCAAAGGCTCTGTACCAGGAGATGGATTGGGGCAGTGGAAGAAGGAGGGACCAGAGAAGATGGGATCAAACAGCCTTTTAACCCCTTAGGTTACACAGTAAGTATAACAAACATGCTTTACTGCATATACAGACTGATTTTACTGTTGTGGGTTAAGTAACACTTTAAGGCAATTCTGAAGGCACAATGGGGTCTAACCTGGTACTAGCAAGGTGAAGTCAAGGGTTAATTATGCTGCTTGTTTTCCCCTGGCTTTTTTTGGTGCTGCCTTCTACAGGTGGCAAATAGATAAAAGGCGGGAGCAGCCTCTAGCATGTGTTGCTCTGTGTATGGTAATGGGGAAAAGGATTGCTTCAAGATGTAATCCAGAAGCTGGGTGTGTGTGCAAACCCCTTAGTAGGAACCCGATCAGGGTTCCCAGGGTATGCACTTTCTGCTGCTAGGGACTATCAGGAAAGAGGTCCTTGACCCTTGTTTTTAAAAATCAGCAAAAATGCCCTGCATTTGCCAATGTGTGGGGATACTATTAACAATTAAAGCGAAGTTCCACCCAAAAGTGGAACTTCCGCTTTAAGTACTCCTTGCCCCATTTTGTTTGGGGGGGGGGGGCTGATACTCCTTCTCTCCCCCTAGGCGACTCCTCCCTCCCCGCAATCTTCTGGGGCACGTAGGTCTCAGAAGTTTGCCTAGCCACTGAAAAAGCACAGCACGACTCGTGCATGCTCAGTGCACACCCGGCTGTGAAGCCGCAAACTGTCACAGCCGGGCGTCCACACTTCCAATGCCAGTGCTGCAGAGAGGCAGGGGGGAGGAGCAGGGGAGAGGAGCGAAGCATCGGATGGCCGCATCGCTGAACCATTGGACAGGTGAGTGTCAGTTTATTAAAAGTCAGCAGCTACACTTTTTGTAGCTGCTGACTTTTAATAAACTTAAAAACCAGTGGAACTCCGCTTTGATGGCACCCCTGCATGTCTGCTGAAGAGCAGTGCCCTTGTCTTCGTGTTGGGAACACATGTGATTTTGCGCACGTTTCTGACAAACAGTAATGTGCATCCGGCCTTAGACTAGGGTGCCCTGAGATTGAAAATACTTTTCAAGGGCTCCTTAACTGAAAAAAGATTGAGAAACACTGGTCTAGTGCATATTAGCAATCAGCCAGCCGGGAAGCTGAGGTGACTAGGCATAGATGGTTAGAAACCCCAGTAGTGGAGTTACTTGTGTGATTGGATTCCATCCCTAATGATTGGTACCCCCAACTTGGATCTGAATGAATTGTGGCACAGGGTGTCCTAGGGACTCAGCTTGTTGTCACAGAACAAGGAGAGAGTCCTTAGAGATTGTATGTACTGATAACAAACCGTATGGAACCGTATGGAATTACCTGGTATACTACCGGTTCCCTAGTCTGTCAGGCGGCATGTGAGAGATCTACTGATCCCTGTCACTGGTATCAGTTAGATCTCTTATGCCCCTCACAGTTAGAACACGCCTAGGAAACACAGTTAACCCCTAGATCGCCCCCTGCAGGTTAACCCCTTGCCAATGACATTTACACAGTAATCAGTGGATATTTAAATTTCTGATGTCATTGATCCCAAAAAAGTGTCAAAAATCTCCGACGTGCCCGCTGCAATATCACATGCTAGATACGAATGGAGTGCCCGAGACAAAGGTGTAAAAGTTGCAAAGGTGGATTTTATTTGGTAGGAAGAATAGTAAAAAGTGCCAACGCGTTTCGGGGGTCAAATGGCATCCCCCTTCCTCAGGGCTGTTGTTCGATCAGTTCAGATATCTGGATGTCAGTCCGTATGGAGATCTGATGTGTGTTCAAAGAGGCATCCTCGGATATGAATGCCTCTGGAGCCCCATTTATGGGACGGATAGCCTCACCTTTGCAACTTTTACACCTTTATCTTGGGCGCTCCATTCGTATCTAGTATTTGATCTTATATGTGAATCGACACGTCAAGTCGTTTACAGCGGTAGCAGCCCAGGCCCCGCAAGAGGGCGTACCATCAAAATTTCCAGATCACGTCTCATAGAGGCACTGGATATTGGGGATCTACCCCTATCTCCCTACGGACGATATCCCCAAATGAGGGATTGTGTTTCCAGCGCGGTCCACTTTCCATTCTTTGAGCTGCAATATCACAGTTCTGATAAAAATCGCAGATCATTGCCATTACTAGTAAAAAAAAAAAAGTAAAAACGCCAAAAATTAATTCTCATGGTTTGTAAACGCGGCAACTTTTGCGCCAACCAATCAAACGCTGATCACAATTTTTTTTACCACAAATATGAGGAAGTATATATATCGGCCAAAACTGATGAAAAAATGTGTTTTTTTATATTTTTTTGGGATATGTATTATAGCAAAAAGTAAAAAATATTGTTTTTTTTGTCAAAATTGTCGCTCTTTTTTTGTTAATAGCGGCAATCAGAAGTGACGCAGAGGGGATCATATACCACCAAAAGAAAGCTCTATTTGTGGGAAAAAAGGGCGTCAATTTTGTTTGGGTAGCATGACCGCGCAATTGTCAGTTAAAGTGACGCAGTGCAAAATCACAAAAAGTGCTCTGGTCCTAATGTGGGAAATCCTTCTGGTCCTTAAGTGGTTAAGCCTATACCTCTGGCAGCCCCTAAGGCATACTGATCCCTATCCTTACCTGAACCCTGCTTACAAGCCTGTAGTGGATGAAGCCTGCTGGATGTTTCCAACAACTCTACTCTCTGAACAGGCTATGTACAGCACAGTGGTGATGTCACTGCTATACATGGTAATAACTGAATTTGTAAATGCATTTGGTGCATAATACAAAATGGATTTATATCCCTTGTGGCTATTGCAAGTGTATTTAAATAAAAGTTTATCTGCGTTCAGCTTTAAGTAAGCCCACGTGTTGCTTAATAATTTCTCCTTAACTTTTTGAAAACCATACAAAAAGCTCTTTGTTACTTGTTTGCATTATCAGATCGAATTCATTGTTTTCAGGCTCCAGTACATCTTCTGACAAAATTTTCCCTGGAGGCCATTTCTGTATTATACTTCTATATATACACATCACCATTAATGGATGCTGCACTTAGTATGTTTACCGTTAATGGTCAAGTGGAGTAATGGTTATGCTGTTGTACTTGGGCAATGCTCATTGTGGGCTTGGTATACCTCAAATCCCAATCTTTTACAAATTGTGGCCAACAGGAAATTAAGGTTTTAAATTAGGTCTATTTATTTTAACATTCAGATCTGTGAGTGTTTTGGGCATTTGGCAATCCAACAATTTGGGCCATGGGGAAAAGTACAGCTATAACAGCTCTTTAACTGTTGGGGCTGTGAGGACACATGTACTGTGAGGGCACGTGTACTGTGAGTGCCCGGGGGCTGTGAGGACATGTGTGCTGTAGGTGCCCAGGGGCTGTGAGGGCACGTGTGCTGTGCGTTGTGAGTGCCCGGGTGCTGGGAGTATTAGAGGCAGGCAGCTAGTGGTTAGTTAATTGGACAGAGAATAATTCCCAGTCCCTATTAATTAGTGGGTACAATGCCTGGGGGGGTGTGGAGACGCGACTCAGTGTACATTTTGTCGCATGTATGCGTTCCTTGATCATGCGATCGAGGGCGAATACTGATGTACAAAATGTAAGCACGTGGTTTCCCTGGAAGCCCAGGTTCTGAATCTAGGGAAGCAGCTGTCAACACTGAGAAGACTCTCCATACTAAAGGAGAGTTGGGATTGTACCCGGCAGGGGTCAGCGCAGAGCTGGATGGAGACAAATAGGCGCAGGCACCAGTACAGAGTAGTTGGGTGACAGTTAGGAAGGGTAGTAGGGAAAGGCTGATCCTGGGCTGGAACATCCCAATAGGTATGCCCCGTTGTGTGATATTGCGGAAACCAGTCAGGGACCAGCATCGCTGGAGCAGAGTGGCGCCCTTAGCTGCCAGGGGAGTAACTCCTCTAGTGAGGGCAAGGAAGAAGCCAGGGGAAAGGAAAGCCAGATTGTGGTGGTAGGGGACTAATTTCTTAGAAATACAGAAAGGGCAATCTGTCACAAAGACCTGAAGCGCCAAACTGTATGCGGTTTACCGGGTGCTCGGGTTCAGCACATCATGGATCTGGTGGACAGATTATTGGGAGGGGCTGGGGAAGACAAAATTAGAGGAAGGTGGAGTGTCCTAAAAAAAGATTTCAGAGACCTAGGAGAAAAGTTGAAGACTAGGACCTCCAAGGTAGTATTCTCAGAAATACTACCAGTACCTCGAGCCACACCAAAGAGGCAGTGGGAGATTAGGGACGTTAACAAGTGGCTGAGGAGCTGGTGTAGAAAGGAGGGTTTCGGGTTCCTGGAGAACTGAGCCGATTTCTCAATTGGCTATTTAGAAGGGACGGACTGCACCTAAATGGGGAAGGTGCAGACCGGCTGGGAATGAGGATGGCCGACAAGCTAGAGGGGCTTTTAAACTAGGCAAAGGGGGGGAGGGTCCAGACTTAGAAATAGCCAGAGTGAAACAAAGTGCAGAGGGAAGTATTGGGGGCAGCAGTGGTAGGCCAAATGAAGAACCTAAACCTGAGGTAAGTAGTGTAACAAATTCTGCATGCAACCGAGGAATACCCAACATGAAACCAGTAGGTTTCAGGACAAAACTATGTGGCTTGTTCATAATGCCAGGAGTCTGGTGGAAAAAATGGGAGAACTAGAGCTGCTACTGTACAAAGAGGAGTTAGATTTTGTGGGAATTTCAGAGACTTGATTTAACAGCTCTCATGATTGGCTGGCTACCATTCAGGGGTATTCCCTATATCACAGGGATAGGGAGGGCAAAAAAGGGAGGAGGGGTATGGCTGTATATAAAAAATGATGCACAAGTAAATGTGAGAGATGACATTACTAGTGGATCAAGAGAAGAGGTTGAATCCTTATGGGCAGAGCTACAAAATGAGGATACCAAGGGGAAAGCAATACTAGGAATATGCTACAGGCCTCCTAACCAAAGGGAAGAGGGGGGACGTGGACCTCATGTCACAGTTTGGAATTGCGGCAAAGATGGGAAGTGTCATTATAATGGGGGATTTTAATTATCCAGATACAGACTGGGCGGAAGATACTGTCACTCAGCTAAGGCTCGTCATTTCCTAAATGTCCTGCAGGACAATTTTATGGGTCAGATGGTAAAGGCACCAACTAGAAAAAAAAACATTATTAGACCTTCTGATTACTAACAACACAGACCTGACCACAGATGTGGAAGTAAGGGGCAATCTAGGAAATAGCAATCATAGGTCAATTAGTTTCAGTGTAAGTCACACAAATAGGAAACATAAGGGGAATACAAAGACACTGAATTTTTAGGAGACAACTTCCATAAACTACGTTCCTTGCTGGAAGATATTAGTTGGGATAAAATTCTAGGAACAATGAACGTGGAGGAAAAATGGGAGTGCTTGAAGGACATACTAAGCAAAGTATTAGCCAGTGTATCCCAGTGGGAAATAAATTTAAAAGAGCTAATAAAAAACCAGGGTGGCTTAACTTCAACGTAAAAGCACATATAACAGCAAAGGAGAAGGCCGTCAAAAAATAAAAGGCTGAAGGGGTCTCTGTCGGCACTCCAGGTTTTTAAGGTATGCAATAAGGAATGTAAGGGTGCAATCAGGTCAGCTAAGATAGAACATGAAAGACACATAGTTGAGGAGAGTAAAAAGAATCCCAAGAAATGATTTAAGTATATAAATAGTAAGAGATGGAGGTTAGATCACATTGGCCCCATAAAAAATGATAAAGGGGAATCTGGTTACCAAGGATGGAGAGATGGCAAAAGGTGTTAAACTTATTTTTCCCCTCAGTATTCACGAAGGAAATGGGGGGGCTCAAGTATCCAAAACTACAATGTAGATCCTCACGACACGTCACATGAAGCACCCTCATGGCTAACTGAGGATAAAATTAGAAATAGACTTGAAAAACTTAACGTTAATAAGTCACCAGGACCTGACGACTTGCACCCGAGGGTCCTTAAGGAACTCAGTCAAGAAATTCCCAGACCACTGTACCTAATTTTTAATAACAGTTTCTTGACTGGTATGGTACCAGCTGATTGGAGAAAAGCACCAATATATAAAAAAGGACCAAGATATATCCATGGGAACTACAGGCTAGATAGCATAACATCAATAATATACAATCTCTTGTAGGGAATAATAAGGGATTATATACAAGAGTATTGCAATGAAAACAGTATCATTATCAGTAATCAGCATGTTTTCATGAAGAATCGCTCATGCCAAACCAATTTGTTAACCTTCTATGAGGATGTGAGCTGCCATCTAAATTAAGGAAGGCCAATAGACGTGGTGTATCTAGATGTTGCAAAAGCATTTGATACAGTTCCCCATAAACACTTAATGTACAAACTAAGGTCTGTCGGCATGAATCAAAGGGTGCGTACATGGATTGAAAACTGGTTACAGGGGCGAATCCAGAAGGTGGTGATAAATGGGGAGTACTCACAATGGTGTGGTGTGGAAAGTGGGGTCCCCCAGGGATCTGTCCTGGGACCAATCCTATTCAATATATTTGTAAACGATCTGGAGGATGGGGTTAATAGCTCAATCTCAATATTTTCAGATGATACCAAGCTAAGCAGAGCAATAATTTCACCACAGGATGTGGAAACCTTGCAAGAAGATCTGAACAAATGAATGGGGTGGGCAGATAAGTGGCAAATGAGGTTTAATGAAGAAAAATGTAAAATAATGCATTTGGGTACCAAGAATATGAACGCAAACTACTCACTTGGGGGAGAGCTCCTTGGGGAATCTAGGATGGAAAAGGACCTAGGGGTCCTAGTAAAGGACAGGCTCAGCAATGGCATTCAATGCCAAGCTGCGGCAAGCAAAGCCAACAAAATATTGGCATGCATAAAAAAGGGGATAAACTCCAGGGATAAATCAATAATTCTCCCCCTCTACAAGTCTCTGGTGAGGCCACACCTGGAGTATGCCGTCCAGTTCTGGGCACCAGTACTCAGGAAGGACGTCCTAGAACTAGAAAGGGTTCAAAGAAGGGCAACAAAGCTAATTAAGGAAATGAAGGACCTTAATTGTGAGGAAAGATTACAAGCACTGAACTTATTCTCTCTGGAGAAGAGACGCTTGAGAGGGGATATGATTTCAATGTACAAATACTGTACAGGTGACCCAACAATAGGGACAAAACTATTCTGCGCAAGGGAACACACAAAGACACGCAGCCATTCAATAAAACTAGAAGCAAGGTGGTTTAACCTTAAACTGCATAGAAGGTTCTTTATGGTAAGAGCAGTAAGGATGTGGAATTCTCTTCCACAAACAGTGGTTTCAGCTGGGAGCAAAGATAATTTCAAAAAACTTTTAGATGGGCACCTAAGAGACCACAACAGTGAGGGATATAGAATGTAATACTGACATAAAAGCACACACAAAGGTTGGACTTGATGGACTTGTGTCTTTTTTCAACCTCACTAACTATGTAACTATGTAACTCATGCATAATCCAAAACTGCAGCCTCAATCTCTACAACACATGGGCAAGTTTTGGCCAATTGTGAGGCACATCTCAAAGCAAAATTCCAGTTTGGATCTTATTTTCCATATCTTTGCTGCAGTGAGGCCCCCAATTGTACATTACAGCTCCATGTTCTAATGTACATGCACGGCACTTTTGTGTACTCTCCTTTGTCAAATGCTTATGCTGTAAGGGGACTTCCAACTGCATGAAACTAAGCATCAGCATCTGATTCCTGTCATGGGCAACTGTAATTTTAACTCTTGCTGTAGTTCTCAGTACTACATGGGTGAAGTAATGATGCAGCTGCCAGACAAATTGCACATACCTCTGAGACGTGCAGTCCCTTCTGTCACTGCTCTTCTCTGCCAACTGCCATACTACAGAAAACAGAAGAATGGGACTAGGGATGGGCCCCCGGTTCAGTTCGCACCAGAACTTGTGAACAGGCAAAAAATGTGTGCGAACACGCGAACGCCGTTAAAATCAATGGGACTAGAACATGAAAAATCTAAAGTGCTAATTTTAAAGGCTTATATGCAAGTTATTTCCATAAAAAAGTGTATGGGGACCCGGGTCCTGCACTAGGGGACATGTATCAATGCAAAAAAAGTTTTTAAATTGATTGTTTTTTCAGGAGCAGTGATTTTATTAATGCTTAAATTAAAACAATAAAAATGAAATGTTTCTTTAAATATCGTGCCTGGGGGGGTGTCTCCTTAGTCTGCCTGTAAAAGGGCGCACCTCTGTGATGTTTAGAACAGAGCAAAAGGAAAATTTGTCATTTATTATTGCGGCTGTAATGTATTGCCGGCAATATACCGGTACATAAAATCACTGATAAAGCATTGCGTTAACCACCGCCCCCTGCCCCCCCGTCCATACCAGGCCCCCCAAAATTGGGCCTTGAGTGTTGGCAGTGCCAGAACACTGTAACCCCTTGCAGTTACACTTGTTGGGTGCAGGAACGGGCCCTGCTGTTGTAAATCAGTTTTAAAAATTGTGATGACATGCCCCAGTCAAACAGGTGCTGAAAAATTAGGCCTTGGGTGTTGGCGGTGGCAGAACACTGTAACCCCTTGCAGTTACTCTTGTTGGGTGCAGGAATGGGCCCTGCTGTTGTAAATTAGTTTAACCACTTAACGCAAAATTTTTAAAGCGTCGCCTATTGAGATTTTTAAGTACCGGAGTTTGTCGCCATTCCACGAGTGTGCACAATTCTCAACCGTAACATGTATGGTATGTATTTACTCGGCGTAACATTCTCTTTCACAATATACAAAAAAAAATTGGGCTAACTTTACTGTCGTCTTATTGTTTAACTCAAAAGTGAATTTTTTCCCAAAAAAATTGCGCTTGACAGACCGCTGCGCAAATATCGTGTGACAAAAAGTATTGCAACAATCGCAATTTTATTCTCTAGGATGTTTGAAAATATATATATATATATATATATATATATATATATATATAATGTTTGGAGGTTCCAAGTAATATTCTAGCAAAAAAAAAACAGATTTTAACTTGCAAACAACAAATGTAAAAAAAAGGCTCCAGCGGTTAAGGGGTTAAAAACTGTATATATATTTTAAGACACCACGTCAAGTGTTCTATATTGTACGTACACCTCCGAATGCACTATAATGCACTGACGTATAGTGTACACTCCATATGGTGTGTGTGTGTATATATATATATATATATATATATAGATATAGATATATATATATATATATATATATATATATATATATATATATATATACATACATACATACATACACACAGTGCAGACCAAAAGTTTGGACACACCTTCTCATTCAAAGAGTTTTCTTTATTTTCAGGACTATGAAAATTGTAGATTCGCACTGAAGGCATCAAAACTATGAATTAACACATGTGGAATTATCTACATAACAAAAAAGTGTGAAACAACTGAAAATATGTAATATTCTAGGTTCTTCAAAGTAGCCACCTTTTGCTTTGATTACTGCTTTGCACACTCTTGGCATTCTCTTGATGAGCTTCAAGAGGTAGACACCTGAAATGGTTTTCACTTCACAGGTGTACCGCACTGTCAGGTTTAATAAGTGTGATTTCTTGCCTTATAAATGTTGGGAATTTATTCAAAATTGAAGGCATACTGAACCAGCATGGCTACCACAGCATCTTGCAGCGGCATGCTATTCCATCCGGTTTGCATTTAGTTGGACCATCATTTATTTTTCAACAGGACAATGACCCCAAACACACCTCCAGGCTGTGTAAGGGCTATTTGACCAAGGAGGAGAGTGATGGGGTGCTGCGGCAGATGACCTGGCCTCCACAGTCACCGGACCTGAACCCAATCGAGATGGTTTGGGGTGAGCTGGACCGCAGAGTGAAGGCAAAAGGGCCAACAAGTGCTAAGCATCTCTGGGAACTCCTTCAAGACTGCTGGAAGACCATTTCAGGTGACTTCCTCTTGAAGCTCATCAAGAGAATGCCAAGAGTGTGCAAAGCAGTAATCAAAGCAAAAGGTGGCTACTTTGAAGAACCTAGAATATGACATGTGTTAATTCATAGTTTTGATGCCTTCATTGTGAATCTACAATTTTCATAGTCATGAAAATAAAGAAAACTCTTTGAATGAGAAGGTGTGTCCAAACTTTTGGTCTGTAATATATATATATATTCTTGCACTGCCTGCACTAACTGACTGTATATAGATTGCTCTATCTATCTATCTATCTATCTATCTATCTATCTATCTATCTATCTATCTATCTATCTATCTATCTATCATATATTTCACTTTACATTAAATTGCCTGTACTAATTGACTGCATATAGATTGCCCTAGCTATCTATCTATTTTTCACAATAATCATTTCACTAGCTACACTGAACTACCTGCATGTCACTCACTAGCTAAGCTCACTGTCAACGGTTATTGACACACTGACACGCTATACAAGTGGCTTTATATAGTGTGGGGCGTGGATTGAGGCTGCTGAGCAGTGATTGGCTAAAGGCACCCTGCCTTTAGCCAATCATATCTCTCACAGCAGAGCGCTCTGTGATTGGCCAAAGCATGCAGGTCCTGTACATGCCTTGGCCAATCAGCGGGCAGCATTTCCCTGTCATTGGAATGCGTTATGCGGCGCTTGAAGTTCCCGCGAACGCCCCATAATGTTTTAATTTTTTCAAACAGGCGAACGGGCGTTGTTCGAGTCCAACAGCCAGCGCATCCCTAAATGGGACTAGAGCAGTCACATGACTGCTACAATATATTGTGAAAAAATGTGTTTAGGTTGAAATTTAAAATAAAGAGTGTTCATTGTACAGGACTTCATTGTACAGAAATTATTATTTTGATGCCTCGAGTTCTGCTTAAAATCTCCTCTACGATCCAAAACTAGCAATACTTTTTGAGAGCTAGTCTATGGCAGCATCTGGAAGTCTTAGCTGTGTCAGTTAACAGACAACTTAAATCTCTTCATTTAAAGTGATCTGAACACAATAAATATCATACAAACTCTGTCATGATAATGGAATTCCAAAATTTTCTGACTTTTAGAATTTGTTAAAATTATACCTGGTGATGCTGCCATGAAGGGCATTGTTCAGGCACTTCCTGTTATAGGGTAACAACTCTCTTCCAGTCGCTTTTCTGTGATGTCACCCTGTCACATGCACCCCCAGTGCAGACTATAACCAACTGAGCTGACATACATTGCACAGACAAAGTCCACCTTTGTCATTTTCAAGGAACTAGTCCAGAGCAACACTGTGCAGTCAACGTGTTTATGATTCGCGGTACTTAACCACTTCAGCCCGGAAGGATTTCCCCCTTTAGGACCAGAGCCCTTTTTGCGATTCGGCACTGTGTCGCTTTAACTGTAAATTGCGCGGTCGTGCGGCGTTGCACCCAAACTAAATTTGCGTCCTTTTTTTCCCACAAATAGAGTTTTCTTTTGGTGGTATTTGATCACCGCTGCGTCATTTCTGATCGCCGCTATAAACAAAAGAAGAGCGACAATTTTGCAAAAAATCCCAAATTTCTTACTTTTTGCTAAAATACAAATCCAAAAAAAAAAAAATAAAAAAAAACATTTTTTTTCATCGGTTTTGGCCGATTTATATTCTTCCTCATATTTGTGATAAAAAAAATCGCAATCGGCGTTTATTGATTGGTTTTCCGCAAAAGTGGCCGCGTTTACGGATGATGAGAATTAATTTCTGGGGTTTTTATTTTTTACTAGTAATGGCGGCGATCTGCGATTTTTAGCGGTACTGCGATATTTCAGCGGACATGTCGGAACATTTTGACACTTTTTTGGGACCATTGGCATTTATACAGCAATCAGTGCTATAAAAATGCACTGATTACTGTGTAAATGCCATTGGCAGTGAAGGGGTTAACCTGCAGGGGGCGCTCTAAGGGTTAACTGTGTTCCCTGGGCGTGTTCTTACTGTGGGGGGACTGCCCTAGCTGGGGAAGGGAAGCGATCACAGCTTCCATTTACAGGAAGGCTGTGATCACAGCCCTTCCCCCCCTCACAGAATGGAGGTCCGTGTTTACTTACACGGACCTCCATTCTTTCACTCCAGGGGGGGCATCGCGGGTGGCCGGCAGAGATCGAATCCGCCGCACCCGCTCCCTGGCCCTCCCCGGACACAGTGAGCGTGCGGGCGGGCCTCCCGCGGCGCGCGCGCACTCACTGGGCGCGATCTCGCAGCCGCCGTCATATGACAGCGATTTGCGCAGGAGTGCCACACTGTCGCTGTCAATTGCCGATCAGCGGTCGGCAAGCGGTTAAAGCAGTAGTAAACTTAACCCCAAGAGAAAAATCTCCCTGCAAGGTAATATCATAATATGCTGGTATGCATCACATACCAGCACATTATGACAGACTAACCTTAAAATGAAGCCTTTCAGCAGTGTGCTGTCAACGAGGACGGGGCTTCCATCTGAACTCTGTCTTCTTTCTGGGGCCGTTTGAATGACTGATCTGCGATGATGTCACTCCCGTGCATGCGCACAGGAGCCATGGTCTTGGCATAGAGCTCTAATTGGATGGCATGAGTATGCCGCCCCTTCAGAGTGCATGCGCCGGTGACATCATGGCTGCTGCTCACTGAAATATCATCTAAACAGTGCACATTTAGAAGATATCATTTTACCCACAGGTAAGCTTTATTATAAGCTTGCTTGTGGGTAAAAGTAGCAGTAAAGAGTTTACTACTGCTTTAAGCAGTTAGGGTTTAGATCTACTTTTACACTAATTATTACAATCTACAATCTATGTACAATCTACACTAATTATTGTGTGACAATTTGTTTTTAGATGCTGCAAGACTAGGTCATCCTGTGTGATAATTATCTGAGTGTAGTGAATAGGAACTAAGAATCTCAAACTGCTCAAATAAATAAGCTATCCGTTATAAATATCCTGCCACTTTTAAGCGAAAAATTGCTCTGAAATTATTTGAGGGTAAAGTGAATCAGTGATACTAATAAAAAATCAGCGCCAACCCAGCAAATAATCATAGAGTCCACATAATATAAAGTGACTTGGTGCTCCAAAACAAAGTGCTCTTCAGTGCTTATAGGTATCAATGTGCAAGATGGTGACACACTGTGACCAGTAACCCTCTTGTGCCGTCCGTGATGATGCTATACTGACGAGCGAAACACGTTGACGTCACTTCCGGTCCGTCACGGCCACCCACGACATTTCCGGTATCCGAGTGGAACGCACGCCATTGCAGCCCATTGCAGTCCATTGCCAGATGGTTTTTAATATACCAAAGCTTGTTTTCTAGCAACGTCTTGTAAGTGGATTTTTATTCTTTGCGCAATAAAGCCATTTTATACAGTATACACTATGGGCTTTCTCTTATATGTTTTTTGAGTGCCCTTGGATATATGCAATCAGCGGTTGTGGGAAGCATCGCACATCTTTGAAGTATGTTCAATGCCGACTGGGATTGGAGCCCCCACCAGTATTCAGCTCATTTGACCCACTGACTGAAAAACAGTGGGTCCACATCTTCTGGTGAGTGAGGGCACAAGAGGGTCACCGGTCACAGTGTGTCACCATCTTGCACATTGATTCCTATGAGCACTGAAGAGCACTTTGTTTTGGAGCACCAAGTCACTTTATATTATGTGGACTCTATGATTATTTGCTGGGTTGGGCTGATTTTTTATTAGTATCATCGTTGCAGGACTCACCTGAGTACAGCAGCCCCCAGGTGTTGATTATATAATAATCATCCATGATATTTGCATGTTTGTTTTTATACACTGTTTAAATGTTTCTTGTTTTATTGGGATATGTGAGGGGACACAGGAATCACCTATCACAAGCAAAGTACATTAAAGGGTAGGCGCTGATATATCTATACACTTAAAGTAAATCAGTACTAAACTCAAACTGCTGAAATCAATGAGCTCTCAGTCATTAAGATCCTGTAATAAACCCATTACTGTTCAAATATAAATTTGTTCTAAAAACCATCACCAGACGAAATGACAAGCTAAATAATTCTTTGTTGCAGGAGCTGCAACATGCAGCATGTTTTCTAATGGAAAAAACAGGAACAGAAGTTTTGTTGGCCATAGTGCCCAATCAACTGACTGCTCCTACAGGGCACTTTCCCTTTTCCAACTGAATGACCTTGGGTAACACCCACAATTTAAAAAGGGGTGGAGCTCCAAAAAAAAATCAATGTGTCAGTCAAGTGCAAGCTTTCATAATTATTAAGCATTGGTAGCCAAAACATGCCAAGATCTACAGAATCCCATTACTTCAGGGGAAGTGGTGAAGTTTCTCTTTTACCTCTATATCATTACCCTCCTCCATAGGGCTCTAAAAATTAACTGTCAGACTTCTTTTCAGTACAGTGTAAACTATATGGTCAAAAGCATGTGAACACCCTTCCAAGCAATTGAGTTCATATGTTTTCAGTGAAAGGTACTATTAAGGCTACAGCATACAAAAAACATGTTTGATAATTGTACACTTCCAACCTTCTGACAAAAGTTAGAGGCAGGCCCTTTTCTGTTTGAGCATGGCTGTGCCCCTATGCACAAAGTCACACATTGTTCTAATGTATTCTTGTTGGGAAAAATGTGCCAACCTTGGCTAAAATTGCATAACAACATCTGTATGGGACTCTTTCAATATCAGATCTAACCAATAAATTGAATTTGCATAAAAAAGTCACTACGTAGTGGCTCTTTAAAAAAAAAAAAATAAACATTCCATGAGGAAACATACAGTGGAATATCTACATAACGAAGGCTTCTGTTCATCCCATCAAGAGTTTTCATGTCTTCGGGAGTCAGCTCAAAGTCAAAGACCTGCAAATAGTTAAAAGATCCTTCATAAATACTTCTTTATAGTTCACATGAAATAGAATGCATATGAGTTTGTGGATTAAAAACAAATCATTAGATCTAATCAAAGAGGAAGGAGGTGAAGGTAGGAACTGCCATATGGTTCTTGCTAACTTTTCCCTTACAGACCAGAGCCCCATGAAATCGTCAGTACCTTTGGGTATCCTTTCTGAAAGGGTAAATTACAGACAAATTCGCTTTATTACATTTACAAAAAAATGTAAGTTAAATCTATCACAAGCCTGGACAATTTAAGCTTAGCAATCAGTACGCACATAAACAGAGGTTTATGAAAACTGCATGTCAGGATAATTTGATTTCTACTTTCTGAGTCTCCCTATTGTGAGCCTATCCATCACATCTAAGGTGGAAGGTGGGTGGGGAAAGGCTTTAAAAAAGAAAAGAAAATAGACCTAAGGCTCAATGCACACTATAAACTAAAAAATGCTCATATTAGCGTTTTTTTGCCAGCTTTTAGCAGCAGTTGGGAATGTTCAGTGTTTTTTTTCTACTGGAAAATTGCTCCCAAAAGTGCAAACATACGTTTTTTTCTGCTCCTTAAAGCTGAAACGTCAAAAACGCTTCCAGACTAAAATAGTGTGCATGGACATATAGGATAACACTATTTGCTTCTAGAAGCAGAAAAAAAATGCTCAAAGGCTGCTGCTGCTAGGAGAGTTTTTTAAGCTGGTGTGCATGGAGCCTAAAAATGCAGTACCTGCCAGTGTAATTAATACACTTGTCCCACCAATCATTGCTGTATTAAAGAGATGCCTGAAGAATTTTCTGCATCTGACACTTCCAGGAGTGTCAGAAGCCTGGTCCCCTTTGTGAGTTTTGGTTCTTTTTGCTGACTCCAATATGATTAGCAGTGAGGGCTGGCAGAAAGTAACAGTTCTCAGCAAGGGACCAAGCACAAAAATGGAAGTGTCAGATGCAGAACATTCTTTGGCATCTGTAGAATGTGTTACTTTTATTTGGAAGAGGCAGAGCCAGTTTTACAATGTTGTAATAATAGAGCAAACTGTGAAAATATGTGGTTCTTTCAATATAACGCTGGAAACACAGAGGAGCGCAACATTCACCTTGAAGTTTTCCTTAATTCTATCTGGGTTATAACTCTTGGTGATGGCCACCACTCCACGCTGAATCTGGTAGCGAATAGCAATGTTTGCCGGTGTCTTATTGTACTTTTTGCCAATTTCAGCTAAGACCGGATCTTCCAGTAGTACTGGAGAATTCTGATCCACCCTAAATGCAGACAAACAAAAAGAAAAGAGAAAAATAACCCTGAGGAGACCTTTCATTAAAAATGTATTTCCACTCACATGTCTTTTTTTTATTTGGATAAAATCAGTAAAATGTTAGAACCTCTGTCAGGGGAAACCCAAAGGGGTTAGGTTTCATGTACACGGGACACTTTTTCATCCTCCCCTGAACGATTTTTTGACAGCTAGAAGACGACGCTTAAAAAGCCCGCTTGGCCACGTTTTACATGATGCGTTTAGCCGTGTTCGTGTCTAGAAGCGTTTTTTTTTTTTAAATGACAAACGCCTCTAAACGAAACACTACTAAACGCGAATTAGGTGTTTAGGCGCATTTACAAGCTGTTACAGGCATTTGGCGTAGCCTCTAAACTTCCGCCTGAACGCATTTTTTTACTTTCCAAAAAAGCCTCTAAACTCAACTGCCTGGAAACAACCTTAACCACCTCCCACCCGGCCACTGTACATATACGGCCGGGTGGGAGCTTCCCCGTTCTGACAGGACGTGTATACACGTCCTGCAGAATGGGAGCTCGCAGCGCGGCCACGAAACCTTTCATTTTTTTACGCAAGTCCGCCTTCAAATCTCCGATGCGGTTTACGGACATTGTCGAACATTTACGCGGATTTGTGGATTAAGCGCAAATCATCACAAAGCAAATCTCCGCAAACAGTAAATTTTTTTTTTTTGCGAAGATCTGTGCTTGTGCCGATTTGCGTAGTACATTTTGCACCGGTTCGCCCGAAAAATTCGCAGCAG
>BLSH010445423.1:625564-637287 GCA_018402905.1 Glandirana rugosa
GAGAGGGTGAGGGGGTTGTGATGTCTACACCTATTGTGTTTACCCTTGACAGGAGGCTTACCTCTTTAACTATATAGGCGTGTCTCCATCGATGTGTTTCCAAACTTTTCCACACCCTCCAACCGACCGTTAAGTCGCCGACCGTGGTCGACTAAACCACTATTTATCTTAAGAAGACATTATTCGACAAATTTGATGTGATCGTCAAGACAACAGTTCACCACCCACGTTGTCCGATCACTAACGGACCAACTTACTAAGTGGATTTCTAAAGAACCTATGACTCGTATACTGAGTGATGATGACCTTTAGGAAAAAGGATAAAACTTCACATTACAAAGAAAAGTTTGCAGTACACCAATTGCAAACCCCATTCCTCCAACAAAGCATCTAAAAGGGTAGGAGTGTAATACACAATCATAAAATTACAAGGAACAATACCATACATAGTCAAAATAGGAAAAAGGATTTCCAGTAGTAGTGAGTCATATGCTCAGTATCCAAGAAATCTTTAGGTGAATCATTCAACCAGGCAATCACTAGCCTGTTGCACCCACCACTTGACAACAGAACTGCTAGTGTAGTTTAAACAGCTTATTACAGAAGAATTCTATTTATCACCAAATCAGCTGGTGCCAGCCGCTGAATTGCCAGCCAACCTCCCACACCTTTTCAAACCTTTGTGTAGCTACCTCTGTGCGGATATATCAATTTCTCCATTCGGAGGACAGTTCCCATTTGTGTTATCCACATCTGTAGTGTTGGGGGAGTGGGAGAGATCCAGTGTTGTAATATGAGCTTGCGGCCTGAAACAGGGCTCTGGTGGCTGCCTCCTTAGCATACCTGTCAGTAATTATGACATCTAGCATACTTAAAATGCAATGCTAAGGCCTTAAACACGGACGTTTTTTGCAGCTCTCCATGTTATTCAATGGCCCCATACAAATGCTGAGGTTTTTGAGCTGTAGATGGCGTTGGTGTTCTTAAGCTGTAAATCTAACGCAGGACCTGCGTGTTCCGAGGCTATAGCTTTAGAGCGTTTTTAATGCTGAGCCGGCAAAACGCTCACTAACGCGCCGTAGCGACGTTAATCAGCGTTTTTAGCGCTGGCATTTTCAGGTTCAAAAATAGCTGAGGAATGTTTTTTAAACAAAACGCGACATAGCGCTGATGCTCACTAATGCACATTAACTCCGATGCAAAAAGCAGACGAAACCGCATTTTTGATGCCGTTTTTTCCTGACGTCGGTCCCGACGTTTTGTTAATACGCCTGTGTGTATGAGGCCTTAGAATCTAAGGGGATGGACACCTGGAGAGCAGTGTTTACCGTGGAAACAACCGAGCTCCAATAACATTTTGGACATCTCCACAGCAAAAGGATTAAATCCCCTATATATCTATTACATCTGTTAAGTTTGCGCCCTGACCCTATTTCTATTGTGTTCAGCCTATACGGAGTGCAATGTACTCTCAGCAAAATATATTGAGAAAGTCTTTGTGCCACATTGAGCGGGCAGAGGCGAACGGCCTCCAAGGCCTTCTCCCATAGCTTTCCAAGTATATCACCTACAACTTTTTCCCCATTTCTCATGTGCAGAGCTAGGGAAGCTTTTCAAATATACCCCACAAGCATGGTATATCAGTTAAATTTAATCAAAGAGAAGGAACCATTTCCCAGATAACCTCAAATTATTAACGCTAGATCAATGATATTAACCCGTCACTTACTCCAAATGGAGGATAGTGAAACAAAAGACGCCTCTAGTGTAGGTATGCATAACAAGAAAAACGGGGGTATGAAAGCACTCCCCCCTAAGACAACATCAAGGAGGCAATATAATGAAAAATATATAATTTTATTGAAAAACAATAGCAAAAAATTGGCACAAAAATATGAGCCGTGATAATCATAAATTTACAAAAAGATATACAAATACCTCCACCACCTTACCATTAAAAATATTATCAACGTTGATAAACTACCCACATGTATCAACCACTCAGTCAGATTTAAATTGCACTTCCCTTATGGCCATAGACTTCCGATGCTTATGCAATCTAATTGCAACGACCTCTGAACTAATATTTGTGGATAACGTTCCTAAATTTATCATTATCCTATTTTTGTACAATATCCCTGGGATTACCTTACCTCCTCATAGTCATCCTATTATGTTATAGGCGGAAATTAATTACATGTATTATGGCCATAAGGGTAGTGCAATTTAATAGGTAAATCTGAGTGGTTGATATATGTGGGTAGTTTATAAACGTTGATAATATTTTTAATGGTAAGGTGGTGGAGGTATTTGTATATCTTTTTGTAAATTTATGATTACCACGGCTCATATTTTTGGGCCATTTTTTTGCTTTTGTTTTTCAATAAAATTATATATTTTTCATTATATTGCCTCCTTGATGTTGTCTTAGGGGGAAGTGCTTTCCTAACCCCGTTTTTCTTGTTATGATATATCAGTTAGAAATAAATCCCTTTGTAGATGAGGATTGTTGCATAAAATTAAAGATTGGTGTAGGAGAAAGCACCGAGGCCCTGTGGGGCCACTGAGCCGTGACAGCATGTTTTAACTGTACAGTAAGTAATAAAAAAGCATATTAAAAAGGTATACCATATTTAACCTGTAGTTGAGCAAAAGGGAGTAGTCCACCTGCGGCTAAAATATGTTGAAGATGAGTCACCCCGTATCACCACCATAGAGATGCATGTTGCAATTTAGCCAATTCTGTGTAGGTATGACTCCTCCAGACAGGGCTAAACCCCGTATACCCAGTCACCTGCGGGAGCAGCTTTGTTTTGTGCCATATTTTTTGTATAAGCCTAAAAGTTGGGTATTGTCTATTTTGCTGACCGAGTTGTGCTTCCATACCCTCTGCCAAGGTGACAGCCCCAGTGCAGTGTGACATGACATATCAGGTGGAGTCGTGGATTGCTTCTCCAAAAGTGCGAGTCTCTGCCAAACCATTCATTAAATGCTGCAGTTGGGATGCAATATAGTATATCTAGAGATTTGGGAGAGCCAGCCCTCCTTAGGTTTCTGTAGTGGTTACAGTTTAACACTGACACAACCTCCTTTCCACAATAGAGATCTAAATATGGAATTCACAATCCGGAAAATTTTTAGAGGTATAACTGACGGGGAGTTGTGGAAAAAGTAGAGTAGTTGGGGCATGAAAATCATTTTAATCAAATTGGCCCTCCCCGTCGCTGAGAGACACTGTTTGGTCCATAATTTAACTTTGTCTCTGAATCTTGTTAATAATGGAAGGATATTTAAACTGCAAAAGTCTGTTAGCTGAGGGGAGATTATGATTCCAAATTATTTAAACAACGACATTACCGAAACGGGACATGAGGATAATATGAGGGGGGTGTCAAACTGGTTAAGAGGTAATAGAGCAGACTTGGACCAATTGATTGTCACCCCCGAAAACCTGCTAAGTCTGAAATAAGAGACATGAATCTTAGAAATATCCATGTCTCCCGCAAGTATCATCCACATAAAGCAGAATTTTCTCATGCCTAGAGCCATATTTAAACCCCACAATATCAGCGTGTGCTCTAATTTGGGCTGCCAGAGGCTCTATTGCTAAGGCAAAGAGTAGTGGGGAAAGGGGGCAACCCTGCCGGGTACCCCATCCCAGCTCAAAGGAGTTAGAAATCCTGCCACCCTCCCTTATAGTGGCCTGTGTCTGATAGTATAGAAGATATACCCATGATATGAAATTGGCCCCAAACCCAAACTGTTCTAACACAGCCCACAGATATCCCCATTCCACACTATCAAGGGCCTTGTTTACATCTAGCGATAACAAGGCTCTGGTGCCAATGATGTCAGCCTGCGCCTGCATATTCACAAGCAACCTTCTAAGGTTAATCGCTGTGGACTTGTTGGGCATAAAGCCCGCCTGGTCAGTTTGAATTATGTCAGATATACAGTATCTCACAAAAGTGAGTACACCCCTCCCATTTTTGTAAACATGTATTATATCTTTTCATGTGACAACACTGAAGAAATGACACTTTGCTACAATGTAAAGTAGTGAGTGGTACAGCTTGTATAACATTGTAAATTTGCTGTCCTCTCAAAATAACTCAGCTATTAATGTCTAAACCGCTGGTAACAAAAGTGAGTACACCCCTAAGTGAAAATGTCCAAATTGTGCCGAATTAGCCATTTTCCCTCCCCAGTGTCATGTGACTCGTTAGTGTTACAAGGTCTCAGGTATGAATGGGGAGCAGGTGTGTTAAAATCTGGTGTTATCGCTCTCACTCTCTCACACTGGTCACTGGAAGTTCAACATGGCACCTCGTGGCAAAGAACTATCTGAGGATCTGAAAAAAAGAATTGCTGCTCTACATAAAGATGGCCTAGGCTATAAGAAGATTGCCAAAACCTTGTAAATGAGCTGCAGCAGGGTGGCCAAGACCATACAGCGGTTTAACAGGACAGGTTCCACTCAGAACAGGCCTCGCCATGGTCGACCAAAGAAGTTGAGTGCACATGCTCAGTGTCATATCCAGAGGTTGTCTTTGTGAAAAAGACGTATGAGTGCTGCCAGCATTGCTGCAGAGGTTGAAGGTGTGGGGGGTCAGCCTGTCAGTGCTCAGACCATACGCTGCACACTGCATCAAATTGGTCTGCATAGCTGTCATCCCAGAAGGAAGCCTTTTCTAAAGATGATGCACAAGAAAGCCTGCAAACAGTTTTCTGAAGACAAGCAGACTTAAGACATAGATTATTGGAACCATGTCCTGTGGTCTCATGAGACCAAGATAAACTTAATTGGTTCAGATGGTGTCAAGTGTTTGTGGCAGCAACCAGGTGAGGAATACAAAGACAAGTGTGTCTTGCTTACAGTCAAGCATGGTGGTGGGGGTGTCATTGTTTGGGGCTGCATGAGTGCTACCGGCACTGTGGAGCTACAGTTCATGAACCATGAATGCCAACATGTACTGTGACATACTGAAGAAGAGCACGATTACCTCCCTTCGGAGACTGTGCCGCAGGGCAGTATTCCAACATGATAAGGTCCCCAAACACACCTCCAAGATGACCACTGCCTTACTAAAGAAGCTGGGGGTAAAGGTGATGGACTGGCCAAGCATGTCTCCAGACCTAAACCCTATTAAGCATCTGTGGGGCATCCTCAAATGGAAGGTGGAGGAGGGAAGCGCAAGGTCTCTAACATCCACTAGTTCCATGATGTTGTCATGGAGGAGTAGAAGAGGACTCCAGTGTCAACGATTAATGGCTGAGTTATTTTGATGGGACAGCAAATTTACACTGTTATACAAGCTGTACACTCACTACTTTACATTGTAGCAAAGTGTCATTTCTTCAGTGTTGTCACATGAAAAGGTATAATAAAATATTTACAAAAATGTGGGGGGTGTACTCACTTTTGTGAGATACTGTAACTGTGTTGAGCCTTCTAGGAGCTGCTTTACTGCAAAAGGATTTGTATTTTTGTCCACCCAGTGTTGAGTTTTACACACCTCTGCCACACAGCACATTCCTGTCTTGCAGGACAGGAGACCTAATTTCTCTATGTAAACATTTAACCTCTTCAGCTCAGTAAGGATTTACCCCCTTCATGACCAGGCCAATTATTGCGATAAGGCACTGCATTACTTTAACTAACGATTGTGCAGTTGTGCAATGCTGTACCCAAATAAAATGGTTGTCCATTTTTTTCCCCACAAATAGAGCTTTCTTTTGGTGGCATTTGATCACCTCTGCTGTTTTTATTTTTTGCGCTATAAAAAAAAAGGCCGACAATTTTGAAAAAAAAAACAATATTTTTTACTTTCTGCTATAAAATATTCCCAATAAAAAAAAATGAACAAAATCTAATTTCCACATCAATTTGGGCCAATATGTATTCTGCTACATGTTTTTAGTAAAATAATCCCAATAAGAGTATATTGATTGGTTTGCGCAAAATTTATAGCGTCTACAAACAATGCGATATTTTTATGGAATTTTTATTTATTTATGTTTACTAGTAATGACGGTGATGAGCGACTTATAGCGGGACTGTGACATTGTGGCGGACAAATCAGACTCTAAGTGACACTTTTTGGGGACCAGTGACACCAATACAGTGATCAGTGCTAAAAAATATGCACTGTCACTGTACTAATGACACTGTCAGGGAAGGGGTTAACATCAGGGGCGATCAAAGGGTTAAATGTGTCCCTAGCATAGGCGTGCGCAGGATGTGTGCCGAGTGTGCCTAGGCACACCCTAATCAGTCCATGTACACAGGGCTCTGTCGCTAGCTATGGGCTTACCACTCTGAGGAGCGCTGTCACTTCTAAATACAGAAAACCGGCTTCTGTATTTTTTTTTAACAGATACTTTATTGACGCTTCAGCATTACAAGGCATATCATTGCAGGAAATAAGTTCAGACACATTACAGTGTGATAACTGGATAGTCAGTACATACGAGGGACTTTCCTCCAACAGTATTCTACATAGCTGTAGTAGAATCTGATTCCAGGACTATGGGATTCGGGAACTGCGCCCTGAAGGCGTGCTGCAGCTGGTGGTAGCGAAAGCTGAAGGACCCAGGGAGTGAGTACATAGTTCTGAGTTCCCAGAAGGGCAAATGTTTGCCATCTCAGACTACATGTTTCAAAGCGATGATCCCACGCTTGGCCCATACTGAGGGTTCTGGAAGCATCTGCAGGTGGGGGAGCAGCAGATTACCCCAAAGTAACATGTGCGGGGAGAGATGACATGGCTTTCTAAAGACCACCCTCGCCTCCTGCCAGACTCTTCATAGGAGTGGTCATGGAGGAGTGGGCTTTCGCTCCCCTAAATGCCACATTGCTCAGGGCCGCGTAGGATCCCAAAATGGCAGCCTCCAGGTTGTTTGCCAGGTTCTGTCTGGGCTGGGCGAACCACCAGCGGCACCATAACCAGCACGGACACCCAATAGTATAACTGAAAATTTGGGAGCGCCAGTCCCCCCCTCGACAGGGGCAGATAGAGGATCTGTTTTGCAACCCTCTGCGATCTCCCAGCCCAGACAAAAGAGATCAGCATTCCTTCCAGTTTCTTAAAAAAGGATTTGGGGATGGGGACCGGGGTGTTCCGAAAGAAATAAATAAATACATTTTGGGAGGAATATAATTTTTAGCAAATTTATTCTACCCACCGGGGTCAGGGGGAGGGTCCGCCAGGCCATGCATTTGGTTAGGAGCTGTGTCATAAGGGGTTGTATATTATGTTCCAAATATACCCCCAGATCCGTGCCCACCCTAACACCCAAATTGGTAAACTGGTCCACCCATCTAAGGGGGGTGCCCGTGGAAACAGCACTGACTTGTCCCAATTTATACGGATTCAGGAGAACCGTGCGAACTGTTCACACAGAGTCAGTGCCGTCTGCAAGGATTAGGACGCGTCTGCCAAATAACGTAGCGTGTCATCCGCATAGAGAGAGATTTTCTCCTCCAGCGGGGGGACCACCATCCACGATGTGAGTGGCTCCAGGGCCAAAGTAAACAATCCCGGAAACAAGGGACACCCCTGACACGTGCCACGTCCGAGAGGGAATGGCTCCGATAGAGTGCCATTCGTACTGACCCGGGGCCGCGGGGCAGCATATAACATTTTCAGCCATGTCAGGAAACCTGATCCGAACCCGAACTTAGTCAACGCTGCCCAAAGATAGCCCCACTCCATGGAGTCAAAGGCCTTCTCCGTGTCGAGAGAAGCCACCACCCCCTGCGACCCCGGGCATGCATTCCCTATATGTGTGAAGAGTCGTCTGATGTTGAAATCTGTCCCCTTGCCTGGCATAAAGCCCATCTGGTCAGGATGGACCAGTTCTGTTATAACAGTATTCAGTTTGAGGGCAAGGACCTTGACCAGAATCTTAGCGTCTGTGTTAAGTAGGGCGATACGAGGAGCACAGGGAGGGGTCTTTTCCCTGTTTAGGAATTACCACTATCACCGCATCCCCCATGGACGCCGTAAGGGAGCCGGCTCCATGCGCATCGCCGAACATAGTATACAGTCTGGGGGCTAGATCGTCCGCATATTGTTTATAGAATTCTACCGGAATTCCGGGCCAGGGGTCTTCCCCGACTGAAGTGCCTTTAGTATTTCGTCCACAGTAATGGGTGCATCCAGCCTATTCCTAAATGTTGTGGTTAGGGCCGGGACGTCTACATCTGCCAGATAGGGGGGTCAATTCCGCCGGGTCGTAGGTCATTCGGGTGGCATAGAGTGACCCGTAAAAAATTGCAAAACACTGATGTCACTCAGGGTGGTCACCAGGTCTCCCCCTGAGTTGCTAATGTGAGATATACCGATACCTCCCGAATGCTCCCTGGAAAGCCACGATAGCAGTTTCCCGGATCCCTCCCCCTGTTCAAAAATACGTTGGGATTGAGCCAGTAACCTCTTCTGCGTGAGGGAGGTGTGAATTTGCATAACCTCGTCTGTCAGGGTTTGTAATCATGCATAATGTTGCGGGTCCCTGGACCTGACATAAAGAGCCTCCTGTTCCCTAGCAGCCCCCTCCGCCCTGCATAAGTCCAACCTTCTCTTTCTACATACCTTAGCGATAAGAAAATGATACTGTCCCGGTACAAAAGCCTTGAAGGCCTCCCAGACTGCGTCGGCAGGGCCTGAGTTGGCTGCCCAATAGGTCGCCAGTGCTCTCCTAAAACCCACGTCCACACCCTCGTCTGAGATCCAGAACCTCGGTAACCTCCACAGACAGTCTGTGGGGGCCACAGAGACATCCAGCTGGAGAAGGATCGGAGCATGGTCGGAAATACCTCTGGGCAAGATCCGGGACTCTGGGCAGGACAGGACCTCTGGCAAAGACCAGGTCAATTCTACAAAACGTTCGGTAGGAAGCCGAGTGACATGTGAACTCACGAGAATGTGGGTGTCGCCACCTCCATACATCAGTTAGACCATATGTATCCGCCCAAGCCAACAGCCCAGAGTGCTGCGGGCCGGACACCGTTAGCCTGTCCATGTCAGAGTCAGGAACCAGGTTAAAATCACTAAAAATTACCGTATTTTCAGCATTAAACTCCGCCATCTTTGCCGTGATTCGGTTTAAAAGCGACAGATGCCAGAGGAGGCAAATAAATTCCCAACACTATCCACCGGAGGGAATAAATCAAAGCATGAATAATTACATATCTGCCACTGGGTCCAGGGCCAGGTCCAAGAGCTGAAAAGGAAGCGTTTTAAGCACGAGAATGCTAACCCCTCTGGCAAAGTTGGAGTAGGTGGAGTGATAATGATGGCCCACCCACGTTTTTTTAAGGGCCAGGGTTTTACTACCCACCAAGTGGGTCGCCTGGTGTACACAAATGTGTGGACTATACATCTTCAGGAACTGGAACACCAACAAACGTTTAATAGGAGAGTTTAGTCCCCTGGTGTTCCAGGACACAAATATTAAAGGAGGGTATGATAGGGAGCACAAGCATATATGAGAGGATCAAGATGTTGAACAGCGCCCCCGAAGGACCACTGGACCCAGATGGAGCAGACCAACATACAGTGCAATGTGGAAATAAGTGATATCAAATGCAGTGTCAATGCAATTGTCAAATAAAACGTTACAATGGTAACCAAACTAAAAATCTTAGCCCCTAAGGGGCAACATTTCCCCCCCACCCCGCCTCTCCCCCCAAAACTGAGGAGGGCTTCCATTCCAAAAGCAATCAGCACTCTGGCTGTAAAGTGGGGTCCTGTGCAAGATGCGGCCTCAGTCCCCCAGGGTGTATTCAGGGGAGATCAGTGGCAGCAGGCACGCTCTCAGTGCTCCCGACCCCGCCGGGTGTAAGAAATGGGAGAGTGGCAGATATAAAGGTTAATAATAGTTTGGTGCGTTGCACTTATGCGAATCTGCCAATCTCAAGTCGTTGTAATACAGCAATAGGGAGGATCGTTCTGTACCCGCCAAGTAGCAGTAACAGTAGTGTGTAGCAACTTCGCCTGAGCAAGTCAGGGGCACATACTTGGGTTAAAAACTGTGAAACAAGTTCCAGACACAACTGGTGCAACTAGCTCCATGCAGGGTATCCTGTGGGCACGGCTCCAAGATGGCTGAGCCCGGGGCCCCCCGGGCGCCCCACGCAGTCCCAACTCACCCCCGCAACACCTCCAGTACACATCAGAGGCCAAGAGGCCTAGTTTCACCAGGTGGTTACTGATCACAAGTCATGCAGGAGGTGTAGGTCACATCAATGCGGGGGAGGGGTGGGGGCCTGCAGCACGGCCAGCCCCAAGCCCCGAAGAGGCCTAATAGAACCACTAGGGCATCCCTCAGCCCCCCGGCTCAAGGGATGCACACAGTTCCATCAAACGTGTGCCCAGGGAAAAATGTGGTTCGGAGCATAAACAAAAAAAGAGTTAAACAAGATAAAGCTGTTCACTTACAGGTTCTGGTTCAGCGGGCAGGCAGGAGAGAGTCAAGCCAGTTGGAGGCCTCTCCTGGAGTGTTGAAGAAGCGGACCGTCTCTCCGTCCTGGACACGCAGGCGGCCCGGGAACAGAACACTGTAGCGGATATTGCGGGCCCTTAGGGCCACCTTCACTTGATCAAAGGATTTCATCAGTTTTTGCGTCTCCACCGAATAATCCGGGAAGATGAGTATCCTGCTGTTCTGGTAGCGCAGTTCCCCCAGGGCTCTGGACGCTCTTAGGTTCTCGTTGCGGTCTAGGAATTTCAGCAGGCGTAGAATAAAGGTCCGTGGAGGGGTCCAGGTTTCGGTGGAATCTGATGGGCCCTTTCCACTACGAAGTGGGGAGACAAGCATGCGTCCGGTAGGAGGTCTCTCAGCAGGCCCTCCACAAACCCCGTCGGATCCTTCCCCTCCACCCCCTCAGGCAGACCAATAATTCGGAGGTTGTTCCTCCTTTTCCTATTCTCGGCATCCTCGGCCCTGTACTTCAACGCCCAGACTTTGGTCTGAAGGCTGCGAAGGGAGACCGTGTGGTCTGCTATGGCGTCTTCAGCCGTCCCAAGTCTTTGCTCCGCTTCGGAGCTTCTGGAGCGCAGCTTGTCCAGACTGACCTCTAGCTGCACTACCTCCAGCTTAAAAGTGAGAGTGGACTGACAAGTGGCAATGGCCACTGATTGTTGTCCGATGGACAGAGTCTCCCACCTCAGCTGTAGATCTCTGCAGTTCATCCAGAGTGATCATGGGCCTCTTGGCTGCATCTCTGATCAGTCTTCTCCTTGTATGAGCTGAAAGTTTAGAGGGATGGCCAGGTCTTGGTAGATTTGCAGTGGTCTGATACTCCTTCCATTTCAATATTATCGCTTGCACAGTGCTCCTTGGGATGTTTAAAGCTTGGGAAATCTTTTTGTATCCAAATCCGGCTTTAAACTTCTCCACAACAGTATCTCGGACCTGCCTGGTGTGTTCCTTGTTCTTCATGATGCTCTCTGCGCTTTAAACGGACCTCTGAGACTATCACAGTGATTACACACAGGTGGATTCTATTTATCATCATTAGTCATTGAGGTCAACATTGGATCATTCAGAGATCCTCACTGAACTTCTGGAGAGAGTTTGCTGCACTGAAAGTAAAGGGGCCGAATAATTTTGCACGCCCAATTTTTCAGTTTTTTATTTGTTAAAAAAGTTTGAAATATCCAATACATTTCGTTCCACTTCATGATTGTGTCCCACTTGTTGTTGATTCTTCACAAAAA
>BLSH010445423.1:648415-664253 GCA_018402905.1 Glandirana rugosa
CTTTAAGGGCAATGACCATATTTTTTCAACGTAAGATAGAGAAAGTATACCGGTACAAATTAAACATACAGACGATTGTTTTTATTTGGTTTTTGGTTTGACAGTGGTTGGAGTTTATGTCAACACGAGTATTCAAACGTATGCGAACGTCTTAAATACTAAAGAACCGGTAAAAAGTCTCTTACCTTTTATACACACACACACTAATTACAAGTAAACAGATCACAGGTGAGGATGGTTACATTTAATAGCCATTCAAACCCCTTCAACTTGTGTGCATGTTATCAGGCCAAAATCCCCATTTAAAAAAAGTGTAAACACAGTTGATTGATAATAAATGGCTTCAGCCAAACACTAACCATGAGTGAAAGAAAAGTTTTTGTGTTCTCATTCATATTCTCTGAAAAATGGCCAAGAAATCATAAATTCTGCAAGCGTATGCAAACTTATGAGCACAACTGTATTTGAGGTTGGTGACAGTTTGGTTTTTGGTTTATTTTTGTTAGCAGACATACAAATTAAACATGGCCATATGAAAGAGATAGAATGCAACTTTTTTATACCAGTAACGGGAATTTCGGGTTGATAAACAAGGTTGTAGCATCTGGTCATTTAAATGCACCCCCCCCATGAACAGATTATAATCGTGGATACATTCAGGCTTTACAATGGGGCCACGTCTTCTCTGATTCTCCACCAAGGTGTTATTGTGGATAGTTGAGAGGATGTGAACATATTTTTTGTCCCTCTACTTCATGGCCAACACTTCCTCATTCCTCATAAATGCGGATTTCAGGTGACGAAAAAGGGGCAAGCTGGTGTAGTAATTGTCCACATATAAATGATATCCTTTTTTGAACAGGGGGTATGCAAGGTCACAGACAATTTTTCCACTGTTTCCAATATATGTGGGGCACTCAGGGGGCTGGAGCTGGGAGTCTTTACCTTCATACGCGCAGAAGACATGCACATATCCGGTGGCTCTATTGCAAAGCTTATTCAGTTTCAACCTGTACCTGGCCCTCTTACTGGGAATATACTGTTTGAACTGCAGCTGGCAAGTAAAGTGGATACACACTTCAGCAAATTACTTGGAAAAAGAATTTATTAGGGGGCGTATTTTATACAATTTATCTTGGTTGGGATGATCTCTGGGAGCGCACTGCGAGTTGTCATAAAAATGTAGGAAATGTATAATCATGTCATAGCGTGTCCTGGACATGACAGCAGAATAAATCGGACCAGTAGGCATGCAGTTCGTTCTTCTTTGTAAGCCCCATATTAAATGTAAGGTCCTAAAACTATTTGAACTCATCTAGTGTGAGACATCGCCAATGAAACATACGGGCATAGGATGACTTGGGGTTGGAGGCAATAAATTGCTTTGCATAGAGATTTGTTTGGTACACCATATACTGCAGCAAATCTTCTGGGAAAAAACAAATAAAAATAATCTAATCGGGAAAAATGTATAGTGTTGGGCTGCACACCTGGCTGTGCAGTGAAAGGGGGAATTATAGCTGACCCTGAGCTGGCAGACAACCATAAGGGGTTTTCCAGGGCATCAGGAAGGTAGGACTGCGCCCAGATTCTTCGGGTTGGGTGTGTAGTTCCAGAACTGATACTGGGCTCCTCTTCCTGGGGTCTGGCTCTGCTGGTGGTAGGCAGGTTTTCTGATCTTGTTCCAGATCTCCTTATTCTTTTAGGAGGGACTGTTTCCTCCTCTGACTCGGTCCCCAATCCACTACTCTCTACTGGCTCGAATTCCAAACCAGAATCAGATGATGAGAGCTCCCCGCTGCTCTTATCATCCGCCATTGTAAGGATGGTATATGCCTCCTCAGGTGTGAAAAATCTTTGGGTCTGTGCGACGGTACTGCTGGTAGTACTGACAGGCCACTGATGGCGGGCCTGTGACGGTACTGATGGCAGTACTGATGGCGGGCCTATGTGGTGACGGTACTGCAGGTGGTACTGACAGGTCACTGATGGCGGGCCTGTGTGACGGTACTGATGGCAGTACTGATGGCGGGCCTATGTGACGGTACTGCAGGTGGTACTGACAGGTCACTGAGGGCAGGCCTGTGTGACAGTACTGACGGCAGGACTGATGGCGGGCCTATGTGACGGTAATGCTGGTGGTACTGACAGGTCACTGATGGCGGGCCTGTGTGATGGTACTGATGGTGGGCCTGTGTGACGGTACTGATGGCAGTACTGACTGGTCACTGATGGTGGTACTGATGGCGCGCCTGTGTGACAGATCCAGATGGACCATGTGACAGATGGGTTGTGTGACAGGTTCTCTGTACTGGGGGGGCCCGTGTGGTGCACAGCAAGTTGTAATAAAAATCAGACAGACAGTATCCCTCACACACGATCGGTGTATGAGGAGAAGAAGCCAGGATCTCCTAGTAACTACTCTATTGTTTACACTTGTGACCGGCTGAGATTGGACACAGCCGATCACGTGGTAAACAGCCAATTTCATTGGCTGTTTACCCTGATCAGGGATAAGCTATGTTCGGGGGACACACGCCATCCTTGATCACCACGGTGCGCACCCCCAGGGGCGTGCATTGGGCACGCATTCTCTGTGCTTACTATTGTGGCCGGCTGTGATTGGACACAGATGATCGCATGGTAAAGAGGCAAGTTAACTGGCTGTTTACCCCGATCGGGAATGGGCTGTTTCTGAGGGACACGCTGCAGCTGCAGGCATCATTCAGCTATCCCCACTTAAAGTCCAGGACGTCATACGTCCTTGGGCTGGAAGTAGTTAAAGTGGCAAAGTGGTAAATAGCAAAAAGTGGCTTGGTCATAGAGGCACAAAATCTTCCGGAGCTGAAAGCAGAGTTCCGCCCACAATTGGAACTTTCACTTTTTGAATTCCCCCTCCGGTGCCACATTTGGCACCTTTTGGGGGGGAGGTGGGAGCGGATACCAGTCTTTGACAGGTGTCCTGTCCCCTCTTCCGGGAGCATGAGCCGCGCAAATTACGTCAGCAGCCCGGCTCCTTCCCCCGCCGCAGAGCCAGTGAGAAAGCGCAGCGGTGCCTTCGAGCATGCGCAGTAGGGGCCTGGCGTGAAGCCGTACTGCTTCACTGCTGGGTTCCCTTAGCCGCAATGGCGGTGGCAGCACCCGACAGCTGATGGAAACATCAGCTGCGGTTCTGACATTGCTGGACTCCAGGACAGGTAAGTGTCCTATTATTAAAAGCCAGCAGCTACAGTATGTGTAGCTGCTGGCTTTTAATTTTTGTAGCTGTGAGCGGAACACCACTAAGTGGTTAAAGGGAAAACACAAGAAACATAGTAAGAACACATGTAAACACTGCCTCTACCAGTCGTTGGACTCAGGAGCCCAGTGTAGCCCCCTAATCCACAGAAGTATGTCCTCACCTTTCCTGTGTAGAAGAGATCTTCCCTTTTTATAGTCCCATCTGCAATCTTCTTCTGGATGGCCCGACCCACTTCTTTTTCATTCTGATACAGGTGCGCTCCATCAATGTGCCGGAAGCCAACCTCGATGGCAACTTCGGTGGCTTGTTCACTGAGGGAGATCGGGATCTAGAGCACAAGCAGCCATATGTAAATTGCTAATTAGTTAATAAGTGTAAAATACATAGTGTAGATTCATTCATGGATAAATACAATTTGTAAGAGTTAAAGTGGTTGTCAAACTTGTGACAACCACTTTCACCTACAGGCAAGCCTATAATAAGGCTTACCTGTAGGTGCCCTGCATATCTCCAAAACCTGCATGATTCAGGAGATATACAGTTTCCTAGATGTGCCGACGTCATTTCGGCACATGCGCAGTGAAGAAATGGCCTCCTTGCCTTTTCTTTACTGTGGATTGTGCCGTGACTGGCGGCTCCCGCGCACATGCACGGGAGTGAAGTCATACGACTCCGGCCAGTCACAGAGCCAGAGATTGCAGCCCCAGAAGGAAGAGGGGCAGAAAATGGATGCTGCCAGCACAGGGGACAGCGCTGGACATCGCAGGCTTCATTTGCAGGTAAGTGGCACACAATAGGCAATGCCCATTATGCATCTACTTTGCAGGGGAACATAGAGGAAGTAAACCCAGTCTGGGTTTACTTCCTCTTTAAGCCTAAACTGATAGCCAATTTAAAGGCAGTCTTATATATTTGTGAAATATTCCACCAGTTCCCACTGGCGTTTCTGTTGTCTCTGTTGAACTACAAGTACCACCATTTCCTACTAATATCTCTCCTATGTAAGTCCTTACATCCTCTGCATTTATCTGTCAAAATTACACAACTCACAGTAGTCACCAAAAATATTTTTTTATTACATCATAATTTTATCATGATTTTTCAGTTCAATAAAGCCACCTATCCAAAGTTCAGTCTGCACTCTCTGTAGAAACTTCTTCTCATAACACACGTTATAATCTGGTTGTACAATCTCCTTTAGATTTACCAAGAATGTATGTCGTGCAAGGGCCTGCCTGATTGGATATAAATTGTTTGGATAGTTTAGGTAGATCCTTACATTGGATAGTTTTAGCAGATGTAAAGTTATTTGTACAGAAATTGCATGGTCAGATTGCAGCATGTATGGTGTCCATAAATGGTGCAATGTAAACACACCCACGCATTTGTAGCGATTCAATCGCTTTATTGAGATATTGAAAAAGCACTAGATGGGTACGGGCAGGGGAAAAGGAACGAGGTTGACGAGTTTAACACGATTTACGTGCTTTGTCAAAACCAAATAAACGGTGCAAAAAGACTGAGCAATCTATGTCTGATTCGAAAAAAACAATCGGAACAGACATCACTCAAACAAGGCCAAAATGGCATGGCCAAGCTTTGGTTTCAGTTGACCTAGTCAACCGGTTGTGGTGAAAAATAATCTATCATGGTTCAATAGATGGCATTTTTCTCACCCTTGTGAATCACTTACCCGTGATCTACATGTAAGGCTGCAAAAAACGTCATAGATCTACCCTGTACAACTGATTCCTTTCCATTACAACTATTTGACTTGGGTAAATCTAAGCTGTCACTATCTGTTGCTCATCCCTTAGCCATGCCATTTTTGCCTCGTTAAACCAATGTTTGATTTGATCATTTTGAAGAATTGGACATTGACTTTTCAATGTTATTCTTCTTCAGTTCTGAAGCATTTGGCTGAATATGAGCAGATAAATATTGCCCGCAACACTTCAGAATTCATCCTGCTGCTTTTGTCAGCAGTCACATCATCAATAAATACAAGAGAACCAGTTCCATTGGCAGCCATACATGCCCACGTCATGACACTACCACCACCATGCTTCACTGATGAGGTGGTATGCTTTGGATCATGAGCAGTTCCTTTCCTTCTCCATACTCTTCTCTTCCCATCGCTCTGGTACAAGTTGATCTTGGTCTCATCTGTCCATAGGATGCTGTTCCAGAACTGTGAAGGCTTTTTTAGATGTTGTTTGGCAAACTCTAATCTGGCCTTCCTGTTTTTGAGGCTCACCAATGGTTTACATCTTGTGGTGAACCCTCTGTATTCACTCTCTTGATTGTTGACTTTTTTTTTTTTTAACCATCAATTTTTATTGAAAAGATTTTCCAGTTGTACATCAAAAGGTTACAATCTTTACAAAGCATATTTATACAAATCAACATGCTCTTTAATAGTAGAGTTTTGTTGCAAGAAAAGAATAGAGAAAAGGAAAAAGATAGAGGATAGAGGAGAAGAGAAGGTAGTTGATTGTTGACTTTGACACACATACACCTACCTCCTGGAGAGTGTTCTTGATCTGGCCAACTGTTGTGAAGGGTGTTTTCTTCACCAGGGAAAGAATTCTTCGGTCATCCACCACAGTTTTTTTTCCGTGGTCTTCCGGGTCTTTTGGTGTTGCTGCGCTCACTGGTGCGTTCTTTCTTTTTAAGGATGTTCCAAACAGTTGATTTGGCCACACCTAATGTTTTTGCTATCTCTCTGATGGGTTTGTTTTGTTTTTTCAGCTTAATGATGGCTTGCTTCACTGATAGTGACAGCTCTTTGGATCTCATATTGAGAGTTGACAGCAACAGATTCCAAATGCAAATAGCACACTTGAAATGAACTCTGGACCTTTTAACTGCTCCTTGTAAATGGGATAATGAGGGAATAACACACACCTGGCCATGGAACAGCTGAGCAGCCAATTGTCCCATTACTTTTGGTCCCTTAGAAAGTGGGAGGCACATATACAAACTGTTGTAATTCCTACACTGTTCACCTGATTTGGATGTAAATACCCTCAAATTAAAGCTGAAAATCAAATCCATTGTGGTGGTGTATAGAGCCAAAAAGATTAGAATTGTGTCGATGTCCCAATTTTTATGGACCTGACTGTACATTGATACCGTGCCATTAGTTTATACTGGTGAGTGGTTTACATCCACTTTAAAAAAACCTCCCTGCTAGCGCCGCAAAAGCGACGCTAAAGCACCGCAAAAACGTCAGCCGCTTTAGCGCTGTTTCAGCAGTGCTTCAGTGTGAAAGGGGTCTTAATGTCAATATCAGTGTGTTTTAGGCTGGGTTCACACCTATGAGAATTGGCTGCGGGTTCGCCACATCCCATTCGCAATAGCAGGAGGTTTTGACTGACTCTTTGGAGCCGGTTCACACATCTCCGGAGTGGCTCTGATGCGAATTTGCACAGGAGCCCTGTGCGTCTTTTGGTCCGTTTCAGGTCCGAATTCAGCCCAAAATCTGGGCTGAAATCGGACCTGAAATGGTGAACGGAGACGCACAGGACCCCTGCTGGGAGCCGCATCGGTATTTGGCGTGAACCCAGCCTTAAAGTAGTTGTAAACACTGAAATGTAATTTTAACCTACAAGTAAGCCTAAACTCAGCGGCGCATGCGCTCTCAAGATCTGGCAGAGGCTGCTGGAAAATCAGAGCTCCTTGCCGGAACAAAGAACTCTAGCGCGCATGAGCAGGAGTGACAACTCACCGCAAACCCGGAAGAAAGAACATGGACATGATCGTGTCGGGCATCGGGGGCATTGTTCTAAGTTAAGTATTTCATAATGTGTTAGTATGCAATGCATACTAACATCATGCTCTTTTCTTGCAGGGTTTTTATTTTTTTTTCCTTTTGTGCGGGTTTACTGTCAGTTTAAGCAAAGTATGCATTTTTGTTTCTGGGCCCTACTATGGGTACAAACAACAAATAACATACACATGTGGTATCACTGTGATTGCTATGAGCAGAAGAATTTATATTTGGTTGTTTTTTGGTGATAGTTTATGGTAATAGCAAGTAATATACAACTAAATTTTTTTTTGTCCTTTGGCAATCCCTTGCCTTTTGATTTGAAAGTCAACAGAATAGAACAGGCCTGGATCGGAATGCCCAGCATTTAGACTGTGTTTGCATGTCAGGCTGTCACTGGGCAGATTTAATGTTTCAAATGTTTGGGATAGTGCTGGGTGGGGCAGGGTGTGGCAGGGCGGTGTCCCAAGGGGTTTGTATGATTGAGGGTGGGGACTCTGGGTTAGTTGCAGTTGAGACAGCAGGGAGAAACAATTTAGGAGTCAGGTCTATACCATGGCGAGCATTGAGAGCATGCTTTCGCAGCTTAGAGCAGCAGCAGTAACGAATGGCCCTCAGTGGCTGGAAGCCCAGATGGCTGATATGCTGCAGGGGTCGGGGCGGGCTCATGCTACAACTGCCCCCCAATTGCCACGGGTGAGGAGGTCTTGGCCTCCTGCGCGCCTTAGTCCTTAGGTGACCCCAAGTCTGGCTGCCGCACTAGGAGCCCCATTAGGGACCCTTCAGCCCCCAGCGCTAAGAAACAGCCCCCTTGTGCTGCTGGTCGGGCTGGGAGAAATCCTCTTCAACGACGGGACCAGGGCGGGAGGTCTTGGTCGGCCACATCCCCCCCTCCTACCTTCCAGCAGGACCGCACGGCTGGCTCAGCAGGGATCCCCCCTTCTGGGAGTGCGGCTCGGCGTGGGAGAGTCATATCCACGGGTGCCGGCCTGTCTCCAGGTACGGCCGGGACCCCATCTGGACGAAGCCGAGGGCGCAGCAGAGGATCCAGGCACCATGCCACATCGTCGCTGCCTCTGGTTCACAGGATGGGAGCATCAGTCAGACTGTCTGATGTTCGTTGATGTTCGTGGGCGGCCCGGCCAGGGCTTGCATCGTTCACCCTGCCATGGCTGCGGCTGTCCTCAGGGAAGAGGAACATTGGACCGTTCGGAGAGTGAGCTGTCTGCCTCTAAAGCGGGAAAGGTGTCCCAGGGGGAGGAGGAGGCGGCTGTCAGAGGGCAACGGGGATCTGGATGGACGGCTGAGCGGCTGCAGGCTCCGTGTCAGCCTGGTAAGTCTGCATCTGTGTCTGTACCTGTATGGTCATCTGTATGTACTGTCGTTTCTGCCTCTTCTTCTACTGCTACCTGTGAGCCTGGTATGTCTTCCACTATGGCTGGGTCTGTGCCTGTCCTGTCTCCTTAGTGCTGTTCCTCCCTTCTTCTCCTAACACTGTTGTGGCGGATGGGGTTTTGGGGGGTCCTCAGGCTGCAGGCTCAGGACAGGAGGGGTTAATGGCTCAGATGCTGCAGACCTGGTTGTCAGGTTGCAGGGATCTGTTGGTGAGCAGCGTTACTGGGGTTGGTGCCCCACTACGGGGGATCGCCGGTGACGGGGGGGGGGGGGCAGAGTGCGCCTGTCGCGGGAACTTTTCATTTGTCGCTGGGTTTTCCAGCGGTGGCTCTGGCGTGCCCGGCTATGGCTGTCGGTGGAGTAGAGAGCCCAGTCAGCTCGGTCCCGGTTACAAGTCCACCGGACCTCGCAGGGAAGACAGCAGGGGAAGCAAAGAAGATGGATGGAGCCGCCGAGGGAGTGCGTTTGGCGGATTCGGCTAAATGTAAAGTCTACGTGTGCTGCGAGGGCCCCTTAGGTGCACATCTTAAGCAAGAAGTGCGGGAGAAGATCTGGAAGGGGGAATATGTGGAGATTTTCTCCTTGCTGCCCCCCAAAAAATTTAATTTAGACAAGGTGAAGCCAGACGAAAGTAAGAAGGAGGAGGAAGAAAAGCGATGTTATCGTTAGAACTTTCAGCAATTGGATGCAGGCATTCAATATACTGGCCAGTGTGACCGGGGAAAAAGCGCCGGAGAATTGTTCGGCTCTTTTTTGCTATCTGGACTCGATTAGTGAGGCCCACAGG
The DNA here is from genome assembly GCA_018402905.1 of Glandirana rugosa. Classification (NCBI taxonomy): domain Eukaryota; kingdom Metazoa; phylum Chordata; class Amphibia; order Anura; family Ranidae; genus Glandirana; species Glandirana rugosa. The sequence continues at coordinate 657,611 of BLSH010445423.1, forward strand.
GTTATGGTGGTATTGCATAACTGCGCTATGATGAGCAGTTCAGGCAACGTAAGGCAGTTAGACCTTCGCTCAGGTGGGACCACAAGGACATCAGCTTGTGGATGAAGTTGATGACCCAGGCTAGGGTGAGCACGCACCCCTTTCCAGGGTGGGGCGGGGGTGCATCTACCTCAGCATCAGTGGCTGTCCAACGTAAGGGGTACTGTTGGCAGTTTAATGATGGGACCTGCAGATTCGGGGGGATCCTGCCGTTATCGTCTCGCATGCTCCTGCTGTGGGGGCTCTCACCCGTTGTCCAAATGCCAGAAGCCAGGAAAAGGAAAGTCAGCCGACGCTGGAAAGAGGGAGAACTCCGGTGGAGGGTGGAAAGAAAAAAATGGCACCCTTTCTCAGTAGGTATCCAGACAGGGCTGCTGCGCAGCTTCTGTCTCGGGGGTTTGCTTTTGGTTTTTTAATTCCCTGTACATTGTCCAGGACTCCTCCAGAAGTGGGCAACTTGCGTTCTGCACACATGCATAGTGAGGTGGTTTCAGACAAACTGGCGAAGGAGGTGTCCTTGGGGAGGATGGCTGGCCCGTTTTTAGTGCCGCCAATTGCAGACATGGTGGTTTCCCCCTTGGGGGTGGTCCCCAAGAAAGAACAGAATACGTTTCATCTTATTCACCACCTGTCTCACTCCCGGGGGGGTTTGGTTAATGAGGCTATTGATCCCGCCTTGTGCACTGTGTCATATGCCTCTTTTGATGATGCCATTGCGTGGGTACGCAAGTTCGGCAAGGGCGCTTTGTTAGCCAAAACTGACATTGAGTCAGCTTTCAGATTGTTGCCCATTCACCCTTTGAGTTTTCGGCTGATAGGTTGTAAGTGGCAGGGTCAATATTTTATTGACCGATGTTTGCCGATGGGATACGCAATTTCTTGTTCGTGGTTTGAAACATTTAGCTCCTTTCTTGAATGGGTGGTGCGGGACCTGTTGGGTTTGAAGTCCATCATGCACTACTTGGATGACTTTCTGGTTATCGGCCTTCCGGGGGCGAGAGCCTGCCAGTTCCTGTTGCCCATGGTACAGCACGTGTTCAACGTTTTTGGGGTGCACTTGGCACCGGAAAAAACTGAAGGTCCAAGGGAGGAACTAAAATTTCTGGGTATCATTATTGATTCCGTTCGGATGGAATGCAGACTTCCCATCGACAAGTTGGATGATTTGAGGGACACAGTTAGAAGTGCTCGGCGTTGCAAACAATTGCAATTGAGTGCACTGCAGTCGCTTCTTGGCAAGCTCAACTTCGCTTGCTGCATCAGGCCCATGGGGTGAGTATTTTGCCGCCAGTTGGCGGCAGCCACCGCCGGGGCATATTCCCCTCGTCACTTTTTAAGGCTTCACAGGGAACATCGGGATGACCTGCAGGTCTGGGAGATGTTCCTTGATAATTATAATGGAAGGTGCCTTTGGATGGAAGTGGTTGTGTCTAACTTCGACTTGAACCTTTACACGGATGATGCGGGTTCAGTTGGGTATGTGGCATACTTCGGAGGTTAGTGGTGCACCGGCAGATGGCCGGAGGCTTGGAGGGAATCGGACCACATTTGCAATCTTGTGCTATTGGAGTTGTTCCTGATAGTGCTGGCCGTTGAAATCTGGGGGGAGGAATTCAGGAACAAGCGTGTCTGTTTTCATTGTGATAATCTGGGCGTTGTGAATGCCATAAACTCTGTTACGGCATCTTCTCCGCCGGTGATGCGTTTGCTTCAGCAATGTCTCAATTTAAATGCATTTGTTTATGCTATCCATGTGCCTGGGGTGACTAGTACGGTGGCCGATGCCCTTTCTCGCCTGCAGTGGGAAAAATTCCGTCAGTTGGTGCCGGAGCGGCTCGGAATTCATTGCCCCAGTCACCTGTGGGAGGTTGCCTTGCCATCACTGAAAGTTTGATCCGGCAGTCGGTGTGTGCGGCCACATGGAGGGCGTACAAAAGGGTCTGGCATGAATGGCGGGAGTTGGTAAGTTCTGTGGGGGATTGCTTTCTTGAGGAGGATCATTTACATGTGTTATTGTACTTCATAGGTAAGAATCTTGAGGAAGGGGTGGCAATTTCTTTGCTTAATCGCAAGATAGCGGGCCTGGTGTTTCTGTTTCAGCTTTCGGGGGTGTCAGACGTTACCAAATCCTTCTTGGTAAAAAGAGCCTTGCGTGGTTACCGGAAGGGCAGGACGGTTCTGGATGCTCACCGTCCAGATTCTTTTGAGATGCTAGGTGTCCTCTTGGAGCACCTGCCGAAGATTTGCTTTTCATCTTTTGAAACATCTCTTTTCCGGACTGCTTTTATTCTGGCCTTTTTTGGGGCCCTGCGGGTTGGGGAACTGGTGAGTACTTCTACCCGAGTCGGGGGTGGACTTGGGGTTTCTGATGTTAAGGTTCAGGGTGACAAGGTCTCTTTGTTCATTCGGAGGTCCAAGATGGATCAAAGTGGCCGTGGGGCTCTGGTGGAGCTTGGGCGGGTCCCCGGTTCTGCCTGTTAGTGCATGGTTAAAGGTCAGGCCAGTGGGGTCGGGGCCTTTGTTGGTGCACACAGATTGTTCTGCGCTGTCACGCTTCCAGTTCATTGCAATCTTTAGGAAGTGTCTTAGGTCTGCTGGTTTCATTCCGACGGACTTTGCTTCCCATTCCTTTAGGATTGGGGCAGCCACGGAGGCGGCCAGGTGGGGCTTGGGTAAGAAGGTTCTTAAGCGCATTGGGCTCTGGGAATCCCGCCGTTTTAGTTTGTATGTTCGTCCTCATCTTTTGTAGCCTGTGTTCTCATTTTGTTTTTTTTTAATGTTTTTCATTCTAATGGGTTCGGGGTCCCTAATCTGTTTGTGTCCAGTTGAGCCCTGGTCTTTATGTGTTGCTTGTGATTCCCCAACTTTTGTGTTTTTCAGGGAAAGAGTGCTTGGTGTGGATACTCGGCCACTCCTACATTTATTGGGGTGCCAAGAGAGCGTCAGTAAGACCGGAGGGCAGACAGTTGGGGTTTCCTTGGGGTACAACCAATGTGAGATGGATCAGTGTCCCGGGCATGCTGTGGTCCTGGGTGCTGCCAGAAGTCCATCAATAAGCTAGGTTGGATAGGCCTCCGGACATCTTGGTGTTGCATGTTGGGGGCAACGATCTGGGTGGCACCATACGTGCTGACGTCACTTCTGGCTTAACTCTTGTCTGCGGTGAAACGCAGACAACACGATGGATCTCCGTCAGAGTTTTTATATTGGGCTTTCTGCAGAAATGCGAGTGTACATTTGTAATATTAATAAACAATTTATGTTTTAAACGTACTACACGAGAGACGGCCTTTTATCTTTAAATGCTTATTGTGGGGAGGACCGTGGCTTCCATCTAGTATTGTGTGTAATACGAAGCACCCCCCTGTGGGGACATCTAACCGGTGAGTGTTCTGGGCATTAGGGGAGCACGGAACACAGAGTGTACCAGGAGTGGAGTGTACTTTACAAATCACTTTATGACACGTTTAGAAGACTTCACAGTGGACTGTTTTGTTATAAAGAACTCTTTTGAGAATAATTTTTTCTAGGATATTTAGTATCACACTGGTTACTGAATGCAAGGCACTTAGTACTTTGTTGGATTCATTTTATTGTTTGCATTTATATTCACAGTCGAGTAGGCAGCATTTATTGGCTACCTTTTACTCTGCACCCAACACTGGGTTTGATTCATTGTGATCATTTGCACCTTCTCAAAGAACTTTTGCACCTTACATCTGGTTTACTATTGATATTATTAGTGATATTTTGTTATAGCACTTTGTTTTTTGTTGTTTTTTTTTTATATCTAACTAGGGGTACATATTCCTTTATTAATCCAGGATTAACGCTTAAGGGTCCTTTCACACGAGCGGAGCCCGTTTTGACGTTTTGATCCATCCGTTTATCCCCGCTGAGCCAGCGGATGACAGGACAGTCTCTGCACTCTGTGCAGAGACTGTCCTGTCACAGCTCCATTCTCCTCTATGGAGAATCGGATGAACACAGACCGTCTGTCCGTGTTCATCCGATCCGCCAGACGGATGGAAAATAGGGTTTCCATCCGTCTGTTTTTGGAGGATCGGATGTCTGCGGACATGTCACCGCTGACATCCGTCGCTCCATAGAGGACAATTGAGCGTCCGTTCGGGTCCGCCTGCAAAACTGACAGGTGGACCCGAATGATCCACCCGTGTGAAAGGGGCCTAAACTTCATGAGACTACCTTATGCCTAATCACATGTGTAATTAGCCTATACACCTTTTCTCTATCCCAGTACCTATTGGATCACCTGATATTAGTTAATACAGAGCAGCTTCACTTCCACCAATAATTTATATATGTTTATGAGAAAGCTACACCCAGGTGAAGTTTTTCGGTGGGGGTAGCAGCTCTAACATTAATAGAGTTTTCCATGTCCATCTGTGCGGAACACTCTTACATATAGTGTTCGGGAGCAGACTACCAGGACCGAGGACCATTCCCCAGGTGACACCAGAGGTTCCCTCAAGATAGGTTTCCTTGTTCCCAGTGGATCGGATGATCAACAGTCCGGTTAGGATTTAAAACACCCGCGCTTGTTCAACCATTATCTGGTAAGCCTGCATCCATTGTCTTTTTTCACCGCAGAGTTTACTAGTGATATCTGTCACGGATTGAATTACCATCATAATATTGAAGGACTATTATCTTGATTTTACTTTTATGATATAGGCGCTGCATATGAGTTTTTAGTTAATAATTTATACGTGTTTATGAGAAAGCTACAGTTTTTCGGTGGAGGCAGCAGCTCTAACATTTATAGATTTTTTCCTGTCCATTTGTGCGGAACACTCTTATATATAACGATCTGGGGCTTCCTGCGGCGCGGGAATTAATAAGGGATGTTAAGCTGGATTTTCTGCGCTTACGATCTTTTTTCCCGGACACCATTGTGGTGTGATCTGACATCGTTGGCAGAGCTGCCTGGCGCTTAGCACGCTCGGTGGAAAAGGTCAATAAGGGCAGAATTAACCGGTTCCCCACCGCGCGCCGTCTTTTTACGGCGGCAGTGGGGGAGCCCTGCGCGAATCGCCGTAAATAAGCGGCGATCTGCATTTGGCCACCAGGGGGCGCGTGCGCGCACCCGCCGGACTCCTGGGGAGTGTGCCCGCGGCTCGGGCGGACCCGATGTCTGCCGGCGAGCCGCGATGAGCGGCTACAGGGAAAGAACGGGGAACCGCCGATGTAAACACGGCGATTCCCCGCTCTGTCAGTGGGGCATGAGAGATCTACTGATCCCTGTCACTGGGATCAGTTAGATCTCTCATGCCCATGTTAGCCCAACCCCCCCACAGTAAGAACACACCCAGGGAACACGATTAACCCCTAGCTCTCCCCCTGCAGGTTAACCCCTTCACTGCCAATGACATTTATACAGTAATCAGTGGACATTTAAATTTCTGATCGCTGAATAAATGTCATTGGTCCCAAAAAAGTGTCAAAAATGTTCCTACATGTCTGCCCCAATATCGCATTACCGCTAAAAAAAAAAAATCGCAGATCGCCGCCATTACTAGTAAAAAATAAAAAAAAATAAAAACCCCAGAAATTAATTCTCACCATCCGTAAACGCGGCAACTTTTGTGCAAACCAATCAATAAACGACGATTGCAATTTTTTTTATCGCAAATATGAGGAATTATATAAATCGGCCAAAAACGGTGAAAAAAAATCGAATCGCAAAAAGTGCTCTGGTCCTAAAGTGGGAAATTCTTCTGGGGCTGAAGTGGTTAAAGTAAATAAGGAGGTAGCAACATTTGTTGTCAGCAACGGTAGCCTGGCGGTGCGCCATTTGGAATTGGAGGGTGAGAATTGGCTTTACCTGAGGGGGGACGGTGTCCACCTGAATGCTAGCGGGATTGATATGTGGTGTTTTGGTTTGCAGGAGGGCATTGAGAGAGCGTTTCATTTGTGGCGGGCCGCCCAAGTGTGAGGTTTTCTCACTTGGACATCTGTGGCAGGGTTCACAGGTTTTTTGGAGGTGGGCATGGTCAAAATGGTCTGTGGAGAAGGATGGGATGGGCCCATCTTTGGTATGGGTACCTTCCCATTGAGGTGACAGCAGTATGCCAAGAGCGGTATTTGGGCTTTATCGGGTGGTAACATGGCAACTACAGTCCTGCTCACCATTATTGGCACCCCTTCATGTTTTGCATAACTGAGTCAATGTCTTCAGAAATAAATGGAAATGTACCAAATTTATATCAGCAGGATCTTTTAATTCCACTCGTCCTGACATCAACGGTACAATGGTGGGCTATTTCGGGTTTATGGCGAGAACCGTATGACGACAGTGGAGTTACCCTTCCATGGGTATGGTTTCTACCCGGGTAGGGTAGGAAGAGGTGTCTGGTAAAACTGGTACGGGTGGAGGTTTTTTGGACACTTGGGACGGTGTCTACAGGTTCACTCTTTTGGAGTGTGAACCCGCCGGGCGGTGTTTACTTTGCGAGAGAGTTACGGGAGGACGTTTGGTTTTGTGGTGTATAGTTAGGGCGATCGTAAGTCCACCTGTGGCAGGGGGGAGTCCATTTCGGTTAAGAGTGGGAGGTTAAGGTTTACCGCGTGGCGGTCCGATGGC
>BLSH010445423.1:671212-696671 GCA_018402905.1 Glandirana rugosa
CTTCCCGTCGGTTAGTTGTTCGCAAAGTGACCAAACGGGAATCTTCGGTAGTGTCGGTACGGATGATTACCGAACCGACACTAACCAGTCACGTAGTATACTGGGTCGGAGAAATATTCGACCTCAGTGTCACGACGTACAGTGTACGAGAACCCAATCACATCCCTTTCCTTCGACAGCCGCAAAAACACTCCCTCTCTAACGTCTGTAAAATTGTAGACTAGGACGTAGGACTCTAATGATGACGACAACGAAACTCCCTATCTAACGTCTTTAAACTCTAAAGTGTATGACGAAACTCACTGTCTAACGTCTAACGTCTAGTTTGAGACGTATTGTGTTGCTAGCGATGCTATGTGAAATCTCAAATTACTCCAACAATCTGATCGTTGTGCACGATCGTAGCGATCGTTGTGTTATGCAGAGTTTGATCTGCAATCTGCAATCTGTCACTCAAAGCAGTATGTGAAATCTCAAATTTCTGCAATCTATCCCTCAAAGCAACAGCAGTAGTAATCTCAGGATGCAGGATCAGATGTTAAAATGTCTGCAATCTCTCCCTCACAAAAACGCCGACAGCTTCCTTTCCCTACACTAACCCAAGAGCATGTGACATGCAGCACTGTGACTCCAGCTTATAAAGAGGCTGGGTCATATGATGCACTGACCAATCACAGCCAAGCCATTAGTAGGCATGGCTGTGATGGCTTCTAAGGGCAAACCAGTGAAACGCTTGTTGATTGGCTGCCCTTCAGCTATTCAACATGCGTGATCAACTACCAGAACCCAGAACCCAAACCCGAAGGTTTTTTGAAATGTCCGTGTTCGGGTCCAGGTCCCGGACACCCGAAAGTTCGGTACGGACCCAAACGTTACAGTCCGGGTTCGCTCAACACTAGTAATGTATGCTCCTAGAACGCCTGAAGGTACTACTTCAATGTTGGGCCTCTCTATGTGGCCACGCTGTGTAAAAGTCACACACATGTGGTATCGCCATACTTAGGAGGAGTAGCAGAATGTATTTTGGGGGGTAATTTTTGCTATGTACATGCTATGTGTTAGAAAAATCTTATAAATTGACCACTTTGTGTAAAAAAAAACAATACCTTTTCATTTTCTTTCCACGTTTTCCGAAGACTTGTGGAAAAAAATGACTCATAATGCCTCATACAATATACGTTGGGGTGTTTGCTTTCCAAAATGGGATCATTTTGTGGGTAATTCCATTGTCCTGGTGCTGCAGGATCTTCAAAGGTGTGATAGGTTGTTTGGAAGTTTTATGTGTAATTTATGCTCCTAGAACACCTGACAATGCTCCCTGCATGTTGGATCTGTCTTTGTGGCCAGGCTGTGTAAAAGTATCACACATGTGGTATCGTCATACTCGGGACAAGTATCAAAATGTAGTTTGGGGTGTAATTTTTGCTGTGTACATGCTGTGTTAGAAATATCTTATAAATTGACCACTTTGTGTAAAAAAAAAAAATGTTTTCATTTTCTTTCCACGTTTTCCGAAAAAATGTGGAAAAAAATGAACCGTTCAAAAGACTTTTAATGCCTCATAGAATATACGTTGGAGTGTTTGCTTTCCAAAATGGGGTTATTTTGTGGGTAATTTCATTGTCCTGGTGCTCCAGGACCTTCAAAGCTGTGATAGGATGTTAGAAAATTTTATGTGTAATTTATGCTCTTAGAACGCCTGACGATGCTCCCTGCACGTTGGACATCTCTATGTGGCCAGGCTGTGTAAAAGTCTCACACATGTGGTATCATCATACTCGGGACAAGTATCAAAATGTATTTGGGGTGTCATTTTTGCTATGTACATGCTATGTGTTAGAAATATCTTATAAATTGACCACTTTGTGTAAAAAAAAAAAAAATACTTTTTCATTTTCTTTCCACGTTTTACGAAAAAAAACGAACCATTCAAAAGGCTTTTAATGCCTCATAGAATATACGTTGGAGTGTTTGTTTTCCAAAATGGGGTCATTTTGTGGGTAAATCCATTGTCCTGGTGCTTCAGGGCCTTCAAAAGTGTAAAAGTTTGTTAGGAAATTAGATGTGTAATTTATGCTCCTAAAACCCTCGACGGTGCTCCCTGCATGTTGGACCTCTCTAAGTGGTCAGCCTGTGAAAAAGTCTCACACATGTCGTATCGCCATACTCGGGAAGAGTAGCAGAATGTATTTTGGGGTGTAATTGGAAGTATGCATATGCTGTGTGTGAGAAATAACGTGTTGTTATGATAATTTTGTATAAAAAAAATTATATTAATAATTTCTTAATTTTCCCATAATTGTGGGAAAAAGTTACAACTTCAAAAAACTCACCATGCCTCTTACTAAATACCTTGGACTGTTTACTTTTCAAAAAGGTGTCATTTGGGGGGGGGGTATTTGTACTTTCCTGACATTTCAGGGCCTCAAGAAATTAGATAATTAAATTGAAAAGATAATGTGACCTTTCAACTACCACAGTGACATACCTCCATCCCTAATACACATAAAAGCAGGGGAAATTGGTCATGGGACTTTAAATGAGGTGTACCACATACAAAAAAATACAAAACGTATAAAGAGTACATGTTTATTTACATACCGAATGAAAATGCTACATACTCTTGATGGACATAATACAGTAAAATGAATAAATCATCGAAGACCGAATAAAAAGCTGCCAAACACAAGATAGCTAGAGTAAAACATTTCATGAATTTACACATACATAGTAAAAATATATACATAAACGAGTACGTGGTGATTTGTATGGAAGTTAATGGTGTATATGCATTGTATAACTCTACGTGTTTTGTGGCATTGCAGCCACTCGTTAGGAGTGCAATGCTATATATCTCTGTAGATGGCAGCTAAAAAATATAACCTAGTTTCCAATGAGGAATGAGTTGCCCATGACAATATCCACCCGGGGCTGAGGCAGGGATGACCTCGTCTGAACCTGGGGGATAGCCAGCGTGAAGACCAGGTGAAAATGAGTAATCCATACTAGGAAGAAAATTGAAAGGGGGGGGGGCACTTCTACCCCAATTGGATTTAATTGAATTGAATAGAGTGATCCGTGCAGTACACACTGCTGAGTGCAAAGGTCTAGGTGCAGTGTTCCCCAGGGTTATGGGCAACTCCTTCCTCATTGGAAGCTAGGTTATATTTTTTTTAGCTGCCATCTACAGAGATATATAGCATTGCACTCCTTATGAGTGGCTGTAACGCCACGAAACGCGTAGAGTTATACAATGCATATTGTTACATAGTTACATAGTCCATCAAGTCCAACCTATGTGTGTGTTTTTATGTCAGTATTACATTGTATATCCCTCAATGTTGTGGTCCCTTAGGTGTGCATCTAATAGTTTTTTTTTTAATTATCTATACTTCCAGCAGAAACCACTGCTTGTGTAAGCGAATTCCACATCCTCACTGCTCTTACCGTAAAGAACGCTCTACAGTTTAAGGTTAAACCGCCTTTCTTCTATTTTTAGTGAATGGCCACGTGTCTTTGTGTACTCTCTTGCGCTGAATAGTTTTGTCCCTATTGTGGGGTCACCAGTACAGTATTTGTACATTGAAATCATATCCCCTCTCAAGCGTCTCTTTTCCAGAGAGAATAAGTTCAGTGCTTGTAATCTTTCCTCATAACTAAGGTCCTCCAATCCCTTAATTAGCTTTGTTGCCCTTCTCTGAACCCTTTCCAGTACCAGGACATCCTTCCTGAGGACTGGTGCCCAGAACTGGACGGCATACTCCAGGTGCGACCTCACCAGAGACTTGTATGGTGGGAGAATTATTGATTTATCCCTGGAGTTGATCCCTTTCTTGATGCATGCATCACTTTGTTAGCTTTGCTTGCAGCAGCTTGGCATTGCATGCCACTGCTGAGCCTGTTCTCTACTAGGACCCCAAGGTCTTTTTCCATCCTAGATTCCCCCAGAGGCTCTCCCCCTAGTGAGTAGTTTTCGTTCATGTTCTTGGTACCCAAATGCATTATTTTACATTTTTCTACGTTAAACCTCATTTGCCACTTGTCTGCCAACCCCATTAATTTGTTCAGATCTTGTTGCAAGGTTTCCACATCCTGTGGAGAATTTATTGCCCTGCTTAGCTTGGTATCATCCGCAAATATTGAGATTGAGCTGTTTATCCCTTCCTCCAGATCGTTTATGAATAAATTGAATAGGATTGGTCCCAGGACAGAACCTTGGGGAACCCCACTATCTACACCAGACAATTCAGAGTACTCCCCATTTATCACCACCCTCTGGACTCGCCCCTGTAACCAGATTTCAATACAGGTACTCACGCTTTGATCTATGTTGAGAGATTAGTTTGTACAGTAAACGTTTATGGGGGAACTGTATCAAATGCTTTTGCAAAATCTAGATACACCATGTCTACAGGCCTTCCTTTATCTAGATGGCAGCTCACCTCCTCATAGAAGGTTAATAGATTGGTTTGGCAAGAACGTTCATTCATGAAACTGTGCTGATTACCGCTAATGATACAGTTTTCATTAGAATACTCTTGTATATTATTCCTTATCATTCCCTCCAAGAGCTTGCAAATTATTGATGTTAAGCTAACTGGCCTGTAGTTCCCAGGGATATATATTGGTCCTTTTTTATATATTGGTGCTACGTTGGCTTTCCTCTAATCAGCTGGGATCATAACAGTCAGAAAACTGCTCTTAAAGATTAGTTACAATGGTCTGGCAATAACTTGGCTGAGTTCCTTAAGGACACTCGGGTGTAAGCCATCTGGTCCCAGTGATTTATTAGTGTTAAGTTTTTCAAGCCTATTCCTAATTTTTTCCACAGTTAGCCATGAGGGTGCTTCCTGTGACGTGTCGTGAGTTCTGAATACTTGAGCCCCCCTGTTTCCTTTGTGAATACTGAGGAGAAAAATGCGTTTAACACCTTTGCCATTTCTCCATCCTTTGTAACCAGATTACCTTCATCATTCTTTATAGGGCCAATATGATCTGAGCTCCCTCTCTTACTGTTTATATACTTAAAGAATTTCATGAGATTCTTTTTACTCTCCTCAGTTATGTGTCTTTAATGTTCTACCTTAGCCGCCCTGATTGCACCCTTACATTCCTTATTGCGTATTTTATAAATATTGAAATCTGACAGAGACCCCTCAGCCTTGTATTTTTTGAAGGCGGAGTTAAGCCATCCTGGTCTTTTATTAGTTCTTTTAAATTTATTTCCCGTTGCTATACACTGGCTAATACCTTTGTTTAGTGTGTTCTTGAAGCACTCCCATTTTTCCTCCGCATTCATTGTTCCTAGAATTTTATCCCAACTAATATTTTCCAGCAAGGAGCGTAGTTTATGGAAGTTGGCTCTCTTAAAATTCAGTGTCTTTGTATTCCCCTTATGTTTCATATTTGTGTAATTTATACTGAAACAAATTTCCTAGATTGCCCCTTACTTCCACATCTGTGATCAAGTCTGTGTTGTTAGTAATCAGAAGCTCTAATAATGCTTTTTTTTCTTGTTGGTGCATTTACCATCTGACCCATGAAATTGTCCTGCAGGACATTTAGGAAATGGTGAGCCTTAGCTAAATGTGCAGTAGCTTCCTCCCAGTCAATATCTGGATAATTAAAACCCCCCATTATAATGACACGTCCCATCCTATCCGCTAATCCAAATTACGATAGGAGGTCCGCCTACCCCTCCTCCCTCTGGTTAGGGGGCCTATAGCATATTTCCAGTATTACTTTCCCCCTGCTATCTTCCCTTTGTAGCTCTAACCATAGGGCTTCAACTTCCTCCCCAGATCCACTAGTAATGTCATCCCGCACATTTACTTGTACGTCATTTTTTATATACAGGCATACCCCTCCCCCTTTTTTGCCCTCCCTATCCCTGCGATATAGGGAATACCCCTGAATGGAAGCCAGCCAATTGTGAGAGCTGTTGAACCAAGTCTCCAAAATTCCCACAAAATAGAATTCCTCTTCGTACAGTAGCAACTCTAGTTCTCCCATCTTGTCCGCCAGACTCCTGGCATTAGTGAACAAGCCATGTAGTTTTGTCCGGACGCCTACTGTTTCCTTGCTGGGTATTCCTCTTTTCCATATAGGACTTGTTACACTACTTTCCTCGGGTGTAAATTCTTTATTCGGCCTACCACTACTGCCCCTAATACTACCCCCTGAACTGTGTTCCACTCTGGCTTTTTCTAAGTCTGGACCCTCCCCCCCGTTGCCAAGTTTAAAAGCCCCTCTAACTTTTCGGGCATCCTCATTCCCAGCCGGTCTGCACCTTCCCCATTTAGGTGCAGTCCATCCTTTCTATAGAGCTCGTAACCGATTGAGAAATCGGCCCAGTTCTCCAGGAACCCGAAACCCTCCTTCCTACACCAGCTCCTCAGCCACTTGTTAACTTCCCTAATCTCCTGCTGCCTCTCTTGTGTGGCTCAAGGTACCGGTAGTATTTCTGAGAATACTGCCTTGGAGGTCCTAATCCTCAATTTTGCTCCTAGGTCCCTAAAATCTTTTTTTTAGGACACTCCACCTACCTCTAACTTTGTCATTGGTGCCAACATGTGTACTGGCTTCTCTCCCTGCGCTTCTGGTAATGCTTTCCTGGGTGTGATCACCTGCTCATATAAGGTTAGTTAGAGGTCTATATCTGATTAAATGTTTTTTGGTTTTTTTTGTCAACCCACATAGCCTGGGTGTGCGCAATAGTGGTGTCACTTTTTTTTACGTTGCTGCTCTAATAAGGTGCAACATGCCTTGAAGAATAGTGTAGTGTGAGTAAAGAGCGCTACGTACTGCTTGAAAGTGCTAGTGCTAACTTTGTGCAAATAGGTTGTGCTAGAATAATCACATTTGTGCCCATAAATTAACAGCTTTCTAAATAATACATAAATAATAAATAAATGAGTGATTAATGCAAAAAGTGAAATTACAATAAGTCAAAAGGAACTGCTAAAGCTTGTGATATACAAATTATGGAGAGAAATTAAAAATTGAAAAAATTAAAAAGGTTCATGGAAAGTCATACATTCTCATCTGTGTCCAAAAGTTAAACCTTTTGGCTCACCAAGGACTTTCAGTGGTTTGTGAATCAGGATTATAAAGTGATCATGATTATACAGTAAACTGCTGCACATCTTGTATCTTCACAGCATAGACAATTGCCTTCAGATGACCCCAAAGATAAAAGTCTAAGGGGGTCAGATCGGGAGACCTTGGGGGCCATTCAACTGGCCCACGACGACCAATCCACTTTCCAGGAAACTGTTCATCTAGGAATGCTCGGACCTGACACCCATAATGTGGTGGTGCACCATCTTGCTGGAACTATGATGTCGGTGATAGGGAATTGCTGGCCATCAAGTTGGCTTTGGGGGAATGGCGGTACCTCCTGGAAGGAGCAGCTCACCCGGTATTGGTTTTTACTGACCATAAAAACCATAAAAAAAACATATGCTGTGAAGATACGAGATGTGCAGCACCTGAAACTACGGATACTGGAAGCCTGTGCTAGCATTTCTCCTGCGGTGTTGCTATCAGTATGTGAAGAGTGGGAGAAGATTGTTGTATTGACAATCCAACACAACGGGCAGCACATTGAACACATTTTATAAGTGGTCAGAAACTTGTAAATAACTCATGAAAGAATAAAGTTACGTTAAAACCAAGCACATCATTGTTTTTCTTGTGAAATTCCCAATAAGTTTGATGTGTCACATGACCCTCTTGATATTGAAAAAACAAAAATTGGATTCAAAATGGCCGACTTCAAAATGGCCACCATGGTCACCACCCAGCTTGAAAAGTTTCCCCCCTCACATATACTAATGTGCCACAAACAGGAAGTTAATATCACCAACCATTCCCATTTTATTAAGGTGTATCCATATAAATGGCCCACCCTGTATAACAATGTGGGTAACAGATGGAAAGTTCATATGAAGAGTTCTATCTAGTAATCGGTATGTCTTCTTAAAAACAATTCATACAGACATCTTCTTAACCAACGTGCATTTAAAGTGCCAAGTGCTTGATAAATCACTGCAATTTTTGGTGCAATCAGTTCCCCTCCTGCACTTCCCCACACTTCCCAGAAAGTAGGGACTTCCACTACAGAAGTCAGAAGCGCTTTATGGTGTGTCTGGGACTTGTAGTACCACGGATCGGTCTCACCAGTAGCGGTTGCCACTTGGAATATACACAGCTTGCATGCAGTATTCAATGGATGACATAGAAGGTATACATAGTGTAAATTCGGTTTTTCCTTTTTTGACACTTTTTGGTGAATTAGTAGGGGTACGACGTACCCCTACTAATTCACATGGGGGGGCAGCATCTGGGGGCCTCCATATTAAAGGGGGCTTCCAGATTCTGATAAGTCCCCCACCCGCAGGCCCCCACAACCACAGCCCAGGTTTGTGGGGAAGCTGTCCCTATCAACATGGGGACAAGGTGCTTTTGAGTGGGGGGCGCAGAGCACCCCCTGCTCCAAAGCACCCAAACTCCCCATGTTGAGGGCATGTAGCCTGGTACGGTTCAGGAGGGGGGTGCTCACTCATTTCCCCCTCTCCTGGCCGGCCAGGTTGCATGCTCGGATAAGGGTCTGGTTTGGTTTTTAGGGGGGACCCCACATCAGTTTTTTTTTTAATTTTGGTGCGGGGTTCCCCTTAAAATCCATACCAGGGGCCGTGTTTTACTCATGGCGCTGACAGGTCGCATCTAGGGAGAGCTCCGTCATACCATCGGCTAAGACACCTAAAGCTATGCCTTCCAAAGCTTCCAGCTCCCGCTCTGCTGCCTCCAACAGGAGAACGGGGAAGAGCTTGGCAACAAAGCTGACCACCTCGGGCTTGATCCAGTGATACCTGGCGACGGACAAGCTCAGCCCATCCGGGCCTCACTCACAGACAAAAGCCTCGTGGTCGAGTAGATCACCGTCCACCCGCGCTTCCCGCCTCTTCACTCGGGTTGGAACTGCTGGACGATCCGAGCTCACCAAACGGGTCAGTAATGTCCTCTCTTGTGCATGGCCTCAAAAAGGAAATGGTCATGATGTTTCATAATCTGGAGAAGCCCATCAAAAATGAAATCTTTTCAGCTAGAGTGGACATGTCGCACCTCCTCACGAGGGTGCCGGACGCTCAAGAGGAAGCCATTAAAGAGCTCCAGGACACTGTGATAAGGCTGGCTATGGCAAACAGAGCAACCTTATACAAATTGGAGGACTTAGAAAACCGGAACCTGAGAAATAATTTACGTATCAGAGGCCTATCGGAGGCGACTAAAGAGAACTGGAACCCACCATTCGAGGCATACTGAACACCATTCTGGGCAGACAGGTAACAGACGAGTTGAGATTCAACAGAGACCATCGCACCCTCAGACCGCGCAACCTCACGACTGATCTCCCCAGAGATGTTATCTGTCGCCTACATTATTATGAGGATAAAAATGCCGTTATGATCAAACTACGAGGAACTCCAAATATAGACTTTGATGGGGCTACCATCAACATCTTCCCCGACCTTTCCACAGTCACGCTGGATCGACACCGTTCCCTCAAGCCGCTCCTGGAGCAGTTGAGGATGGAAGATGCGACCTACCGTTGTGGATTCCCAGCTTGCCTCATAGCGACCAAAAATAGTCGTTCCTCCACTCTTCGCTTCCCGGAGGAGCTCCCTGCCTTCCTACACGATCTCAAGATCTCTCCAGTGGATCTACCTGAATGGCAGGATTCC
The DNA here is from genome assembly GCA_018402905.1 of Glandirana rugosa. Taxonomy (NCBI): domain Eukaryota; kingdom Metazoa; phylum Chordata; class Amphibia; order Anura; family Ranidae; genus Glandirana; species Glandirana rugosa. The sequence goes on from BLSH010445423.1 coordinate 680,959, forward strand.
TTGTCAGTATTCACGTCACTTTCAGATCCCAAATGGCACAAAACGCCATCCAAGAGGAAGAGACCGGCAACTCCTGGCACTTCATCAAAGAGACAAGGGTGAGATCTACACAATTGTAATGGTTCTTTAGACTCTGTGACTGACAGCGCTTGCAAACATGCACCATGCATGCATGGCCCAGTATGTACCAGTTCTGTGTGCATGGCAAGGGGGTCCCCTTGCGGTCTCCCTGTTTGAGGTCCACCCCAAGCAGGCCCTATCTCCCACTCCCTTAACCATAAGCCACACTTCCATGAGTAGGAGAGAGTTAGCGTTGACCTCCCGCATGGGACAAGTTTCGTTAGTCCTAGTCCTATTTGGATTTGCTGTAAAGGTTTCTCCAAGGTTACATGTTATTTGTGTTTGAATTGCCATAAATAAGGTTTATTATTCTGTTACGAGGGTTTGTTGCCCCTCGTTCACTCTTTAAGGTTTACTAGGCCGCATACCGATGGAGACTGCTGCCCGTTTGCTGATGGCTGTTTCCGACACTAATGGTCTACGCCCCCCTCCTAGTGGGGTTGGCGGATCTGGACTGCCCGTACTCCTTTCAGCTGACGCCGCCGAATGCGGATGGTTTGACGGTCCAGGCCCACTCTCCCCCATGGGACCACTGCAGTTACATGGATACTCCAGCTTACCCCCTTTAACTTGGTTTTTGTTTGCTCAATGGATGCAGCTACAGTGCAAGTTTCACTTTCCTTCTTTCTCTCTTTCCCCCTTTTTCCATTTCTTCTATTTTCTGTGTGTGTGCCGGCACAGGTGGCCATATAAACTGACAGGTTCGCCCCTACAGTCCCGATGGCTGCACTGACCTTACTATCATATAATGAGGCCTAAACCATGCGATGAAGCGACACATGGTAACGCGCGAGTTGAAGCGCCTCTCCTGCTCAATTGCCTTTATTCAAGAGACCCACTTGACCCCTATACCACTCAGGTCAAATTGACATCTCCCCAATTCCCTACATGGTTTTACACCCTATCGGACACCAACAAGGCCAAAGGAGTAGCCATCGGGTTTGGCAGGGGTGTTCCTTTCCAGCTAGATGAGATGGTCACGGATGTTCAGGGTCATTATATTTTCTTGAGGGGTACCATAGGCGCAATACGCTGCACTCTGGCAAATATTTACAGTCCTACCACTAATTAACCCGCTTTCCTAGCCCGCATTTTGCAAAAGCTCTCAGACTTTGCCAGTGGAATTACAATTTTGGCAGGCGATCTTAACATGCCACTCAACCCGATTCTAGACACATCCCATATAAGCGACTTTCCCAAATCAAAAAGAAGCGACATGATTCCCATTTAAATTATGCTTGGCGCCTTCTACAACCTAAAGGAAAATACTTCTCACACTTTTCCAAAACCCACAATTCATATTCACAAATTGACAATATTTTCTTGGACCACCACCATCTACTCCTGTTAAAATCGGCGGTTATCGGCAACACCTCTATCTCAGACCACGCACCGGTGTTCATTTAGTTAGAGCTCCTCTCTGTTCCTCCTCGCACATACAGCTGGAAACTCAACGATACCCTCCTGGCGAATGATGTAGGTGCCACTGCTGTGGCCACATCGATAGAACAATACTTTAAAGAAAATACCTCGGACGAAACCTCCCCTATTACCTGGGAGGCCCATAAAGCCACTATATGGGGTTGTTTAATCGAGCTGGGTGCAAGGAGGAAGAGAGAACGTGAGGCCCAGCTTAAGAATTTGCTTAAAAAACTGTCAGCTCTTGAACAACAACCCAAACTGTCCTTACACAAGGGCCTCCTAGAATCTCTCACCCAAAAATGAGAAGAATTACGGGACATTTTAGACCTAGAAATAAAAAGGAAATTCAGCTGGTTAGTGCAAAAAACATACGAATGGGGCAATAAGCCCGGACGACAACTAGCGCGCTCCCTTAAGATTAAGAAGGCAGCCGCATTTGTCCTCAAGATTAAACTCCCCTCCAGCGATCTGGTACATACCACCCCACAAATTGCCAAGGCGTTCGGGAAATTTTATGCGCAGTTATATAATGTCACTGGTAACCTAGCAACAGTCTCTCCCGAGATCAAGCGCGAACGAATATGTGATTATTTACAGGCTTCTCGCCTGCCCAGATTGTCAAGCCACTCTCTTGAACAGTTGGAAACCAAATTTACCACAGAGGAATTTCGAAAGGCTTTAAAGTCCACTCCTTTAGGCAAGGCCCCAGGCCCAGATGGGTTTACCGTTTCCTATTATAAAAGGTTTAGCGACATGCTCATACCACATTTAATAGCCTACGCAAACTCCATATCTATCTCTACTTCCCACCTCTCAGAGTCCCTAACAGCCCATATTTCCGTCTTGCCCAAACCAAATAAAGACCCTACATGTTGTAGTAGTTATCGCCCAATTTCATTGATAAAGGTGGACACCAAGCTATACGCTAAGGTAATAGCCATGAGATTGCTCCCTCTCATCCCTAAGTGGATAAAGGTAGACCAAACAGGTTTTATTCCCCATAGGAAAGCCAGGGACAATTCCCTTAGGACCATTTCCCTGATCCACTATGTCCGCGCAAGTGCCCAGCCCACCCTACTTCTTTCCACAGACGCTGAAAAAGCTTTTGATAGGGTGGACTGGGACTACTTACGTGTGACGCTGACCCATTTGGGACTCTGTCCCAAAATGATAGCCAGAATATTCTCTCTATATTCTCAGCCTTCAGCGAGAATTAGAATTAATGGCACGCTCGGCGACTCATTTACACTTTCTAACGGCACCAGACAGGGATGTCCCTTATCCCCCCTTCTATTTGTCCTATCACTTGAACCTTTCCTGGCCACAATTAGGAACAATGCAGATATTCATGGCGTCGAATTAGGCAGCGGGACACATAAACTCGCCGCCTATGCAGACGATATCTTATTTTTTATACAGCAACCGCATTTCCCTTCCCAACCTAATGTTAGCATTCAAAAATTCAAAAAAACGGTCTCCAATTTTAAAATTAACCTTTCAAAATCAGAGATTCTCAACATCAACGTTCCCAGAAAATCAGCTGAACAATTAATGCCTCAATTCCCTTTCCACTGGCAAACAGGAACTCTTAAATACCTGGGCATCCACCTTACGGCGGACCCTCACGACTTATTTAGACAAAATTAAATTCCCCTCCTGAACAACATCAGATCAGACCTGCGCCTATGGTCCCCATTAATGCACTCCTGGTTGGGGAAGATTAATATAATAAAGATGAATGTACTCCAGCGCATCCTTTTCCACTTACAGATGATACCCTATAATATCCCGGTTGGCTACTCTACACTACTACAGACCCTGATCTCCCATTTCATTTGGAGAGATAAGCATCCTTGAGTTTCCAGAGCCATCTTGTTCCGCTCTAAAGCCTCAGGTGGCTTGGCGCTACCTGACTTGAAACACTACTTCCATGCTATAATCCTCACGAGGGTCCTGGACTGGAAACAAGCAACAAAATCTAAACTATGGGTCCAGGTAGAACAAACACTCTCCAATGTTGACCTCTCTATAATCCCCTGGATCCCGAAGGTCCACAGAAACCTTTCCACCTCTATATCTCCCCGTACCACCTCCACATTGGAAATATGGGACTCACTTTACAAGACTCATACTGGGGTGTACAATTCCCCCCTACTGCCTATGCTTTGACATGACTACTTTCCTCCAGGCTCCATGGATTCAGGATTTAGACAATGGTTCTCTACACCCACTCTACAACTTCATCATCTTATACAGAATGATACCTTAATACCTCTTTCAACTATTCTTGGCTCCAGACCAGCCTCTTTCATGGACCATTGGAGGTATAGGCAAATCTCTCAATTCATACAATCTCTCCCTCGCTCAATAAGAGACATCCAAGCCTTGAACCCTATTGAGGAACTGTTTCACCTTAAGGACTATCCTTCTCATCTGGTCTCGCTCTTCTACAAAGCTCTTGCTTCTGTTCAATACACCTTGTATCCCCAATATCTAGACAAGTGGGAAGCGGACTTAGGCAAGCCAATCTCAGATGAGGAAAAAGACAAAATTCTATCTCTGGCCCATAATTCATCAATTTTTTAAGCTAATTTCAAGTTGCTTTCTAGGTGGTATTTCCCCCTGACTAAACTACATTGCATTGCCGCCTCCAACTCACCCCTCTGCTGGAGGAACTGTGGATCTACTGCCTCACACGCACATATCTGGTGGCATTGTCTGACAATACAAAAGTCCTGGCAACCCATTCTTCCCATCATCAAAAACATTACAGGCTCCCCCCTTCCCAGCGACCCATGGCTGATTCTTTTCCACAACACCCCAGAACCTGTAAGCTCTTATAAATGGTCCATCACCCCCAACCTCCTGAACGCTGCAAAGGCCCTCATCCCTATTCATTGGGGCCAGAGCAGTGTCCCCACAACGACGGACTGGCTACGCAAAGTCAAAGAAATTTGTCTTTTGGAAGATCTCACATATTGCTCAAGGGGAGACGGGAGCAAACACACAAAAATATGGTTGACATGGATAGACTTTAAGACCACTCAAAGATACAAATCCCTTATATAGCAACCCTTAGGGGATCGCCCTGATCCGCCCACGAGCCAGAGACCCACCGTTATAGACTTAAAAAGCTTATAGACTCATGTTATTTAACCTAAATTTAACTCATCTAGGCATAGAAGCTAACTTTGCATTTATAAATCTTGTCATCCACCTATGTAGTATGTAGCACGCGCACCTTACCCCCCTCTCCCCCCCTTTTTCTCTCTTACATTCTCTTTTCATATTTCTCCTCCTTTTTTTTCTCTACTATTTTCTCTCTCTTATATTTGTTTATAAGCTGTATTATCTCACTAGATGAGAAATATTGTTGTTTCACAGATTTAACCAACCACCTGCAAATGTATGTACCTCTACATTACTACATGGTTGGCAGTGATTTTATTTGATTTGACTTTACTTGTATTTGTATGGTCTATCTTTTTTCTTCAATAAAAAGATATTAAACAAAAGTTCCATACCAGACCCGAAGGGCCTGGTATGGACTGGGGGGGGGACACCCTACGCACATTTTTTCAGTGATCTTTATCTACATTACAGCTGCGAGTGGATTTAAATGACAACTTTTCCTGTACAGATGTAATTTTGCTCTGGCACTGTTCTTAACATCATAGAGGTGCGCCCTTATACAGGCATACTAAGGGGACCCCCAGGCACGATATTTAAAGGAATATTTAATTTTTATTGTTTCACTTTAAGCATTATTAAAATCACTGCTCCTGAAAAAACTATTGATTTAAAAGTTAAGTATAATCTGGCTACGGCGCTGCTTTGTTAGGGAGGGTAGGAATTATATTAGTAACTCATAATACATATTGGTGCCCCCTAGTGGTTCAAGATGATTGTGTAATATAAAACATGTGCTACCACAATTATTAAAATTATCAATAAAATATGTGTCCTGTGTATTTCTTCCAAACCATATATAAAATACAATATACCAATCACGTGATACTCTCAGTTCATAAATCATACAGTGATTCCCAAAGTGCTAGTGCAATCTGATGAAACCTAATAAGCCAGTAACCTGACCTAAATGACTCTCATGAAATATGTGAAATATACACAATATTACTGGTACTGTAAATACCAAAAATTCCTAAATCATATAATCAACAAAGTGCTGGTGCAGTAAATTAAATTATAATAGGTCTCTCAATGGGTGATAGTGCTCAGTGCTCTAAGTGCTTGTGAAGTCTCTTTTCTTTCAATTTGTTATTCACAAATTTTATATATACACAGTTTCTTGTTTTTAGATGTAGGTGATAAATAGCAAAAAGCTTTTTCCAGGTGCCGGACGTGTGCGGGTCAATCGTGCTCCCCTAGGGATACCCCAATTACCGAACGGCGTCACCCCTGCAGGGGTAAAACGCATAGGCGCGTTTCGTCATAGACGTCTTCTGAGGCGCCTCAGAAGATGTCTAAGATGAAACACGTCAGTCGGAGCCAGACTCACACACACACGTACTTCATTTCTGGTTTCGGAGAAGCGGCTGGTGGAACGCACGCTATCCTCCCCAGGAAGCGTGCAGGGACTTGTTCAACATCCACCGCTTGGCTCTCAGGAGAAATGGAAATACTTGCTACTGTTTTTAAATGTGATTGGAATATTGGCAAAATAAAGACATTGCTTTTTAAACGGATTACACTATGGACATTCCTTGTTTCTTCCTCCCTGCATTTGGTTACCTACTCCTACGCTGAGGACATTTGAACCGGATACAGGACCCCTACAAGCCACCAACCCCAGCACCTCAGGCGCCCCCAGGCACTACCAGAAAGGCGTCTATGCGTTTTACCCCTGCAGGGGTGATGCCGTTCTGTAAGTGGGGTATCCCTAGGGGAGCATGATTGACCAGCAAACGTCCGGCACCTGGAAAAAGCTTTTTAAGGATTTGCTATTTATCACCTCCATCTAAAAACAAGAAACTGTGTATAAAAAATTTGTGAAAAACAACTTGAAAGAAAAGAGACTTCACAAGCACTTAGAGCACTGAGCACTTTTTGTATCACCCATTGAGAGACCTATTAAAGTTTAATTTACTGCACTAGCACTTTGTTGATTATGTTTTAGGATTTTTTGGTATTTACAGTACCAATAATATTGTGTATTTTTCACATATTTCATGAGAGTCATTTAGGTCAGGTTACTGGCTTATTAGGTTTCATCAGATTGGACTAGCACTTTGGGAATCACTGTATGATTTATGAACTGAGAGTATCATGTGATTGGTATATTGTATTTTATATATGGTTTAGAAGAAATACACAGGACACATATTTTATTGATAATTTTAATAATTGTGGTAGCACATGTTTTATATTACACAATAATCTTGAACCACTAGGGGGCACCAATACGTATTATGAGTTACTAATATAATTCCTACCCTCTCTAACAAAGCAGCACCGTAGCCAGATTATACTTAATTTTTTCATCAGTTACCTCTCTAGTAGAGGGAACTTTTCTGGGCGGCAGCAAGCTTTTTTCCGCATTCCAATCCTAAGGCAGTACCTACCTATTTTTATTGATTTAAAAGCATCTGTAAATGTATGTCCCAAATGGATTTTTTATCTATATGTTTTTATATGTAAAATAACCTTTTTGTAATTAATAAAATGATTGTTAATTGTTATACTTGGTGCCTATAAAGTCCATCCTTTCAATTGCTGCTTTAATTTATGACTTAATAGGACGTGGCACTCTTCTATTCAACATGCACACCCATAATGCCATCCTGGGTTGTAAGTGCATTTAAGCACATATCTTACCCCTCCTCCCCTCCCGAGGACTCCTGGGATGTATGACATCATTTGCCTAGGCAAGGGACCAGGAAGTTACTGAAAAAATGTAAAAAAGAAAAGTTCAAAACAAGTAAATATTATATACTTTCTTATCTATTTACTAATGCTAGCAGCATGAGGATTACAAATAATTAATATTGATGGGAGAGTGAAGTTCCACTTTAAATAACTAAGTTAGTCATTACAGTACAGAAAGAAATACATCCATGTAAATAAACTTATAATCACAGATGAATTATGGTTATAGAGAGATGTGTACTGTTCCTCAGTGCTTCTTTTAAATGATTCTGTATTGCATCACATTTCTCATATATGAGGAATCTAGAGAAAGAGCCTTGATCAGTAATGCGTAAGGGTGAGAAATGTCCACTCTCCCACTGGCTTATGGGTGTTGCCCCTCTTTATGCGGACCTTTGTTTCTTGTTTCTTTCCCTCCTACATTTTTTATATGGACTTTTTATTGTGATATTTTTTGTATTAGATAATAAAATGTGTACTTTGTTTGTTTCTTATAATACATATGTATTACTCACGTATGAATTTTAAAGTTGTTTTTAATGTTTGTAAGAGTCATCTGCGCAATACAAATTTATGGCCACTAGATAGCGATGTGTCCTTGTGGCCTTGCGTCCCGTTCTGTTTATTTTGGAAATACTGACTATTTAGATTTAATGCCATTTCTGTATGGGCAGACAGACGTTGATGTTATGTCTGTTTGCAGAAATTTGGCACTATATATATATATATATATATATATATATATATATTGATAAGAAATTGTCCCTTGGGCATTAGGGCTTGCTTAATCAGGATTCACTTCCTGCTTCCTGCCCGTTTGGACAGCGTGGTTTGCTGCTTGGTATCTGTTGGAGTGCAATCAATTTCCACTCTCCGCCTATAAATACATTGTTATCCTCGCATCAGTTCGAACCACACCCCTGATGATGTCACTCTATGACGAAACCGGTAGGGGAGGGGCCTGTGTGATGAAACTGATGGAACTGTTTTAAAGATATTGCGCTATGAGATGTCCACTTTGCTTTTTATGACATATCCTTGCTTATGACTGCACTGGGAGGAGTCGACATGCCTATATATACCAATAAGGTGGGCTTATTTCCTGGTTGCTGGCTCTAAGGATCACTGCAGCTGAGACGCCCAGACCTGTCATCCTATGCTCTTATGACCTTTGTGATGAGGGTCCATTGCAAGGGGTTAAGAGGCTGTGTGTTTCCTATCCTGTCTTTTGTGTAAATACTTGTCTTATGGATGTAACATCTTTAACAACAGACATTGATTGATTTTTACTGTGTTAATTATTAGCGCTGCACCAATTTTATCTATTTCATATACATTGTGTTCAACAATACTGTGCTGGCTGCTTAGTGGCACGACACCTGGGGTCAGGTGACAGGTGCGCACCGCTGGGGTGCGAATCGCACCTAGGGTTGCGAAGCACACCACTAAGGTTGTGGACCTATAGCTGACTGCTGCTAATGCGTTCCAGCTGGTACAGGAAGAGGAGTACCTGGAGCATGTACACTAAAACACAGGGAGCTAGGGCATCGGTTTCCCCAGGGTGCAGTGTCTAAGAGCCAGTAGGTATTCACCAGAGCCTCTGGTGGTGAGGATGGAATTGGCTGCAACTGAATCCAGGTCGTAGCCCCCGGGGTCACGTAGCTCACGCTCGGCTGGCTACAGGTGGAAGAGAGGAAGCAGCAGCACAGGAACAGCAAAGTATAGCCAGTGGCCTAGCAAGGGGTCAGGGCTACCAGCAGGCAGGATAAACAGATAACAAGCCCAAGATCAGGGTATCAGGCAGGCAGGGACAAACAGAGAACAGCCGAAGATCGGGGTATCAGGCAGGCAGGGATAGTCAGAACAAGCCAAAGATTGTGAACCGAAAATAGACACAGAGCATACGACAGGAACAACCACACATGAAGCCAAATACACACAACATTGATCGGCATAGGAGGCTTGCACTGCCAGGTGTTATATATTGTTCCTAATTAGGGCCTGGGGTGGAGCCCAGCTGAGGAGGGCTACTAAAGCACACAGGTGAGGGAGGCCCGGCCTCTAACTGGAAATATGCAGCAAGGTAGACAACAGACAAGACATGAATGTTTACTGTGGGTTCATGACACTTAGATTTTCTTTTTGTTCTTAAAGGTGGTGGATTTTGGCGCAGCAGTTATTACTATATAATCTAGAGAAAGAGCCTAAATGGAACTTAAAAATCATAAATGCAAGAAAATTTCCATGGATCAGATGAGACGGCAAATAGCTCACATTGAAGCGGGAAAACCGTTTTGGGAAATCAGTGATAAACTTCCGGCCACAGACTTTCAGGAAACCAAACCTTTTATTTTGCTAGCAAAGGCTCCCTGAACTATCGTTCTAAAGAATGAGCCCTGTCTATAGGGCGTTCACAGAATATTATTATTATTATTATTATACAGGATTTATATAGCGCCAACAGTTTGCACAGCGCTTTACAATAAAGAAGGGACACAGTACAATTACAATACTGTTCAATACAGAAGGAATAGGGAGGACCTGCTCGTGGAGCTTACAATGTAAAGATTAACAGTTGCGTCACAAATACATATTTCCTCTAAGGTGGAGACCCCTGACCTATTTAACCCATCACAGAGATACACATATTAGAACACATTAATTATTCATGACGTATAGAAGCTGGCTATTCTTAACCACTTGCCGACCGCTTAACAACTATAAGCGGCGACAGTGTGGCTCTGTCCCCCAAATCGCCGCTTATAGTCGGCGCTCACGGGCATGACACTAGGGGGCGAGCATGCGCTTGTGCCGGCCGCACGTTCCCTGAGCGGGTCCGTGGGTCAGGCAGACTCGATGTCCGCCAGCGACCCGCGATCGCCTGTGACAGAGCCAGAATGGGGAACCGCCAATGTAAACACGGTGGTTTCCCGCTATGTCAGGCAGCATGTTAGAGATCTACTGATCCCTGTACTCGGGATCAGTTAGATCTCTGGTGCCCCTGGCAGCCCAGTCCCCACACAGCTAGAACACACACAGGGAACACAGATAACCCCTTCACTGCCCCCTGCAGGTTAACCCCTTCCCAGTGAACCGAAAAAAAATTTATACCCCACTACCACATGATTAGTATGCAAAATAGTGCATATGTGCAAGGTTAAAACAACTAACAAAAAAAAACTGCAAAAATGTATAAATGTGCAAAGTTCATATAGTGCAAAATTTCGCAAGTAGTGCAAATGCCAAATGACAAATATGTGCAATCCCAAATTGCAATGCAGATCATCTCAAATACACAATAATGCAAAAAAAAAAGTGTAAATAGTGCACAAATAGTGCAAAAAATATTGCAAAATTTATATATATATATATATATATATATATATAAGTCCAAAGTGCATGTGCTTAATCCAAATGATGTAACTTAGATATTGTGTGAATAAAAAAGTTAAAAAGTTTTGAGTTCAGTAGATCCAATGACTGTGTTCCAATATGGAGATGTGCTAGATTACCCAGTGTCCCAAACCAGTAGGTGGTATTCCAAAAAAAAAAAAAAAAACTCCTTCACCAAACACCCAGTGGCACACCCTACTCACCGGAACCAACTGATCCCCATTACAGGGATCAAGAGCACTTGTCACTGTCGGTATCCTCTGGGCAACTGATGTCTCCTCCAACAAAGATGGAGCCGAACAACGGCCGAACAGTGGGCCTCAAGGGGACGGAGGGTGAGATGAAATAAAAAAGGGGGGACTGGTATGGTGAAGTAAGTAGGTGAATTTATTTAAAACAACAAAGATACATTAAAATAACCAAGCAGGGGATGCCGTAGATGCGGTCCACCTGCGTTCCAAAAAATCGGAAATGGCGTACTAGGACTTTCGATCTCCCGACGTGGCGTTTCGTCAGCTAACCCCCTGATGACGTCAGCACGTTAGCTGACGAAACGCCATGTCGGGAGAACTTGCTGCAGATGGTGTCACTGTGCATCGTTCAACAATTCAGCGCACTTTGCATAGGGAGAAGCTGTATGGGAGAGTGATGCGAAAGAAGCCTTTTCTGCACACACGCCACAAACGGAGTCGCTTGAGGTATGCAAATGCTGTGGACTGATGAAACAAAGATTGAGTTATTTGGTCATAACAAGGGACGTTATGCATGGTGGCAAAAAACACAGCGTTCCAAGATAAACACTTGCTACCCACAGTAAAATTTGGTGGAGGTTCCATCATGCTGTGGGGCTGTGTGGCCAGTGACGGTACTGGGAATCTGGTTAAAGTTGAGGGTCACATGGATTCCACTCAATATCAGCAGATTCCTGAGAATAATGTTGAGGAATCAGTCACAAAGTTGAAGTTATGCCGGGGCTGGATATCTCAACAAGACAACGACCCAAAACACTGCTCAAAATCTACTCGGGCATTTATGCAGAGGAAGAAGTACAATGTTCTGGAATGGCCATCCCAGTCCCCAGACCTGAATATCATTGAACATCTGTGGGGTGATTTGAAGCGGGCTGTCCATGCTCGGCAACCATCAAACTGAACTGAACCGGAGATGTTTTGTAAGGAGGAATGGTCCAAAATACATTCATCCAGAATCCAGACACTCATTACAGGCTATAGGAATAGAGGCTGTTATTTCTGCTAAAGGAGGCTCTACTAAATATTGATGTGATTTTTCTGTTGGGGTGCCCAAATTTATGCACCTGTTTAATTTCGTTTTGATGCATATTGCACATTTTCTGTTAATCCAAGAAACCTCATGTAACTACTGAAATATTACTGTGTCCTTCAGTTATTTGATAGATCAAAATGAAATTGCTAATCCAAACACCCAAATATTTATAAATGACAATCATGGAAATTGTCAGGGGTTCCTAAACGTTTGCATACAACTGTATATATATATATATATATATATATATATTTTTTTTTTTTTGCTATTTTTTTTTGCACTATTTGTATTTTTTGCACTATTTGCACTTCTTTTTTTGCATTATTGTGTATTTGAGCTTATCTGCATTATCTGCATTGCAATTTGGGATTGCACCTATTTGTCATTTGGTATTTGAACTACTTGAAAAATTTTGCACTATATGAAATCTGCACATATATATATATATATTTTTGCAGTTTTTTTATGTTAGTTGTCTTAACCTTGCACATATGCAATATTTTGCATACTAATCATGTGTTAGCATGGTTTAAAAATGTTTTCGGTTCACATGTTTACAGTACTCTCTAGTCTGTGATACGGGCAGCTCCACACACATATATTCCTTGTATTATATCCCATTGCGCAGGTAAAGAAACCCTTGGGTTTCCCATTATCACCTAGCCCCTTCCCTGCCAATGACATTTATACAGTAATCAGTGGATATTTACATTTCTGATCGCTGTATAAATGTCATTGGTCCCAAAAAAGTGTCAAAAATGTCCGACATGTCCGCCCCAATATGACGGTCCCAATAAAAATCGCAGATCACCACCATTACTAGTAAAAAAAAAAAAAATTGTAAAAACGCCAGAAATTAATTCTCATGGTTTATAAACGCGGCAACTTTTGCGCAAACCAATCACTGAACGCTGATTGCAATTTTTTTTTTTTTTTTTACCAAAAATGTGAGGAAGAATATAAATCATCTAAAAACAATGAATAAATTAGTTTTTTTAGATATTTTTTTGGATATGTATTTTAGCAAAAAGTAAGAAATATTGTTTTTTTTGCAAAATTGTTGCTCTGTTTTTGTTTATAGCAGTGATCAGAAATGACACAGAGGTGATCAAATACCACCAAAAGAAAGCTTTATTTGTGGGAAAAAAAGGACACAAATTTTGTTTGGGTACAACGTTGCACATTGCCTTACAAGTGAAAAAACATGTTTGCCAGAATAACCATTTTGTTATAGCCTCCATCTTGTCTAAATTCAGCCATTTTGCCTAAATGTAGCCATTATAGGCTGCTACCACAACATGGTGGTAATTAGTGCTGGCAGGAAGAGGTCATCTCCTGACTGGCAGGTTTTATGCTCCTAAGTAGAGTTGAGCGGACACCTGGATATTCGGGTTCGGCCGAACTTCGCAAAAAAGTTCGAGTTCGGCCCCGAACTTGACCCCGAACCCCATTGAAGTCAATGGTGACCCGAACTTTTGGGCACTAAAATGGCTTTAAAAAAAAGGGCTGGAAAGGGCTAGAGGACTGCAAAAGGAAGCAAATGGGGGTAAGAGTAGGACAAGTGCCCTGCAAACAAATGTGGATAGGGAAATAACTTAAAATCAGATAAAAAAATAAAAAATGGAGGAGGAGGTGGATGTGGAGTAGGAGGTTGAGGAAGCGGTGACCGTGGCGGTGTAAGTGGAAGTGGTGGTGGAGGAGGTAGCCAAAACTGTTTTTTGTTTGTTTGTTTTTTTTTCTTCTAATTTTATTTTTGTGCAAGAAATGCACCGCTGGCCGCAAATGTAGTATTTCAGATTTTTTTTTTTTTTTTAAACCAGCAATGTAGACGCACTTTTATTTTTTGTGCAAGAAATGCACTGCTGGCCGCAAATGTAGTATTTAGAATATATATTTTTTTTAAACCAGCAATGTAGACACACTTTTTATTTTTGAGCAAGAAATGCACTACTGGCCGCAAATGTAGTATTTAGAATATATATTTTTTTTAAACCAGCAATGTAGACGCACTCTTTAATTTTGTGCAAGAAATGCCCCACTGGCCGCAAATGTAATATTTTGCACAAAGAAAAAAAAAAATTTTAATTTGTCTAACTGCAATGTAAAAGCACGATTAAAGTAGTGTCCCTGACACACAAGCAGTTGCAAGTGCACTGCACTTGCAAAAATGGCTGCAAACGCCCACCTAACAAACAGAAAAATTGCTTAGGTTCTATGAGGCACTTTGCTTAGCAAACAAAATGTACTCTAGCAAACAAAAATCTCCTCTAGCACCCACCCACCAATAAATCACTGTTTTTAACAGATTTGCTAAAGCTAATCTGTCCCTCACAGCAGCAGCATCCTCTCCCTACACTAGTATGAGATGATGTGACATGCAGCACTACGTGGCTCCAGCTTATATAGAGGCTGGGTCACAGGATGCACTGGCCAATCACAGCCATGCCATTAGTAGGCAAGGCTGTGATGGCTTCTAAGGGCAAACGAGTGAAACGCTTGTTGATTGGCTGCCCTGCAGCTATTCAACAGGCGCGAAAAAATACCCAAACCCGGACTTTTTCTCATATGTCTGGGTTCGGGACATGGACACCCTAAAGTCCGGTACAAACCTGAACTTTACAGTTCGGGTTCGCTCAACTCTACTCCTGAGTCCCCTCTGGCTTTAATCCTTCATCCAGATTTGCTACGATACAACTCTCTAAAATAAACACACTTATGACACAACTTACCAACTTACCAACAAATGCACTTTTACTTTTACCCTTTTAAGTAACGTTTTTATTTTTCAGTAACACGTTGAACATTGTAAGAACTTTTAAAGTAAACCTGCATTGCTTCCTATCCAAAAGAAAAGACAATAATAGTAAAAAACACATATCCAACATTAGGGATGAGCAGGTGATATCACACAACTTGATTTTGTTGTAAAATTACTGATTTTGCCCTTGTAAAATATAACTGAAGGTTGCTTGACCTAGCATCGTTAAGTCACCCATCTGATCACTATACACTATACAGTATGTAAAATATATATACTTTTCTGACATTATTATTACTATTATTATTCCACCCCACAGTGTGGCTTTTCATTGGTTCATCAAGAATCATTTTTGTGAGTTTTCATTTTATACTGTTTTTTGTGCGCACCTTCCTTTTTTTTTTCACCATTTTTCACCTTAAAGTGATACTAAAGTCTCTTTTTCTTTAAAAATAACAAACATGTTATACTCACCTCCTCTGTTGCAGTGGTTTTGCACAGAACAGCCCCGATCCTTTTCTTCTTGGGTCCTTCTTTGGGGCTCCTGGCCCCTCCCTCCTGTTAAGTGCCCCCACAGCGAGCAGCTTGCTATGGGGGCACCTGAGCCGAGCCGCTGCTCTGTGTCCATTCAGACATGGAGCCATGGTTTGGCCCTGCCCCTTCTCAGTCTTGATTGGCTGGGGGGCTGCTATACACAGAAGGTTTTTTAGCTTAATGCATAGAATGCATTAAGCTAAAAAACCTTCTTCCTTTACAACCCCTTTAAAGTACAACTAAAGGCAGCCTATCAATTTTTAGTAAATCCTTAATAATGAAAATGACACAAATGAATAAATATAATAAATACAAT
>BLSH010445423.1:696681-719916 GCA_018402905.1 Glandirana rugosa
TTTTTTATGTTTATCAGGTTTTTTTTTTATCGTTTGTAATATATATATAGATATATATCTATATATATATGTCAACATACGTTTCCTCGGGGACTGTTAAAGGTACTAACAGTAAATATTTATAAACCCACAAACCTAATCGTTAAAGTAAAACTAGATAGTTTATTGACTTCCTGTGTCATTATAAAGTCATCACTGTACTCCAAATAACCTAATTGTCTTTTACACGTTATACGTAGTTTTGTTTTAATTGGTGAAGGGCGGGCCGCGGGGCGCGCGATCGCGGATTATCCTGAGGACGTCAATAGACGTCCAGTCAGGATAATGAACCCCCCGCCCGGACGTCATTTGTCAATGCGCCGGGCGGGAAGTGGTTAATTTTGTTTTGATGCATATTGCACATTTTCTGTTAATCCAATAAACCTCATGTCACTACTGAAATATTACTGTGTCCTTCAGTTATTTGATAGATCAAAATGAAATTGCTAATCCAAACACCCAAATATTTATAAATGACAATCATGGAAATTGTCAGGGGCTCCTTTGCATACAACTGTATATATATATCTATATATAGATATATATATAATGTTTGCTATTTTTTTTTTGGACTATTTGTATTTTTTGCACTATTTGCACTTTTTTTTTTTTTGCATTATTGTGTATTTGAGATTATCTGCATTATCTGCATTGCAATTTGGTATTGCACCAATTTGTCATTTGGTATTTGCACTACTTGCAAAATTTTGCACTATATGAACTTTGCACATATATATATATTTTTGCAGTTTTTTTTATGTTAGTTGTCTTAACCTTGCACATATGCAATATTTTGCATACTAATCATGTGGTAGCATGGTTTAAAAATGTTTTCGGTTCACATGTTTACAGTACTCTCTAGTCTGTGATGCGGGCAGCTCCACACACATATATTCCTTGTATTATATCCCATTGCGCAGGTAAAGAAACCCTCGGGTTTCCCATTATCACCTAGCCCCTTCCCTGCCAATGACATTTATACAGTAATCAGTGGATATTTACATTTCTGATCGCTGTATAAATGTCATTGGTCCCAAAAAAGTGTAAAAAATGTCCGACATGTCCACCCCAATATGACGGTCCCAATAAAAATCGCAGATCGCCACCATTACTAGTAATAAAAAAAAACATTGTGAAAACGCCAGAAATGAATTCTTATGGTTTGTAAACGCGGCAACTTTTGCGCAAACCAATCACTGAACGCTGATTGCAATTTTTTTTTTTTTTTACCAAAAATATGAGGAAGAATATAAATCATCTAAAAACAATGAATAGATTAGGTTTTTTTTTAGATATTTTTTTGGATATGTATTTTAGCAAAAAGTAAGAAATATTGTTTTTTTTTGCAAAATTGTTGCTCTTTTTTTGTTTATAGCAGTGATCAGAAATGACACAGAGGTGATCAAATACCACCAAAAGAAAGCTTTATTTGTGGGAAAAAAAGGACACAAATTTTGTTTGGGTACAACGTTGCACGTTGCCTTACAAGTGAAAAAACATGTTTGCCAGAATAACCATTTTGTTATAGCTTCCATCTTGTCTAAATTCAGCCATTTTGCCTAAATGTAGCCATTATAGGCTGCTACCACAACATGGTGGTAATTAGTGCTGGCAGGAAGAGGTCATCTCCTGACTGACAGGTTTTATGCTCCTGAGTAGAGTTGAGCGGACACCTGGATGTTCGGGTTCGGCCGAACTTCGCGAAAAAGTTCGAGTTCGGCCCCGAACTTGACCCCGAACCCCATTGAAGTCAATGGTGACCCGAACTTTTGGGCACTAAAATGGCTCTAAAAAAGTCCTGGAAAGGGCTAGAGGACTGCAAAAGGAAGCAAATGGGGGTAAGAGTAGGACAAGTGCCCTGCAAACAAATGTGGATAGGGAAATAACTTAAAATCAGATAAAAAAATAAAAAATGGAGGAGGAGGTGGATGTGGAGTAGGAGGTTGAGGAAGCGGTGACCGTGGTGGTGTAGGTGAAAGGTTTTTTTTTTTAAACCAGCAATGTAGACGCACTTTTATTTTTTGTGCAAGAAATGCACTGCTGGCCACAAATGTAGTATTTGGAATATTTTTTTTTTTTAAACCAGCAATGTAGACACACTTTTTATTTTTGAGCAAGAAATGCACCACTGGCCGCAAATGTAGTATTTAGAATATATATATATTTTTTAAACCAGCAATGTAGACGCACTCTTTAATTTTGTGCAAGAAATGCCCCGCTGGCCGCAAATGTAATATTTTGCACAAAGAAAAAAAAAAAAATGTTTAATTTGTCTAACTGCCATGTAGAAGCAGTATTTAAATATGCCAAAATGTTGCCAACTGAACTAACAGAACATGATTAAAGTAGTGTCCCTGACACACAAGCAGTTGCAAGTGCACTGCACTTGCAAAAATGGCTGCAAACACCCACCTAACAAACAGAAAAATTGCTTAGGTTCTATGAGGCACTTTCCTTAGCAAACAAAATGTACTCTAGCAAACAAAAATCTCCTCTAGCACCCAACCACCAATAAATCACTGTTTTTAACAGATTTTCTAAAGCTAATCTGTCCCTCACAGCAGCAGCATCCTCTCCTTATATTAGTATGAGATCATGTGACTGCAGCACTACGTGACTCCAGCTTATAAAGAGGCTGGGTCACATGATGCACTGGCTAATCACAGCCATGCCATTAGTAGGCATGGCTGTGATGGCTTCTAAGGGCAAACGAGTGAAACGCTTGTTGATTGGCTGCCCTGCAGCTATTCAACAGGCGCAAAAAAATACCCAAACCCGGACTTTTTCTCAAATGTCTGGGTTTGGGACATGGATACCCTAAAGTCCGGTACGAACCCGAACTTTACAGTTCCGGTTCGCTCAACTCTACTCCTGAGTCCCCTCTGGCTTTAATCCTTCATCCAGATTTGCTACGATACAACTCTCTAAAATAAACACACTTATGACACAACTTACCAACAAATGCACTTTTACTTTTACCCTTTTAAGTAACGTTTTTATTTTTCAGTAACACGTTGAACATTGTAAGAACCTTTAAAGTAAACCTGCATTGCTTCCTATCCAAAAGAAAAGACAATAATAGTAAAAAACACATATCCAACATTAGGGATGAGCAGGTGATATCACACAACTTGATTTTGTTGTAAAATTACTGATTTTGCCCTTGTAAAATATAACCGAAGGTGGCTTGACCTAGCATCTTTAAGTCACCCATCTGATCACTATACACTATACAGTATGTAAAATATATATACTTTTCTGACATTATTATTACTATTATTATTCCACCCCACAGTGTGGGTTTTCATTGGTTCATCAAGAATCATTTTTGTGAGTTTTCATTTTATACTGTTTTTAATATTCATTAAAAAGCCATTGGTAATACACTAGGTGTGCGCAGCTTCCTTTTTGTTTTGTTTTCACCATTTTTCACCTTAAAGTGATACTAAAGTCTCTTTTTCTTTAAAAATAACAAACGTGTTATACTCACCTCCTCTGTTGCAGTGGTTTTGCACAGAACAGCCCCGATCCTTTTCTTCTTGGATCCTTCTTTGGGGCTCCTGGCCCCTCCCTCCTGTTAAGTGCCCCCACAGCGAGCAGCTTGCTATGGGGGCACCTGAGCCGAGCCGCTGCTCTGTGTCCATTCAGACACGGAGCCATGGTTTGGCCCTGCCCCTTCTCAGTCTTGATTGGCTGGGGGGCTGCTATACACAGAAGGTTTTTTAGCTTAATGCATAGAATGCATTAAGCTAAAAAACCTTCTTCCTTTACAACCCCTTTAAAGTACAACTAAAGGCAGCCTATCAATTTTTAGTAAATCCTTAATAATGAAAATGACACAAATGAATAAATACAATAAATACAATTATGAGGACTTCAGCATACATCTGTAATTACTTGCTGCAACCTGCCCTCTGAGCTTGTGCCACTGGATTCAGATAGTGATGCTGGGAGGAGTCTTGCAGAGCTAGCACGTCATTACCTTCCACTCTGTGTCTCCCACAGGAAACTACAGTTCCCATGATTCAATTGGCAGTGGACAGTGGCATAGGTGCACTGAATGTGAGAAGAGTGGGCTGAGCCTTGGCATGTCTTCTAAGTTGATTGACACACTAGGGCTTTGTAAGGAAAGGAAGCAACACCCCCTAATGACGTCAGGCTGCCGCGCTGTAGTCTCTTAAACAACGGTATAATGCAAAAGGGGACAACGAAAACAGGAAGCTGACAAGTTGGAGGGGGAGCGGGTATATTTCTCTATTTACTTGCATTTAGATGGCAAACAAAAGCAAACATATTTTACATTCTACTTAGTTTTATCACATATTGATTTTTAGTTTTTGACCTTCGTTCTACTTTAATGCAGATTGTGGGAAGCAGAGCAGAGCAGCACTGTGTGTGCCAATAGACACACGCAGTGCTGCTTTAGATCAAGCCTCCATGAGTGCCCCCTTAAGAAGCAGCTTGCTATGGGGAGCACTTAGAAGGCAGGGGGTGCCAGGAACACTGATGGGGGACCCCAGAAGAGGAGGATTAGGGCTACTCTGCAAAATCATTGCATAGAGTGGGTAAGTATAAAATTTGTATCATTTTAGAAAAGAAAAAATAAACCTTTAAAATGATTTTAAAGTTTATATTTAAATAATGTAAATAACAACTAACTTTTTTTTAGTCTTTTGTCATATATAAATCCAAGAATGTAAGATGTCTGTATTTGGCCAAAAGTATAGCAGGACCTGTACTAACCAAGAAGACTGAGAGGAGGATTTTTCTCAACTTCGTGGGTTGAAGGATTTTTAGATCAGCAATGATGATATAAAGGGCTAGAGACACTAGAAATATATGAAATAGACTGTGCCCAGATTCAGGCTTTAACTATGATTGTAGCTGTCTATCATGACATGACTTTAAATACCAAAAAGTTTCTATTAATTTATTTTTATTACAGCGTGAAAATTAGTATAAAACATATGAATACAGTGTATTCATACTTGCTTTATAGACAAGCAAAGGCTATATAGGAACAGATTCCAGCATCACATTGGACATGGCAGTATTTCCTATGATACCGTAGATATTGGTTGTCATAATTTCCCTTCAATACTCATCATGCGGGGGGTACTCCGGATGGTTGAAAAATCTGTAAAGAAAGATGGAAGAACTGTGAGCAAGTCATGTAACTATCAATGTAATCCAATCACATAAGACCTTATATTATATAGCTGTTAATAATTTTAGATGTGATTGGACAATGGGTTTGTAATATGCGTGGTACACTTTAAAACCAGGCCTTTTCTGGCACTTTTTGTTACAATGTAAAAATCTGTATTTTCTGCTAGGAAATTACTTAGAATCCCCAAACATTATATATATTTTTAAAAGCAGAGGCCATAGAGAATAAAATGGTGGGTGTTGCAGTTTTTTATGTCGCACGGTATTTGCGCAGCGGTTTTTCAAATGCAATTTTTTGAGAAAAAAAGCAATGCACTAAAACACAATATAATGGCCAATTGTTTGGTATAATATAAAATATGATGTTATGATGGGTAAATAGATACCAAACATATCACGCTTTAAAATTGTGCACGCCCATGCAACGGCGACAAACGGCATACATGTTACTATCCATAAGCAAAACTTTAAAAGCCTTCACATGTTACCACTTTAGATTTACACAGGTCTGGAGCTAGAATTACTGCCCACAATCTGATGTTCGCGGTGATAACACGCAGGTGAAACAATCGCTGTTTGCGCACATGTGGGACCATTGCTTGCGTTCACCTTTGCGTGCGAACACAGGGGGCGCTTTAAATATTTCCTTTTCTTTTACACTGTCACTTTAATTTTTTTTAATCGCTTTATTGTGATTGCAGGAAATATAAATATCCCCTGTGATAGCAATAGGCAGTGAAAGGTACTCTTTATGGAGAGATGTGGGGCCTATTAGACCCTAGGTGTCTCCTCTGCCATTTAAAAGCATTCGATCGCACCAAGATTGGTGTGATTGAATGCCTTCCCTATTGAAAAATAGTGCTGTATACATCTGGTGATGTAAGTTCATTGCATCCAGTTTCCTATATCAGTGGTTCTCAACCCTGTCCTCAGGTACCCACAACAGGCCATGTTTTGGGAATTTCTCTTAGATAAAATAGCTGTCCAAAATACCAAGCCATTAACTCTGATTTAAAGCACCTGTGCAAGATAAAGGAAAACCTGCAAACATGGCCTGTTGGGGGTACTTGAGGACAGGGTTGAGAACCACTGTCCTATATCATAGAGGCAATCAGAGCCACTCCCTGGGGAGTGCCCCCTCCTGCTTGTAAAGTAATCCCGGAATCCAATTAGCCACTAGGACTGCTTTTACAGGAAAGCTGACTGTCGGCTTTAAATAAAAAATAGTGGGATGATGCCTCATCCCACTATTACCACTCAAAAGTCCAGCAACGTACCAAAGCTGAAGTGGTGAAGCTGAATTCCAGCCTTACTGTCAGTCTAATAACCCTTTCCTTTCAAGCTGAGCTATCCTTTGCCCACCCATATCATTCATTGAATTTCAGTTCTCTCAAACATGGAGGCTCAGCATCACATGTGGCCTTTAACTAGGGTGGTCTGCAAATTAGTCAATAGAACAATTGTATTGCAGTCTGTGCCACTGTTAGGGAGATTCAGTCTATTTGTCCAGTTTACTGTCATCGAAAGTGAAAATGAAAGGAAATCCAAAATTTTGAGTTGACACCAGAACAGGAATAGAGGGGAATTATTCCAATAGGGACACTTGTTCTAGTGCCCTGGTGACACCCAGGGATTCCTTTAATTTGCAGGGATTTCCTCTCATTTCCTATTTTGGCTATGGGACAGTAAGTGAAGGAAAATCACCCCAATGGGACATATATGGCAAAAAAACCTTTATAACCTTCCCTTAAAATTTCCCCCAAATAAAAAAAGGAAAAAAAGAGGAAAACTTACATTTTAGAGTTTTCATAAAAATGCAAGTAAAATATAATAACTATTCTAAATTTTTTTAAGTGATTATATTTGAATGAGAACATATAAGATATAAGATCCCAGTTTGGCTGCAAAAGGGAAATATACTTTAAATTATTAGAATTAGCTTTCAGAAATGAACAAGTAAAATGTAAGAACAATTTTAAAAATGTTTTTAAAGTATTGCTATTTGAATGAGAACATCTAACAAATATAAAATAAGTATTATTACAATTTGGCTGCAAAAGTGGAAATACACCAAGTTTTTACTCGATATAAATAGTGAGAATGAATTGCTCATATGCTATATAAACAAACATAGTGAAAAATCTCCTTAGTGACAAACTAATACAATGTAAAATAAATTAAAATTTGTCAGAATATATCCAACATCCATGAACCATCCTTCTCGAGAATGCATCTTTCTGTTTTCATTAATCTAATTCCAGATGCTTATACCATCTTTCCAACTCAAATTGAAAACACGCTAACCCTTTTTTTAAATCTTTCTTTTCATTCTCGCAGCTTATCGAATTTCCTGGTGGGATTGATGTGTTGTATGAATACGTGTTGAACATGTGAGTTGTTATGTGTTATGACTTTATATACCATTAAATAGAGGATTTCACACTTTAATGCTTTTATCTCTGGTTCTAAAATGGTACTAAAATTGAGAAGATATACCATCAAAGGGGAGCGCGTTTGTAAGGAAGATATTACCACAAAAATATATTAAGCTTGTTTGCCTTTCCATGATGAAATGGTAATAAAAAGAAAAAGTGAGTGTGTTTTCAAGATGAAATCAAGGTATGGTGCAAGCACCTGGAATTGGATTCATAAAAAAAGATGAAAATGCATTCTTCAGAATGGAGGTTTAAGGATGTTGGATATACAGTATAGGACCATTATAGATTAGATGTCAATTATATTACATTGTATTAATATGTCACAAAGGGTTTTTTTTTATACACATACACACACACATATACACAGACACTACTGTGCAAATGTTTTAGGCAGATGTGAAAAAAATGCTGTACATTAAAAATGCTTTCAGAAATAGAAGTAGTAATAGTTTATTTTTATCAATTAACAAAATGGAAAATAAAGGAAGAAAATAAAAATCTAAATCAAATTAATATTTGGTGTGACTACCCTTTGCCTTCAAAGAAGCATCAGTTCTTCTAGGTACACTTGCACACAGTTTTTGAAGGAACTCGGCAGGTAGGTTGTTCCAAATATCTTGGAGAACTAACCACAGATCTTCTGTGGATGTAGAGTGCCTCAAATTCTCCTGTCTCTTCATGCAGTTCCAGTCAGATTCAATGTTGAGATCTGGGCTCTGTTGGAGCCAAACTATCACTTCCAGGAATCCTTGGTCTTCTTTATGCTGAAGATAGTTCTTAATGACATTGGCTGTATGTTTGGGGTTGTTTTCCTACTGCCGAATAAATTTGGGGCCAATAACTCCTTCTTGACGATATGGCATGATTGATAAATATCTGCCTGTATTTCTCAGCATTGAGGATACCATTGTTCCTGACCAAATCCCCAACTCCAGCTGCAGAAATACAGCCCCAAATTTGCAAGGAGCCTCCACCATGCTTCACTGTTGCCTGCAGACACTCATTATTGTACTGCTATCCAGGCCTTCGGCAAACAAACCGCCATTTTTCCTCTCCTCAGTTCCTATGTTTTTATGTATAGATGAGTCACTTAGCCTTGTTTCCACGTTGGAGGTAGGGCTTCTTGCTGCAATTCTTCCATGAAGACCACTTCTGGCCAGACTTCTGAGGATAGAAGATGGGTATACCTGGGTTCCACTGGTTTCCACCAGTTCTGTGCTGTCTTTCATCTGGTGCATTAAGTTAACTTGGCCGACGGCTATGTCTACGGTCCTCAACGTTGCTTGTTTCTTTGTGCTTATTCAAAAGAGCTTGAAGCCCCAGTCTGCTTTGAAATCTTTGCCTGGGAGAGACCTTGCTGATGCAGTATAGCTACCTTGTGTCTTGTTGCTGTGCTCAGTCTTGACCTGTGATAAGAAACTGTCTTCCACAACCTCACCTTAGTAGCAGAGTTTGGCTATTCCTCACCCAGTTTTAAGCCTCCAACACAACTGTTTCTGTTTATCATACACAACACAAATCACTCACTGAATTAGCAGATGAGTCAGCGCTCCACTGACAGACAAATAGTAATTTAAAATCCATAGAAAATTGATGCAGAAGGGTGATAAGCCTGATAGGAGAAAAGACGTGCAGTCACCGGCAGCTCCTCGATGGGAATGGGGTCCCCTCAAGACATGTAAACAATAAAGGAGGGTGCCAGATCAGTATATGTAAAAAAAAACTGCAATTTATTCTGAAAACGCTTACATCTAAAAACGCTGTATACTGCACACAGGGCTGGTAGAATGAGCAATGGTCTAGATGGACTGGAGAGTAGGGGCAGGCATAGCCTGATGAAGGAGGCGGAGCCTCAGAAACATGTTGCAGCCTGCCCCTCCACCTGTCCTACCAGCCTGTGGACGTACTGACAGTGGCGTGTGTTAGAGCTCTGGACGCTCCTGGTGTGTGCTATTAAGGGGCTACTCTCCAGTTCATCGAGACCGTTGCTCCATTCTACCAGCCCTGTGTGCAGTATACAGCTTTTTAGATGTAAGTGTTTTCAAAATAAATTGCAGTTTTTGTTTGACATATACTGATCCAGCGCCCTCCTTTATTGTTTATCTGTTTATCATACACCTGAATCTAATCCTACAAAATCCCTACAATCCTAAAATCCTACAAAGTGTAAGAATTGATGGTGGTTTGAAGCCAAAGGGTAGTCATACCAAATCTTTATTTGACTTTGAGGTTTTTCTTCTGTTCACTCACTTTGCATTTTGTAAATCAATAAAAATAAACAATTGAAATATATATTTTTTTATTTTTACTTATAGCATTTCTTCACAACTGCCTACACCGTTTGCACAGTACTGTATATACAGCATATCTCACACAAACACATATGAACAAAATCCTAATATAAAATCACTGCATGAACAAGGCTAGATGAAAAAAGGGAAGCAAATATGAAAATTGCTACTAACTAGTGAAGGCACAAAGAAAGAAGATGTTCCAAAGCAAGACCTTTTACTAAGGGGAAATTGCAATTTAGAAAGAGTAATAAACCTCAACAATAATGTGAGGGAAAACCAAACAGCCACCAAAAAAAGAAAAAAAAAAACACACAGATGGGCAAAATAGCAAAAGTGGTCAACTAAACAAGAACAAAGTATGTCCAAACCAAAAACCAACCACTAAACAGCTGGGGGTTAAAGAAGAATACCCATAATCCTTGATTTCCGGGAAAAGGAGATATATAACAGCCCTCTCAAAAGTAATCTAAAGATAGAGAGGAAAGAAAACCTTTGATGTGAAACAAGAAGGTCAGAATAGAGTAACTTCTGCACTAAAGTTAAGAAGCACATTTTTGGCCTGAAGATTAGTTAAAACACCCAAACATTGTATGATTTCTGAAGGCAGAGACCCTGGAGAATACAATGGTGGTAGCTATATATTTTTTTTAGGTCGCACAATTTACACTCAGCCAATCACAATGCATTTAGGCATCTAGATGTGGTATAGACGATTTGCTGAAGTTCAAACTGAGTATCAACATGGGAAAGAAAGGGGATTTAAAGTGTTATCCCAACATTTCATATTCCTGATATGTGCCTGCTGTACCATGTACTTGTATGAGCAAGTATCCTGTTCCTTGCTTCCTTTGTGTGAAATCCCTGGTGTTCCTGCCAGTTCCTCTGCTTTCCTATTAAAAACTGGCCACACCAATCAGGAGAGCACAGCGTGTTCAGTTCTCTAGCTATGCTGGGAACTCAGCCTGCTCTTCTTCAATATTCCGACTTATCCTGACACCCCCCCCCCCCTCACAGCCTTCCACTGGGAAGATCAGTGTGCTGTTGCTTCTCCTCCCCCAGCTTTTATGCAGCTGAGAACAGAGGCAAAGTGATCACTTATAAAACAAAGGGGAAGAAAAGGTATGTATATTTTTTTAAATCTATGCACAAATGTTTTGCTTTTCATTTATATTTTAAACTGAATAGGTTGTTTTACAAGGTGATCATTTACAATCAATCACTTTAAGTGACTTTGAACGTGGCATGGTGTTGGTGCCAGACAGGCTAGTCTGAGTATTTCAAAAACTGCTGATCTACTGGAATTTTCACGCACAACCATCTCTAGGGTTTATATAGACTAGTCAGAAAAAGAGAAAATATCCAGTGAGCTATACTCATTGGCTGACTGACTTTGATTGACAGCAGCGGGAGCCAATGGCGCCGCTCTGCTGTCTCAGCTGATGAGGAGGGGAGCCCCGGATGGTCGAGACATTCCTACATTATCGCTAGATTTAGGGGGACCTCAGGTAAGTATTAGGGGGGCTGCTGCACACAGAAGGCTTTTTATCTTAACGCATAGAATGTAGGGTTGAACAGATACCGATACTATTATCGGTATTGGTGCTGATACTGAGCATTTGCCGAGAACTTGCACTCAGGCAAATGCTCCTGCACCCCGGGGCCGTCACATTTGGTAACGGAAGTGGCAATTCTGAGACTCCGTCAGAAGTTGAACATCATGAGCGTGAGATGCCCATCTTGGTACACCCTGCACTCGGTAAGCCTGCAGTCACAAGGCGGCAACGGACATCTTGTTACACCCAGCCCATATAATATGGGCTGGGTGTAACAAGATGTCCGCTGCTGCCTTCCGACTATAGGCTTATTACTGCCGAGTGCAGGAGGGTGTACCAAGATGGGCGTCACAGCATTTGTAATAATCTGCCAGCATTGCAAAATCCTTCCTTTGAAATTGAATCGTCTTTGAATTGTCTCATCTCATCATTCATTATTATGCCATTGCCAGCAATTACCAATCAGTGCTGCATTTCAGTGTCCATCAGTTACTATCAGTGCGGCGTGATTGCGCAATTGTCATTCAAAGTGTGGTAGCACTGAAAGCTGAAAATTGACCTGGGCAGGAAGGGGGTAAAAGTGCCCTGTGTATTGAAGTAGTTAAATAAACAGTGGACATTGCACGCTTGTAATTTTTTATTTCAGGTTTTATTTACCTCAAGGGCGAGCAAATTATCAGAACCTTTCAGTGCACACTGCACAGAGACACCAGCAGAATGTCAGCGGTGTGGAAGTCTTTTAAAATGAATGTGGACAACCCATGCATTGCAGATTGCAAACTTTGTTCTGCAAAATTATCAAGAGGAGGTGCAAAAATCAGTTCTTACAATACCAGTAATCTGATAAAGCATCTGAAATTAAAACATAAAAGTGAGCATGGAGAATTTACAGCTATCGCTAGCAGTAGCACTCAGCAGCCAACTCTTCAGCAAACTTTAGCAAGAAGAGTAAAGCTGTCAAGTGACAACCCCAGAGCTGTAAGAATAAGGCGCTCACACAATTTATTATTCTGGATGATCAACCTCTTTCAATTGTTGATGGGTTTTCATCGATTTCTTCATGAGTTGGAGTTGAAGTATGACATTCCCAGTCATTGCTACATAACAGACTTCATCTTACCACAGATCCACAATGCGGTTAAAAAGCACATTACCATCATGTTGCAGAAGGACATAAAGGCAATTAGCATCACCACTGACATCTGGAACAGTAGTGCGAGTCCACTTCCTCTCAGCTTAACGGCGCAATGGATAGATGGCGAATTCTCTCTGCATCGGGTCATGCTCATGCTACAAAACTTGAAGGCATAACTAGAACCTTCAGGGCCCCAGTGCTAGAAATCATGAAGGGCCCCCCGGACCCCAGGAGCGAACCAGCCCTGAGCTTCAGGGGGCCCATGTGTCACCCCTGTACACCTGGATAGGAGGAGCGGTGGGGACAGCATATGGAGGAACCGATCCCCCTCCATTTTCTTCCTGCAGCCGATGAATGCTGGTGGGAGGGAGAGGAGAAGTAGGCTTTCGGTGACTGCAGGAGGAAAATGGAGGGTATTGGTTCGTCCATATGCTGCCCCTCCTCCTATCCAGGTGTACAAGGGTAAGGCATGGGCCCCCTAGAGCATGGGGCTGGGATAAGTGGCAGTGAGCAGTGGTGGTAGTGATGGGGGAATTGGATGAGTGGCAGCTGTGGTGTGGGGATTGGATCAGTGGCAGCAGTGGTGGTGGGATATATGGGGTCAGTGGCAGCAGTGGGGGTATGAGATCAGTGGCAGCGGTGGTGGTGAGTGTATGGGGTCAGTGGCAGCGGTGGTGGTGGGGGTATGGGATCAGTGGCAGTGGTGGTGGGGGATAGGATCAGTGGCAGCGCTGGAGGTGGGGGGGGAGTGGGATCAGTGGCAGCAGTGGTGGTGTGGGGATGGGATCAGTGGCAGCTGTGGTGGTGGCATCAGTGGCAGTGGTGGCGGTGAGGGGGGTAATATCAGTGGCAGCGGTGATAGTGAGGGGGTGGCAGCAGTGGTGGTGGTGAGGGGGGTGGCATCAGTGGAAGCGGTGGTGGTGAGGGGGTGGCATCAGTAGCAGTGGTGGTGGTGAGGGGCGTGGCATCAGTGCCAGCTGTGGTGGTGATGGGGTGGGATCAGTGGCAATGGTGATTTTGAGGGGGGTTGCATCAGTGGCAGAAGTAGTGCCATCCTCTCCCACCACCAACCCTGCCTCTTACTGATCCCATCGCCCCACCACCACCACAGATCTCATCTCTACCCCCCCCCCCATAACTACTGTTGCACAGGTGATGGGGAGGTAGGGATGAGATCTGCAGTGGTGTTGGGGGGATGGGATCAGTAAGAGGCAGAGGTGGTGGAAGTTGTGATCGATTGCACTGGCATTTTGTCACTTACTTGAGTCAGTTGATTCCCCCTCAGAATTCTGTGCCTCCAGGGATACCTCTGCCTCTCGGGGTCTCTTTGGAGAGAGGAGTGCTCCTCCCCCTTCATGCAATTGGTGTCAGCTGGTCAGCTGACTTTCTTTTTCAGTGTCCACCTCCCTATATGGATTCTCTCTGGAGTGGAGAGGATAGGCAGGGCAGTCCAGATTCTCAGCTCAGCCCCCCCTCAGCGGCCATCAATCGAAAGCCCCCCTCCTCCTGCGGCGGAATGAACGGGCGGACAGGGGCCCCCCTCATATGCAGATGGGCGGGCGGGGGCCCCTCACACTGGCAGATGGGCGGGGGCCCCTCACACTGGCAGACGGGTGGGCAGGCCCATTATATGGGTGGGCGGCAGGCCCCCCTGCAGTAGTGGAACTCCAGGGACCAGCTGCAAGTGTGACTGCTGCGACCCTGATCGTTCTGCCACTGGCTCCCACACCGGTCAACCAATAGTGAACATACTTGAGGAAATGCTTCAGACTTGGGAGATTCCCAAAAGTTCTGTTCATGTTGTGGTCTGGGACAATGCCAAAAACATGATAAAAGGTATGGAAGATGCTGGACTACCGTATTTCATGTGTGGCACATACGCTGCAGCTGGCTGTCTCAGAGGGCCTGTTATCACAGGGCAGTATTGCAGATGCTGTGGGAGTCAGGCACAGAATAATTGGCCACTTCAAACATTCTAACCTGGCATACTCTCGGCTGCAGAACATCCAGATACAGCTTGGTCAGCCAGTAAGAAGACTCCAACAAGACGTGCAGACTCATTGGAACAACACATTTTACATGCTGAAGTCTCTGATTGAGCAGAAACGGGCCCTTGGAGTGTATGTGTCTAAACATGAGCTTCCTTCCACCATTACTGCAAACTAGTGGAATCTGCAAAAGTCGGCAATAAGGAAGAACATTTGATATAATAATAGCTTATTATAATTTATAATAAGTCAAAATAATAAATCAATAACTTATTATTTCAAATGTTCTTCCTTATTTCCGAAATTTGGAAATTCGGAAATAAGAAAGAACATTTGAAATAATAATAACTTATTATAATTTATAATAAGTTAAAATAATAAATTAATAACTTATTATTTGAAATGTTCTTCCTTATTTCCAAAATTCGGAAATAAGAAAGAACGTTTGAAATAATAATAAATAACTATTACATTATAGGTATTGAAATTTCCTTGAAAGTTTGGCTGTTAGTGAACTTAAATATGACATTTATAATTAATAGCCATATTTTCATGAAAATTACAATACCTATAATTTAATAGTTATTTATTATTATTTCAAATGTTCTTTCTTATTTTCGTATTTCCGAAATTCGGAAATAAGGAAGTACATTTGAAATAATAAGTTATAAATGTATTATTTTAACTCATTATAAATAATAATAAGCTATTATTATTTCAAATGTTCTTCCTTATTTCCAAGTTTCCGAATTTCAGAAATTCAGAAATAAGGGAGAACATTTGAAATAATAATAGCTTATTATAATGTTTAATAAGTTAAAATAATAAATCATTAACTTATTATTTCAAATGTTCTTCCTTATTTCTGAATTTCCGAAATACGGAAATAAGAAAGAACATTTGAAATAATAATAGCTTATTATATCAATATATGGATCAGCTGAATAGACTCCAAGTGGAGGGAGCCGCATGTTCATTAAAGTATAGCACTAGGGCAGGGGTAGGGAACCTGCGGCTCTCCAGCTGTTGTAGAACTACATTTCCCATCATGCTTCTGGGAGTAATTGTATCCAGCAGCCTTGCAATGCCTCATGGGAAATGTAGTTCTACAACAGCTGGAGAGCCGCAGGTTGCCTACCCCTGCACTAGGGGAAACAAATCTTTTTATAATAAAGAGCTGGGTTGGCGCTGCCCTGGATAAAAAGACCAAATAATTGTTGTGGCTGTCAGCAGTGTATAAGGTAAGGGATCCGCCCAGGTGTACCCCACCCTTGTGCAAATTAGCAAAAAATAATTTATAGTTTATAATTATAAATAAATTAGCATAAGTGAACAGTGTTTATGTTATACGTTATATCCTGTGTTTCCCAACACTGTGCTGGTATAACATATAAAATATAAAAAAAATAAATAAAAAAAATAAAAATCATAAACCACATAACATTTTTAGTAAAAATCAATAATTAATAGCGTCCATTAGGTGAGAGTCCATTAATCTTTCATATGTGAATCACACGTGCTCCCCTCTCTTTACCCTGCTTACCGGACAGCGCCACCCCACACAGGGGTAAAGCGCAGGGGCGCCTGTCTAGGCAGGTGATCAGGGGTCTTTGCTTTGATCCTTCTGTGAGTTGTCCAATGTTGTTTTCCAGGAATGAATATTTCTCCGCAGTCC
This sequence comes from Glandirana rugosa, assembly GCA_018402905.1. Taxonomy (NCBI): domain Eukaryota; kingdom Metazoa; phylum Chordata; class Amphibia; order Anura; family Ranidae; genus Glandirana; species Glandirana rugosa. Next base: position 712,973 of record BLSH010445423.1, read on the forward strand.
TCCGTTGGTCAGTGTATTAGTGGTCAGTTTGAGATGAAAAAGGAAAAAAGCTCCATAGCGTATATCAGTCAGCAAAAACTATATTTATTTTAAAAGTTCTTTAAAAACAAACATTCAACATGATCCTTGTTAAAAAGATTTTTCCCATAGATGGTCACTTAGGTCCTAATCACTGCCTCTCCTACTGCTGATAGCCTGGGACGTTTTACAAAGTCTATTCCTTACTTCCTCCGCAAGGTTTTTAACGTACCAGCTGAGAGAGTGAGACAGGGAGTGACCGGAAGTGATGCAATACGTGGTCTGGAGTCACATGACGCGTTTCGTCCAATGACGTCTTCAGAGATGCTCTAAAAGTAGAGTAGATTAAAGTATAGCACTAGGGGAAACCCATTTTTTGATGCTAAGAATTTTCTGGTTAATGTTTCTTGGCTATGAATAAGGTTTAGATGCGAGTCTGTATTTTTAGTATTTTCAAGGGTAAGCCTCTGGATTTTTCTTTTTTTTTTTTCTTATTTGTTTTTTCTCTTTTTTTTTTTTTTCTTATCTTATTTTTTTTGTTATTGACTTTTTTTTTATTCATTTATTTTTAATTTGTTTTGTTCAGGTGGAATAAATTCAAATTGTTAGGTTTAGTTCACCTGAAAGGGGGGGGGGGTCATTGACTAGGCCCTAAATTAGCAACTGAATACAGTTTGTTTAAGACAGGAGTTGGTAGAAAGCCATATTAGCCGCTGCAGTTTTTGTAGGTTTTTTTGTTTGTTTTATTTTCATTCAGGTGGAAAAAAATTCCAAAATGTTTAGGTTTTGTCCACCTGAAAGGGGAGTTAATGCATTGGTCTTGAGTAACAGATAAATGCATTTTTTTTTGTTTTTTGTTTTTAAAATAAGAATTGTTGGAAAACAGCATTCATTTTTGTTCTCTTATCATGGGGATCCAGTTTAGAGTGGGTTCAGCCTAGAGAAATCATTGGTTGTTTTGATAATTTGTTCAGAGTCAGAAGCCAGGAAATCTAAGTTCCTGGGTTCCAAAGGAGGTTCTGTAAGAAAAAATGCAAGAGAATAGATATTGCGGATAAGAATTTGATTCTGCTCTTGTTTTTCTTTTCCAGAGTCCTGGTGGAGCGAGAGATTGGAGAGGTCTCTGGAACATGGATGAAAGATGTTCATATGGTTGGCAGGTTGTCTGTGCTGCGCCACACGACAAATTTGTTCTGACATTCAGGGGAGAAGGGACAAACAAAAGATGCAGATTAATATTTGCAATATAAGGTTTCTTTTCCTTATGGACAATGTAGTGTTAACGCTGCATCTGAAAGACTGTGCCCATCAACAAGACTTGTGGAACATTTTGCCGGAGTCTCTCCTGTCATTTATGAATGCAATCATACTGTAAATACAAGTGCAATGTGTTGGAGGTTAGGGAATGAATATAACCTATCCAATCCTTCAGAACGAGAAATGTAAAATATGTTTGTTTTTTTGTGAGGAATTGAAAGAAGGAAATATGTTTTTAATGTGTGACATGTATTGGCATAACTGACTTAATATGGTGCAGGTACTCAGGAGACTGGCACTTATGCATAGTAACGGGGCAAAAATTTCCTTCTGGGGATGGTGTCTCAATTTTAGCAGTCCTACAGAGAGGTTATCGGTTACAGGACATATGGGACACCAGAACAGGACATAGGGAGATACACCTGGTTGATGTCTCACCTGAGCAGTTGGAACCCTGCACAGGTGATACCAGTGTCTACTCATGAAAACATGCTCCGTTGGAGAAAGGGGAACGACTCCAAATGGTTCTAAGCTCTTCCTATATGCCGATTACCAGGGTACAGGATGCCTTCACCACATGGCACTTCAGCGTCTCACAGTGGTTGATAAGAATCTATTACCCTATAGGTGCTGAATATACACTGAATCAAGTGCGGTCATTGTACCAGTGGCTTACTGCCAGAGATGTGCAGACACAGAATGAGGTTAATTTAGGACGCTTCTGAGTAGTAACCAAAAGAGGAGGACTGTATCCGGCACTATATTTGGGGGAATAGGAGCAAGAATGGGTGTTATTAATGAAGTGGATCTCAGTATCCTGAGGAACAAACTCTCAGCCATAGCCTCAGACAGTAAGCGGGGCTTTGTTACTCAAAGAGGGATTAACCACTTCAACACTATGCACTTAGAACACTTTCCTACCAGACCAATTTTCAGCTTTCAGTGCTGTTGCGCTTTGAATGACAATTGCGCAGTCGTGCGACTCTGTACCCAAACAAATTTTTTAGCATTTTGTTCCCACAAATAGAGCTTTCTTTTGGTGGTATTTGATCACCCCTGCGGTTTTTATTTTTGCGCTACAAATAAAAGAAGACCAAAAATTTTGATTAAAAAAAATTCTCTGTTTCTGTCACAAAACTTTGTAAATAAGACATTTTCTCCATCACTGATGGGCACTGATGAGGCTACACTGACGGGCACTGATGAGGCAGTACTGATTGGCACTGATGAGGTGGCACTGATGATGAGGCACTTATATGCAGCAATGATGAGCACTGTTAGGCGGCACTGATAAGCAGCACTGATGGGCACTGATAGGTGGCAGTGATATGCAGCACTGACGGGCACTGATATGCAGCACTGACGGACACTGATAAGCGGCACTGCTAGGCACTCATAGATGGCACTGATTGGCACTCATAGGCGACACTGGACACTGGTAGGTGGCACTGATGGGCACTGATAGGTGGCACTGGTGGGCACTGCAATGTGGCACTGGTACGCACTGATGGGTGCATTTGTACGCACTGATAGGGGCACTGGTGGGCAGATGCACTGATAGGGACCCATTCCCTGGTGGTCTAGGGTGGCATCTAATGGTGGCACTGAGTGCCATCCATATTGGGCACTATGCCCCTTACCTGGTGGTCTAGGTGGTCTCCCTGGTGGTCCAGATCGGCTCCCTGGTTGGCTCCCTGGTGGTCCTGGGTGGGCACATCCCTGGTGGTCCCTGGGCAGGTTCCCTGGTGGTCTAGTGTGGCGATCCTAGGGGGGGCTGTGCTGATAAACCATCAGCACAAACCCCCCTGTCAGGAGAGCAGACAATCGGCTTTCCACTGCTCAGGTCTGCAGACCAGAGTACAGGAAAAGCCGATAAACGGCTTTCCTGTTTACACTGCGACCAGCCATGATTGGTCACGGCTGATCACATGGTAAAGTGCTTCTGATGGAAGCGCTTTACCGAGATCGGTAATGCGGGGGTCAGACTGACCCGCCACACCACCGATCGCCGCGATGCATGCCCCCCCCCGGGTGCGCGCCGGCATGTTATCCTGAGGACGTCATATGACGCCCAGTCAGGATAACTGAACCACTTCCTGGCCATCATTCTGCATACGGTGGTCGGGAAGTGGTTAATGACATCCTTAGTAACATTCATCAAAGTAATATAAATACCCAGGTTAAAGTGGCTCAAGATTTGTTCTACCATTTCAAGAGGTTGGTAGAGAGTGTGGTGGTACAAGGCAAAAATAAGTCATGGGCTCTGGCGTGCACGCAGGGGAAGGCAGAATTATCAACCAACATCAAGCAGATTGTGCAGTCTCTGTATGAGGGACAGTGGCCTTATGAGTTTGCTTCACGGCTCAGTAAGATTTTGCCAAAACACATTGTTTACACTAATCCAAAGTGGTGGTCTAATGCCTGGATGGGTTTTTCTAGTTTGGATTATGAAAAGTGTTCTGCTTCCTCGTTGATCCCATATACAGAAGTGCAGACTCAGTCTGTATATTTGGTGGTATCAATGGGCTTACTGACTGGGTAGTCTACCTTGTTGCTTCTGAGGTTAAATGACCCACATGTGATCAGAAAGTAGGGAAGCTGGAGGCAGGTTGATATTTCCCTCTGTCGGAGGCATGACCATGATGTCCTTTGTATGCCAGATCAGTACGCAGTGGTGAACAAGAAATATTGGGAAGATGTTTCACTCTGGGTTCTGTATGGAGAGATCATTGCTGGGAAGGAAGCACCTGGGTATTATTTGGGACATAGACGAGTTTGTTTCTTTGTCCTAAAGGATACCAATGTAATGTTAGTCATGGAACTAGTGTGTACTTTTAACCTAACCATAGATGGAGGTGCACGGTATACCCTGGGCATGGTCTCTGAAATCCAGGCACAGGGATGGAATTTTAGGGTTTCATCATTGGTTCAGGTTGGCATTTGTTGTTGGACTCAACATTTATATAGAAAGATCTCACATTTATCTATGCAAGTTGAGGGACAAATTGACGGTAAGGTCTCTTCGTACAAGTTAGAGGCTTTTCTGCCAATTGAGAGTCCTGAAGTACCACGTAGATGCTAGAATTGCGGTAGGAAAGGCCATACTGAGCAAGCCTGCCCAATCCAGACTCGTATACACAATGAAGGGTTATAGGAGGTTGGGGGTGGGATGCTTAATTTGGTGGGTTGAATGTATATATATATATATATATATATATATATATATATAGTAATGGACTGATTTGTGTGATAGTATAGTTTGGCATATAGGTATTCGGTTAACAATATGGGTGAGTAAGGCCCTCCTCAAGGTTCTGTATCTGAAAGCTGGTTGATATGTGTCTCTGAGCGTGTGTTGGTGAATAATGAGTGAATGGACACCCCTTGCCTGTATTGCACCCCATCGTGAAGATACCAGAAAGGAGAAGACACGGAATGGTGCCATGGAAGCTATCACTGAAGAATGGTGGTAGGTGTATCACTCAGAGGCAAAGCAGCACATTTTGGGAAGCACCACACGCTAAGACAGCTATGGACTGTGACGTAGGAACTGTTTCAAAGGAAGGGAGATGTGTGCCCTTCAGGCACAAAGCGGAATATGTTGGAAGGCAACATGATTTTTTTTCATAATGCAAGATGCTTCTGAACTATGAATCAAATTACACCTAACCTGTGACACTGTTGGGGGCAGCCTGGAATGCCATTCAGCAGGTTTTCCCATCAAGGCTATGGAAATGAACATGCCCCCTGGCAGGGGAGTAAAGCTTGGATACAAGCTTGGTGTAATAAAGATTGAAGTGCCTGATTTTTCAAAAGTCAACTGCTGCTAAGGTAATTGATTACCGAAAGTCACAGAGGATCAAAGACCAGCTGTTACTGAAAGATGACCCAGGTCAGAATTAGGGATACATGGACAATGCTGCCCCTAGTGGACACTACAAGCATGCTTCCTAGGGGACGGACAGAAGAAAGAAGAACTGCCTCTGATCGTTTCTCATTTGTCAGAATATGGAGATAGGCTGGCATTGGGTGTTGTGTGGGTGCTGTCTGAGTGCAGTGTAAAAGGGCTCGAGAAAAAATCTTTGTCTTGCACCATCGAGCCAGCTGAAGATGCACATCATAGAGTACAACTTTACATAATGTATTATATATATGATCTTTGTTTTATATGCTCGGTAATATTCTTTTAGTGTTTTTATGTTAGCATTTCTACTCTACAATAAATTAGATCATTGCTTATTTAAAACAGTGTGTTTATTTTTTGCAGCTAATATTGCTGTCATATCATCCCCGTTAATTTTATCAGAGTTTTATTAGACTAGGGAATTATAGGAATAGATAATTTTATATATATATATATATATATATATATATATAAATTTGGGGAATCCATAACCACCCGATTTTTATTTCACCCACTTTACTGTATTCCAACTTTACTCGATCCAAAATAATGTTATTAAATTAAATATAAGAAATAATCTTTACATTTTCTCTTAAATAATGAAATAAAAAGAAACAAATGTTGTTTAACATTTAAAAATGTAAGAAGCTAGAGTAATTCATTTGATTTTAGTTATTTATTGAGTTTTTGCTATGACTATTTTTTTCTTATTTCACAGAAAGAATATGCTGCATTCATTCATTGTGTGTTTTTTTCTTAATTCTAGGTATAAATATTGATTTTTCTGTAATGCAGACGCTTCCAGGGAGGCAAAAAATGTTATACTGGAACTACAAAACGTTTCTGAAGAGGAAATTGTATCTGAAGAGGACCATGAAGAACCAGCTTCCAAAAGGCCTCACCTTGACCAGCCAGGTACCAGTCTGGACAGTATGTTTCATCTACATCTGAGAGCAGTGCTCCAAAAGCTGCTACTATACAGCTGGAAGCTTCCCTGGGCAAGATCACTGTACCTTGTTCAGAGAAGCCTCTGATGTCCTGGGCAGTTAATAAACTGAAATTTCCAACTCTAAAATCGTCCAAAAATATATTTCTGCCCCATGCAGTAGTGTGGAAAGGGAAAGACTGTTCAGCTTAGCATCTAATGTCCTTACTGATAGCAGAAACAGGCTTATGGCTGAACATGCAGAGATGCTTCTGTGTCTTAAAAAAGAAATTGCCACTAACTTTTGAGATATAATAATTCTACTTGCTAGATTGCCTGTTAATCTAGCCCATACTGTTGTTCCCCATGATAGTGCGCTGTTATTTTTTTAATGTTTTGTACTTTTGGTTGGTGGTATGATTTTTTACATTTGTTGTTTATTGTTGTTGTTATTATTAATATATTTTTATTGTTGTAAAATATTTTTTTTTATTTGTAAACACGTTCTGTGAAAATTCTTTCTTACAACTTTGTGACAAGGAAATAAAACTGTTTTATTCTTTTATAATGTCTTGAGTAGAGTTGAGCGAACCTCTGGGAGTTCGGGTTCTGCTGGTCCGTCCGAACTTCGGGACAAAGTCCGGGTCCGGACGGAACCCGAACGATCGCACGGACAACGAACCCCATTGAAATCAATGGGGACCCGAACTTTTAGGCACAAAAATGGCTGTAACAAAGTCCTGGAAAGCCCTAGAGGGCTGCAAAAGGAAGTAAAATGGGGGTAAGGGTAGGGCAAGTGGCCTACAAAAAAATGGGGACAGGGAAATAACTTTAAATATT
>BLSH010445423.1:734184-747162 GCA_018402905.1 Glandirana rugosa
ACAAAAAATCAAATGTCACACGTAACCCGGAATCAAAAAAAAAATCAAAGCAAAAAAAAATTCGATAAGTAGTGAGTGGAAGGTGTGAAAAGACAACCAAGAAATTACACTACCTATCCGAGAGTTATTCCTCTGAGTCTTTCATCTATAGTTTAACAAGACTGTACGTCAAAAGTATTTGGATACAAATACACACCTGCCTAACGATTCAAATTTAACAGGTCCGAACACTATCTAAATTGAATGTAAGAAACATTTACATTAGTTCACTTAGACAACTGCCATATGGTTCATGACAAGAGCCCCATGAAATACCCAGTACTTTTGGGTATCCTTCTTTCCACAATACAATCAGTTAAGATTTCAAATGAACTGGTTGCTTTTACCAAAAGGGTAAATTACAGACAGATTCACTTGATTACATTTACAAAGAATGTAAGTTAAATCTATCACAAGCCTGGACAATTTAAACTTAGCAATCCGTCCACACATAAACATAGGTTTATGAAAACTGCATGTCAGAACAATTTGATATCTACTTTCTGAGTCTCCTTATTGAGAGCCTATCCATCACATTAAAGAACCAACAGAAAAGTGTGGAAGGTGAGTGATGAATAGCTTAAAAAAAAACGAAACTAAAAAAAAAACTAAGGCCCAATGCACACTGTAAACTAAAAAACAGCTTTTAGCAGCAGTTGGAAATGTTCAGCATTCTTTTCTACTGGAAAATCGCTCCCAAAAATGCAAATAAAAGTTTTTTTTTCTGCTCCTAGAAGCTGAAGCTTCAAAAACACTTCCAGACTAAAATAGTGTGCATGGACACATAGGATAACACTATTTGCTTCTAAAAGCAGAAAAAATGCTCAAAAGCTGCTGTTTGGAGCTTTTTTTTTAAGCTAGTGTGCATGGAGCCTAAAAAACGCAGTGCCTTCCAGTGCAAATAATACTCACTTGTCACACCAATCTTCGCTGTATTAGAGATGCCTGAAGGACGACACTTCCAGGAGTGTCAGAAGCCTGGTCCCCTTTTGTGAGTTTTGGTTCTTTTTGCTGACTCCAATATGATTAGCAGTGAGGGCTGGCAGAAAGTAACAGTTCTCAGCAAGGGACCAAGCACAAAAATGGAAGTGTCAGATGCAGAACATTCTTTGGCATCTGTAGAATGTGTTACTTTTATTTGGAAGAGGCAGAGTCAGTTTTACAATGTTGTAATAATAGAGCAAACTGTGAAAATATGTGGTTCTTTCACTATAATGAGACACAGTAGAGCACAACATTCACCTTGATGTTTTCCTTAATCCTATCTGGGTTATAACTCTTGGTGATGGCCACCACTCCACGCTGAATCTGGTAACGAATAGCAATGTTTGCCGGTGTCTTATTGTACTTTTTGCCAATTTCAGCTAAGACCGGATCTTCCAGTAGTACTGGAGAATTCTGATCCACCCTAAATGCAGACAAAAAAAGAAAAGAGAAAAATTATGCTGAGGAGACCTCTCATTAAAAATTTAACTCCAGCCAAATACCTTTTTTTAATTTGGATAAAGTCAGTAAAGGTTAGAACCTCTGTCAGGTGAACCCCAAAGGGGCAACAGTGTGTCACCAAGACAGGAAGCTAGAGAAAAACCTCCAATGGGACTTAAACAGCAATAAAAGGCGTATGGGGGTCGTAGCCTTTCCCTACTTTACTCCATTTCTATGTTTTGCTGTCTGTGTGACTCTGGAAGTGTCCTCGCACTTTATGTCCTGGTCACAGGTTGTCAAAGACAGGAATTGAAGAGAAACCCCCCCAGCCACAGAGAGCTGTAAAAACACGTCAAAGCATGTTAAAAGTTCTAACTAGAAAAAATAGGTTTTAGCTGCAGATACGCTTTGAATGATTACTCTGATCTAATAGAAAAGCAGATTTCTGTTTTCTGACCTCACTAAAAAATAACGATCAGTTTTAACTACTAGGGCAGCTATAATGAAGGCCAGTACCTAACTCTGTAAAAAATGTTGTGTTACTGATGGGACAGCTTGCGTGGAGGGGAATAGGAGATGTTTTATTGTATCAATACATGTATTGTTTGGTTTAGAACAGCTCAGCTATAACATGCAGTACAGAAGAAGAACGCCTAAGTTTTTTTTCTTACACAAGAATCTCCTGTTTCTATTCACTGCACTGATATCCTTCTGCAATCCTTGCACTGAGCCCCTCCATGCTTTCCCCCATTGCACCTCCTGCATTCCCCACCTCTGACACCCCAGCACTTCCTTCTTCTGATTTTGGCACCTCCTGCCCTTCCTGCACACCACCAGGCACCTATCATCCCCAGTCCTCTGCTCCAGTGCTGTGAACACCCCAGAGTCTCAGGGGACACCCAATTTTAACACTAGTTTCCTGTTGCTTTAATCAAAGCTCCTGGAGTCTCAGAAGAAGCAAAGCCTGGCCAATGTGGAGGCTAGAGAGGCTCCCACTTTGGGTACTATGGTGGTTTTGCATAATTGGAGCAGCAACTTCTTCAGCCCCTACATTGACACTTGATTGGGAGTCTGTGGGAGATATAGGACCAAGCTGTCAAGATGACAGCCCAGCCCTGCTGATTACATGGAGATGGCTCTACAGATGCTATTGTTGGAACTTCTCTCTTATTGTGACAGCAACCCGTCCTGTATCAGGAGAATAGACAGCAGCCCCAGATACACACAGTGTAGCAGGCAAACTGTGAAAGTGTGTATTTGCAATTATTATTATTATAATTATTATGCAAGATTTATATCACTTTGCAGTTTGTGCAGAGCTTTACAATGTAGAGGGGGGCCAGCACAATTACAATACAGTTCAAAACAGAAGGGACATGAGGGCCCTGCTTGTGGAGCTTACATTCTAAAGGGAAGGGGGAGGTGGTATGAAAGGTAATAGCGGCGGGGGATGGTCTGATGGGGGTGGCTCAGGTACAGTCCTTAGGTGGGTGTGGGATAGGCTTCCCTGAATACATTTTTTTTTTCAGGGAGTTTTCAGGGATCTCCTAAAGGTGGACAGGATAGGCTGACCGGACATACCGGGGCAGGGAGTTCCAGAGGATGGGAGAGGCTCTAGAGACAGCAGCGGTTGGTGCATAAGGGGTGCTTGGGAGCCCCCTCCCCGTCGCTGACAAGTTAAAAAAAAGTCAGCCGGGCCCCCCTGCAGGAGGCGCCGGTACATTGACTTTTCTTTTTTTTTTCTTTTTCCTCCGCTCCTTGCTGTCAGCTGACAGCAAGTAGTTAGCCGATTGGCCAGTCATTAAAGTCTATGTGTGTGCACTGAGCCATCAGAGCCAATGACTCTTCTGTCATTGGCTGCTGTGGGCGGGGGGGCGGGACTGTGGCAGACATGCTGCCTGTGTGATTACTCACACAGGTGCAGCACTCTGCGGGGTTTCAGTCCCGAGCTGCTCAGCATGCTCACCACTAGCTGATCTCTGCATAGACCTGGCCTGCCTGCTATTAGATGGGGTAAGTGCGGGACTTGGAGGGGGGGGTGCGCCGCGAGGCCCTATCTGGTGCTCTGTATGCCCTATCTGGTGCTCTGTATGCCCTATCTGATGCCCTGTATGCTCTATCTGATGCCCTGTATGCCCTATCTGGTGCCCTGTATGCCCTATATGGTGCTCTGTATGCCCTATCTGGTGCTCTGTATACCCTATCTGGGATCCTGTATACCCTTTCTGGGGCTTTGTATACTGCTATATGGTGACTCTGTATACTGCTATATGGTGACTCTGTATACTGCTATCTGGTGATGCTGTATACCCTATCTGGTGATGCTGGGCTGTATACTCCTGACACAAGGGGTGGAAACTATAAGGGGTGTGGCTTATGAGAAGTAGGAGTGGTCAAAAAGGAAGGGCGGGGTCTGGCACCCCCCCATCTTAAAATTTCACCAGCCGCCACTGTCTAGAAAAGTCCTGAAGGTGAGCATGGGAGGAGGTAACAAGGTTGCTAGAGAGCAGGAGGTCTTGGGAGGAATGGAGAAGACAAGTTTGGTGATATCTGCAGATGAGGTTGGTGATGTAGCGCGGGGGTGATGTTGTGAATGGCCTTGTATGTTGTGGTTAGTATTTTGAATTTTATACAGTGGGGTAGAAGAAGGGATTGTCAGAGAGGAGCAGCAGTCATGGATCAGTTGGTAAGGTGTATTTGTCTAGCAGCAGCATTCATAATAGACTGAAGGGGGGTAGCCTGTGTAAGGGTAGGCTATTGAGGAGAGCAGGGCCGGCCCTACCAGGGGTCCCAGTGGGTCCATTGGACTCAGGCAGCACTTTGAGAGGGGCAGCAAATTGAACCAACCAGCCTGCCCCTATACTGCTGTAGCCTGTCCATGTACTACCCTAGCCTGTCCATATACTACACTAGCCTGACCATATACTACCCTAGCCTGTCTATATACTACCCTAGCGTTCCCAGTTACTACCATAGTCTGTCCATACACTACCCAAACCTGTCTATATACTACCCTAGCAGGCCCATTTACTACCCTAGCCTGCCCCTATACTACCCTAGCCTGCCTATTTACTACCCTAGTCTGCCTCTATACTACCTTGGCCCACCCCTATACTGCCCTAGCCCGCCCCTTGGAATTGAACATAATGGTATGTCATAATTTTGCATATAGATAAGGTGCTTGCATGTAAATCTGACTTCCTGATACATTTAATTTTAGCTTTAATTATCATGATATAAAATAATGGATGTGGGGGGCCTTTTGGTGGGTGTGATTTTTTTTTAAGGGAGGGCAACATTTTATTCTTGGACCCAGGCAGCACAATGTCTTGGGCCAGCCCTGGAGGAGAGAGTTGCAGTAGTCGAGGCGGGAAGTAACCAAGGAGTGAATAAGTTGTTTTGTAGTGTTATTAGTCAGGAAGGGGTGAAGCTAGTGATTGGATATGGGGGCTGAAGAAGAGGTCAGAGTCTAGGATTACACCCAGCACCCTGGCATGTGTGGAGGGACCAATGATTATGCCGTTGATCTTAATGGTAAAGTCATGGGGTGGGGATCAGGAAGGAGGAAATAGTACAACTCTTTGGGAGCCAAGAGATGAGGTTATCAGTGCTTTCTGTAAAGTGCAGCAGAAAAATTTCTAAAAGAGTCCAATAAATAAAAAGGTAATATGAACAGCTGAAGCAGCCCCAAGCCCAGGTCATACCACCGCTTGTGTCTGTGTGAGCCCAGGACACAGTACGCAGTCAGCAGGATGTCATTTGTCTTGCAGAACTCTAGCAGTTTGCTTTGATCCAGATACGGGTGACATTCAACCTGCAAAACATGGAAAGTCAATGGCAATGCTTTAAAGTGATTGTAAAGGCTGTTTTTTTTAATAACAAACATGTTATACTTACCTCCTCTGTGCAGTTGGTTCTGGACAAAGCAGCACGGATCCTCCTCTTCCCGGATCCCTCTTCTATGCTCCTTGCCTCTCCCTCCTATCGAGTGCCCCCTCAGTCAGCAGCTTGCTACAGGGGGCACCTGAGCAAAGTCAGAGCTCTGTGTATCCATTCAGACACAGAGCCCTGACCTGGCTCTGCCCCCTCGCCCCGGATTGGCTGACTGTCTTTGATTGACAGCCACGGGGGCCTATGTCTCGGCCAATCAGGAGGAGTGTCCTGGACGGCCAAGGGGATCGTGGACATCGCTGGAGAGAGAAGGGGCTCAGGTAAGTAATTGGGGGGCGCTGGGGAGCCTGCTACACACAGAAGGTTTTTTATCTTAATGCATAGAATACATTAAGATAAAAAACCTTTTTCCTTTACAACCCCTTTAAGTCAAACTGTCACTTTTAAAAGGTGTTTCCATTGTAATATCCTCATTTGGTTTTGCTGCATGAAAGAGTAAGAAATTTGACAGATGAGTGGAACTTTAAGCTCAGAGGCCAACATCTGACCTCTAAAATCCTTCAGAGAAAAGCCAGCAGGTGGTATAAACAGGAGCAATGCAAATGGAACTTCACTAAAAATTTTGCGAAAAGGCTTGAATTGCGTGCTACAACACAGGGAGATCCTGAAGCAAGACAATTTCTAATGGCTAGCATTAACCAATACACTGCCATTTTTGTAGTGCAAAGCTGAAAACTTGAACAAAGATCCCCAATTGGTTGCAATGGGTACCGAAAAGCTTTTCACTCATACATCCTAAAATTTGAAAGTGTGTATGTATATATAGTATACGTACAGCATTATTATTACAAACCTGATATACAGTACACATTACGAAATTTATTAATAACTATTAATAATTTCGAATTACCTGGTTGCACACAGGCTTATAGGCTAATCTTCTCTATCTGCCGACGGTTAAAGTTGGAGACTCCAATAGATTTCACAAACCCAGCATCCTTACATCTTTCCATGGCCTGTGAGTGGAAGAAGCATACTGTTGAAAAATGAAATGTGTCCACTTTTAGGCCCCTTTCACACGGACGTTCTGTTCAGGTCCGCCTGTCAGTTTTTTTAGGCGGACCTGAACAGAGCCTCCATGCAGCCCTATGGAGCGATGGATGTCAGCGGAGACATGTCCACTGACACCCGTCGCTCTCTGATCCGCTCCGCTTCCGAAAAGTGTGACGGAGGAAAACCCCATTTTTCCATCCGTCTGCGGATCGGATCGGATGACAACGGACAGAACCTTTAGAATCACTTTAATAAGGTGGCTGCATTATTGGCTGTTTTTTTCCCTTGATTTTTAGAAGAGGAGGATCCAGGCTGCCCTGTGCAAAACCAACTGCACAGAGGAGGTAAGTATAACATGTTAGTTATTTTTAAACAAAAAAAAAAAAAACGAGACTTTACAATCAATTTAAGGTATTTCACCTTAATGCATTATATGTGGTGCCTCTATGAGAACTGAGCGATCAGTTCTCACAACTCCCCAAGCAGCGAGCTGCTGACTGTTAGCCAGCGGCTCTCTGCTCTGTCCCCCCTGCGCTCACTGGAGCTCTGGGCTGTGGAGGGGGCGGGAGAGGCCGGCTCAGGCTCTCAGCGGCTCTCAGCGGCTCTCAGCGGCTCGCGGATCCTGATGACGCAGGGCCTGGACCGACTTCTGAGATGTCAGTAGAGAGAAGAACGAACTGCACTCCTGTGATCCATAGGAAAAATACAACCAAACAGGCTTTGGCTGTACTTCTCCTTTAAGTTGAAAAACCTTCTGTGCTGCAGCTGCCCCCCTTTTCCTTACCTGAGCCCAAACCGATCCAGCGATGGGCACGATTACAGTGGCTCCTGCCGCTGTCTCATTCCTCATAGGACAATTGGCTTACGCTGCTGTCAATCAAATCTGGTGACGCAGGAGCAGGGGGCGAGGCTGAGTCCCGCTGTCTGTGTCAATGGACGCAGTAGCAGGACTCAGGTGCGAGCACGCGCGGTTCCCCCCAAGGAAAGCGGCTTTCCCTGTGAGCACCCAATGAAGAGAAGGAGCCTGGAGAACTGGGGGGGTCCCCAGAAGAAGTATAGGCATGTCTGCTATTTTTATAGAAAAAAAAACCCAAAGCTTTATAACCATTTAAGCAGCAGAGACCTGTTGTAATAAGGAAACACTCTAGGTAAATATATTAAAACAGCTTTTAGTCCCAGACACCAATAAAAATAAGACAGAGGTTATAACCCTTCATACTCTATCCAAAATTAGTTTTTTTTAAAAAAGTTTTGGCTTGACAAATTTTTGTGTTCAGTTTTTTGGTGCAGCCAATATCACAGTTTGAAATTGTTTCCACCTCATCTGAAATACAAAGCAGTCTTTCAGTCAGAGTGGCTGCTCTGTAAGCAATCAGATGGGAAGGAGGTAATTTAATGGCCTTACAGGAGTGAAATATCTCAACATGAACAAAAATACTATAAAATCAGGTAAGAAGAGGAGCAGTGGAGGCAGGCAGTCTGGCAAAGTCTATGCCAAGCTGTAGCTGGATGGGGCTTAACGTTGTTCCGAGTGGTAGCCAGACTTATACTAGGTACACAATATCAGTTTTTCTTTGTTCAACCGAGTGGGCTAGAGGAAAAAAACTGAGGAGCTTGAGAGGTGCTTGCTGTTCTAACTATCCAATATTAGTTGTTCTGTTACATGATTTGCATGTAACATAAATATGCAGCTATAGTAATGTTTTTATAGTTGGTTATTATAATGCCATCTTGTGGTTCTTTTGGATATTACACCTTTCTATTGTATTTTCTAAGTGTGTACCTCCCATCCTCTGTGAGCTAATTTCCTCTTCCTAGTTCACTCTACTCTGTAACTTCCTGTTCCGGGTGCACTCTGCTATTCTAGTTCCTCTTCCTGTGTCCTCTCTCTCATGAGGTAAAGAATATGGCTACATGCTAGAAGGCCTCACTCAATCTACTCGCATCCTAGGACACATTACTATGTTTTGACCTGCAGTTACCATCTTTCGACCATCTGTCACATTTGTTGTATGCTGTACCTGCTATTCCAATGAATAAACGCTCGTGGAAGAAATCGGTAATTGGTGAGTCACTATCTGATAAGAACTGTCTGCGGTGATCATATCTGCTTATACAGGCCAGGCATAGAGGTCTCAACAAGGGATAAGTCGCCATTACAACAGTTAGGAGTCAGAATATTAGTACAGTGATATCCCTGTTGTGCTATTGTGTTCTGTAAGGGGGATGCCCCCCCTCCAGAACACACTGCGTTAATCAGATGCCAATCTGCAGATGTTTTTCGACCATGTCCCTTTGACAGAAGACAGACATTTGGGATACATGTACAGAAAGTAGGGGTGCATTGTACTTAGATGGCCCCATGTGCAAGGAGCCCAATGGTTTTCATTTATCGGTTTGGCTTAATTTGAGGTTTAATTTAATACACAGATAAACAGTACATATTTTAGCCTGTAAGACTGCATGAACTGAAAACAGCATTTTATGTGGAACACATCCAATCTGCCATTATCTGTTACCAATTACCACTGCTTTAACTGAGCCAGTCAGATGCCATCTCCTACCTCCCATACGGCGCACAGGTCTGTTGTGGTGTCGAGTTGAGGTTTTCCATTTTCGTCCATGGGGATCAGATCTCCTCCAGGCTATAGAATGAGAACAGATTGTTAAATCTTGCACATTTCCAAGACATAGTCAGCGAGTGTCAGCTATTGGACCAAAAGCCCAGCCTTTGGTCCAAATAGCAAGTTTCCAACAAGTCCACTGATCCAAAGGGCTTATTCCTATTTAATATGAAGAGCTGTCCCTCAGCTGCCATTACTATGAAAAGTTTATGAACAGTGTAAAAGATGCTAAAAATAACAAAACAATGTTTTTTGTGAAGAGTTGTTGAAATCACTGAATGCTATACTAAGTCTATGAAGACTATTATCTAATGTTCTTGAGAAGACAAAGCAGTTTAAATGGAGCTAGCAAGTGACATATCATTTCATTTAAAATGAAATGCAGAACACCTGCAACACCCTCAGGTATTTATTTCCTCTCACAGAGATCACAGTATTCCTCCTGAAAATGCCTTCATTTGCTTTTCTCTCCAGGGCAACAGTGCCATATATATTCAGGCATCATCCAGGGTCACCATCTACTTACTGGATTAAGATGCCAGCTCAGAGATGTCACAATCATGTAAATCAGGGGTAGGCAACCTATGGCCCATGGGCCGCTCCCGGCCCGCCGCCGCTAAATGTCCGGTCCATCAGTGCACGTGATGAATTCACGTGCACCCAGCCCGCAGACATTTAAACCACCTCGCGCCCGTGCTATAGCTGAAAGACGGCTGCAGAGCGGGCCTTAATTGCCGGGAGGGCGTCCATGTACGTCCTCCCAGAAGTGCGCCCCCCAGGAAAAATCTGTGATGGCCATGTCCCAAGCACAGCGACCATTTACCATGTGATCAGCGTGTCCAATGAGAGATGATCTCAACGTAAACATATGAGATCATTTCTCATTGAGGGCTCTCCTTCCTCACACAGAGACCGATGTGAGGAGGGAGAGCGATATGTGAGTATTCTACAACCAGTTCAAGTGCCAATACAGTTCCCAAACAGTGTCCATCAGGGCCTACAGTGCCCACAGTGCCATCAGTGTCCACAGTGTCGTCGGTGCCCATAGTGTCACAGTGTCATCAGTGTCCACAGTAGATCCATAGTAATTGAAAGCAGAAAAAGCAGAAAAACATCTAAAATACTGACGCTTTTCGGCCTATGCCTTCATCAAAGCATGCTTTAATGAAGGCCTAGGCCAAAACGTGTCAGTATTTTGGACGTTTTACTGCTTTTAATGCTACAATAAAGTTTTCATGAAGAAGCTGTGGCGTTGCCGGCTTTCAGTTACTATAGATCTACTGTTAACTCTATTAGCCAGAGCACCGACCACTCTGTACACCAATGAATTATACAGCAGTAGAGCTTGGGTGAGTTTTTCTTCATACCACAGTCTCCAAAGTGCCATTAGTGTCCACAGTGTCATCAGTGCCCACAGTGCCATCAGTGTCCACAGTGCCACCAGTGCCCACAGTACCTACAGGGCCCACAGTGTCATCAGTGTCCACAGTGCCATCACTGCCCACAGTGTCACCAGTGGCATCAGTGCCCACAGTGTGATCAGTGTCCTTAGTGCCCACAGTGTCACCAGTGGCCATAGTGTCATCAGTGCCACAGTGCCCACAGTGTCATCAGTGCCATCAGTACCCACAGTGCCATCACTGTCCACAATGTCATCAGTGTCCACAGTGCCATTACTGTCCACAGTGTCATCAGTGTCCACAGTGCCCACAGTGTCACCAGTGCCCACAGTGTCATCAGTGCCACAGTGCCATCAGTGTCCACAGTGTCATCAGTGCCCACAGTGCCATCAGTACCCACAGTGCCATCACTGTCCACAGTGTCATCAGTGCCCACAGTGTCAGTGTCCACAGTGCCATTAGTGGCATCAGTGCCCACAGTGTCATCAGTGCCACAGTGTCACCAGTGCCCACAGTGTCATCAGGGCCACAGTGGCATCAATGTCCACAGCAGGGGCGAGAGCCAGGAAGGGCAATTGATCCCCCCAAGAAAACAGTGAGTGAGTCGGACGGCCGGCGGGTGAGCAGGCGGGCAGTCAGGTCAGTAAGCGGGCCGGCAATTGAGCTTAGCGGGTGGGCAGTCATGCCAGTAAGCAGGCTGGCAAGTGAGCGGAGCGGGCCAGCGGCTGAGCCAAGCAGGCGGGCAGTCATACCAGTAAGCGGGCCAGTGGGTGAACGGGAAGGCAGGACAGTGAGCGGGCGGGCGAGCGAGCAGAGAGATGACATCATCTCTCACTGCCTGCCCTGCATCACCACAGTTCTGCCCTCACTGTGCAGCCGCAGGCAGCAGAGAGATTACATTCTCTCACTGCCTGCCCTCACATGCGCTAGAAAGCTGGTGAGAGAAGCCTGTTTCCCTGCTGTCACTGTTGTTGCAGGATAGTGACAATCTGTATCTAGTGGCAGGCAATGGTGGCAAGTGACAATCTGTATCTGGTGGCAGGCGACGTGGCAAGTGACAACCTGTATCTGGTGACAGGCAACGTGGGAAGTGACAAGCTGCATCTGCTGTAAGTCAATGTGGCAAGTGACGGTGGCAAGTGACAAGCTGCATCTGGTGGCAGGTGACGTGGCAAGTGACAAGCTGCATCTGGTGGCAGGCAATGTGGCAAGTGACAAGCTTCATCTGGTGGCAGGCACTGTGGCAAGTGACAAGCTGCATCTGGTGGCAGCGGACGTGGCAAGTGACACGCAGCATCTGGTGGCAGGCGACGGCGGCACGTGACACCCAGAATTTGGTGGCAGACGGCGGTGGCATGTGACACACTCAGGGTTCCCACTGATTCTGCATTATGGTGAGTGAACTATTTCATTTTATATTACAATATAATAATAGAAATAATGAGCTTCAATCATCCTGACACCATAACAACCATGGTGCCGTGATGATTGAAGTGCCAACACCAGCCAATGCCCCAACAAACTGCTAGCGAAAAACCCTATTTTCTGGCAGTGCCCCTCCCGAGACTAGACTCTGGATCTGCCTCTGGTCCACAGTGTAATCAGTGCCCACAGTGCCATCAGTGTCATCAGTGCCCACAGTGCCATGACTATCCACAGTGTCATCAGTGCCTACAGTGCCACAAGTGCCATCAGTGTCACCGTGTTTTCAAAGTTTCCTGTGTTTGTTTTCATTATTACTGTTATAATTACTGTTCTGTTATTAATGTTTAAAAGTAAATGTTATTCAAAGTTTCTTGTATTTTGTTGATTAATATTATCATACAGCGGGATAGGGATCAGGGCACTGCTATAAAGTGAAAACTATTGTAATGTGCAGCAAGGCAGTTTTCACTTTATAACGCCAGCATCAGTGTCAGGGTATCACAAGGAAAGGGTCTGGAGACATGCTGGAGCTGCGCAAGAGCAATGGAGAGGATGATTATAGGGTGAAGGTGAACAAACTAATGGCTGCAGGGAAGGGGGGGGGGGGTGGATAGACCTTGCAGTGATGCCAGAGCCTCGAGGGAGTAAACCTGTATGCTCCCTCAGGGTGAACTGGCTTTGTATTAGTGAAGCACCTTAACCACTTGACAACTGGGCACTTAAACCCCCTTAACAACCAGACCAATTTTCAGCTTTCAGCGCTCTCACACTTTGAATGACAATTACTCAGTCATGCAACACTGTACCCATATGAAATTTGCGTCCTTTTTTTCACACAAATAGAGCTTTCTTTTGGTGGTATTTAATCATCACTGGGTTTTTTATTTTTTGCGCTATAATTAAAAAAAGACCGAAAATTTTGTAAAAAAATGAATTTTTCTTCGTTTCTGTTATAAAATTTTGCAAATTAGTAATTTTTCTTCATAAATTTTGGCCAAAATTTATACTGCTACCTATCTTTGGTAAAAAAAAACAAATTAGTGGATATTATTTGGTCTTTGTGAAAGTTATAGAGTCTACAAGTTATGGTGCCAATCACTGAAAATTGATCACACTTGATT
>BLSH010445423.1:750400-764152 GCA_018402905.1 Glandirana rugosa
GGTCCTGGAAGTTCTCACACCTTCCATCCTTACTTTAATCTACACATTAAATACGAGGATCTCACGAACTTCCATGATTAAGTTACAACCTGGAGAGATACACTGTGTACACCTTAGCGGTATGAGCCCTGCTCATCATCTTATATAAAACCCCCCATTAAAAACGATATATGTACGATACAAAATCTTTATAGTATATTTAACTGTTGAAACACATTTTTTTTTTTTCAAAAGTAAAAGAAAGGTACACAAGACTTCTGAACACCTTTTTTTAGTTGGTATGTTTTCTGAGTATTACGGAGTTGAGCATAAATTACACATCTAATTTCATTCCTACCTTCCACACTCTTGAAGGTCCTGGACAGCGGCGAGCTGGGCCGTGGGACAGGGTGGAGATTCCCCCTCAGGCCGCCTAACATCTCTTTAAAATGGCCGCTGCGCTCTGCTTGTCTGTTACTTTTTTTCTTTTAGCTGTGTGCTGCGGACAGTCCAGCCCAGGTTATAGATAGAAGGTGTTGGCTTGTCTGTGGCGGCCGCTGATTGGCTGGCCGTCTGCTGCATTGCATCATGGGAGCTGTAGTCCGGCCGCGATCAAGTTCCTGGGGGTGGGAGGAACTCAACAGTGCGGCCGGACTACAACTCCCACCTCCCAGGGGAGGCAGGGCATCATGGGATGTGTGAGTCAAATTGTAGGCTGGGGCCCGGTGCTGGCTTGAGGAGTGGGCGGTGCCAGCCGTGTCTGCAGTGTGCATTCATAGGAGAGAGAGACGGTGACGCCGAGGTGATTGAGAGCACTGAACAGCTGCACTGCACTGCTACAGGCCTGCAGGCTGCAGCCTACTTTCAGTGAGAGTGATGACCAGGAGTCTACCTCAAGAGACAAGCAGAACACTGAGCAGAGAGAGGCAGCTTGGAAGACGTTGGCATCATCTTCCCACCCCCCTCAAGAGGCTGTGCACAGTGCAAGGAGGACCTGCTTGCTGAGGTAAAAACAAACCCAGACCCTGACACACCCAGCTGACCCCCACATCCCATGGCCACTGATCAGGCTACACTGATGGGCACTGATCAGGCTGTACTGATGGGCACTGCACTTGTTAGGCTGCATTGATGGGCACTGATCAGGCTGCACTGATGGGCACTGTCTGCATTGGTGAGACTGCACTGGTGGGCACTGATCAGGCTGCACTGATGAGCACGCACTGCACTGGTGACGCTGCATTGATGGGCACTGATCAGGCTGCACTGATGAGCACACACTGCACTGGTGACGCTGCATTGATGGGCTCTGATCATGTTGCGTTGATAGGCACTGATCATTCTGCGCTGATGTGCACTGCACTGGTGAGGGTGCATTGATGGGCACTGATCAGGCTGCACTGATGGGCACGCACTGCACTGGTGACGCTGCATTGATGGGCACTGATCAGGCTGCGTTGATGGGCACTGATCATTCTGTACTGATGGGCACTGCACTGCTTAGGCTGCATTGATGGGCACTGATCAGGCTGCACTGATGGGCACTGTCTGCATTGGTGAGGCTGCACTGGTGGTACTGATCAGGCTGCACTGATGAGTACGCACTGCACTGGTGATGCTGCATTGATGGGCACTGATCAGGTTGCACCGATGAGCATGCACTGCACTGGTGACGCTGCATTGATGGGCACTGATCAGGCTGCGTTGATGGGCACTGATCATTCTGCGCTGATGGGCACTGCACTGGTGAGGCTGCATTGATGGGCACTGATCAGGCTGCATTGGTGGGCACTGTCTGCACTGATCAGGCTGCATTGATGGGCAGTGATCAGCGTGTACTGATGGGCACTGTCTGCACTGTTTAGGCTGCATTGATGGGCACTGATCAGGCTGCATTGTTTGACACTGATCAGGCTACACTGATGGGCACTTTCTGCACTGGTGAGGCTACATTGATGGACACTGATCAGGCTGTATTGTTTGGCAATGATCAGGCTGCATTTATGGGCACTGATAAAGCTGCGCTGATGGGCACTGGTGCCTGATCAGGCTGCATTGATGGGCACAGGTAAGGTTGAGCTGATGGGATGGGCACACTGATGAGGCTGCATTGATGGGCAATTTCTGCACTGATCAGGCTGCATTGATGGGCACTGATCAGGCTGCGTTGATGGCCACTGATCAGGCTACACTGATGGGCACTGATCAGGCTGCACTGATGGGCACTGCACTGGTTAGGCTGCACTGGTGGGCACTGGCTGCACTGGAGAGGCTGCACTGATGGGCACTGATCAGGCTGCACTGATTGGCACTGAATGAGGCTGAGCTGATGGGCACTGGTGAGGCTGCATTGATGGGCACTGATGAGTCTACATTGATGGGCACTGATGAGGCTGCACTGATGGGCACTGGTGATGCTGCATTGATGGGCACTGGTGATGCTGCATTGATGGGCACTGGTGAGGCTGCATTGATGGGCACTGATCATACTGCATTGATGGACACTGGTGAGGCTGCATTGATGGGCACTGATGAGGCTGAGCTAATGGGCACTGATAAGGCTGCATTGATGGGCACTGGTGAGGTGGCATTGATGGGCACTGATGAGGCTGCATTGATGGGCACTGATGAGGCTGCATTGATGGACACTGGTGAGGCTGCATTGATGGACATTGGTGAGGCTGTATTGATGGGCACTGCTTAGGCTGCATTGATGGGCACTGATGAGGCTGCACTGATGGGCACTGGTGAGGCTGCATTGATGCACTATTTTTGTTATACTTCTTTTGTTGCATTAACTTATGTTACCACGTTGTTTCATATTTGTCTTGCTCCATAACATCAATATCTGTTACAAAACCAGGTGGGCATGGATGGTGAGCTGATTCAGTGGTTCAGTGAGCCACTTGACTGGACTTGCCCCCCAGGCCTAAGGCTGCCAGCCCTCCCCTGGTTGCTGAGCCCTGATGTAACTCCTGGGTGCTCACAAATGTCTGACACAGATTGGCCTTTGCTGCAGCCTCTCACCTTGACACTTACTACAAAGTTACAATGTTACAATCTGATCGCAGGGTGGGAGGAGATGAAGGAAATATTTGGCACGCTGGTGATTGGTGACTGGCTGTTTAGGTATCCATGGCATCCAACAGGGGTGAGGGGGGGAAAGGGAAAGTATACCTAAACCTGGGAGCCTGCTTTAAAAGTGAAACTGCTTTCCCGCTACTCTAACTGGTCTATTGAGTCCAAGATGGCACACCTATACTCTTTAGTGGCTTTATTACACTGTAGATGGAAATCTCTATGCTCAGACTTACAACACAACTTATTACTTGGGAACACTGCTATTGCCTGGAGAGAGGTTTGTAAAAAGTTACATCTCTCTGCTTCCATCTCT
The DNA here is from genome assembly GCA_018402905.1 of Glandirana rugosa. NCBI lineage: Eukaryota > Metazoa > Chordata > Amphibia > Anura > Ranidae > Glandirana > Glandirana rugosa. The sequence continues at coordinate 753,774 of BLSH010445423.1, forward strand.
CAGCTTTTACCCATTCAAGGCAATCCTTTGTTCCCTTCAGGGATGGATCATGATGTTTTCTCCAATTGGCAGCATCAGGGTCTGACTTTGTTCTCATCCCTATTTGACTTGGAATCTGGATCCACTCTTGCATTCACAGAGATAGCTGAGAAGTTCTCCCTATCAAGGTCTCACATCTGTGTTAGCTTTATCACCACCGACTGCAAGGCTAAAGCCAAGAGATTCCGATCTTCGATACCAGATCGTTTATTGACAGAAGGGTCGTACACCATCTCGGACATTTACAAGCCTCTGATCTGCAAATTTGTCCCACTCTTCACATCATCTTGTCCCTACCTCAACAAATTGAGGTAGGGACTTCCCTGTTGCAGAGATTGCTGACAAAATACTCATAGGATACAATAATATACTTCGATTGGTCCCAAATGAATCGTGGAGGGAAACACAAATTAAACTGATTCATCGAGCCTATATTCCTTTCTTGTCTGAGAAGGCCCATCCAAACTCAGCTTTGTGTCCACTGTGCTCTCAACCAAGGCCTTCTCTTGCACACCGCTTATGGTTTTGCACACATATATTATTGGGATCAAGTACTCTCCTTCATCTATGGAACTACCTGCCTTCAACTCCCTAAGGTCCCCATGCTCCTGATCTTCGGCTACTGGGACAAAAACTCCTCTTCACAGTCATCAGCCAACGATACTGCCAAACATAAATCCTGGATTCTATTATGTCTCCTAGTGGCTCGGAGAGCCATTTTAAAACATTGGATTGCCTCCTCGCGCCCAACAGTCTCCCTCATAAAAAGAGAACCAAAACTATTATTATACAGGGAAAAAGGGAAAAAATTGTCATGAACTTTACTCAGGCCTCTTCCAAAAAACGTTTCGGTCTACGATGGCAGGCCTTCATGGTCACAATTATGTCCCTGGAGGAATATGAGGCCTTCAATAGCACCTTTACTTACTACTATGGCCTCAACTTTATGGCGAAGATGATGTCCTCCCTACTCCCCCCCACCTCCCAGTCCTGGAGACTTTGTCAACAGAGATATTACAGACTTTCCCATATATTACTATTACCCTGTTTTGTAATAGTATCTCCTTTTGCATTCCTCACAAATCACTAGGTGAGCAACCAACCCCCCCAGTTTTTCTTCACGTCATGTTCATGTACGTTTGTTTTTTGAACATCTTGAATAAATTATTTTGAAAAAAAAAAGTGAAACTGTTGCTTTTCCCTGAGAAAACAAAACTCATATTTCACTTTAAGTACACACAGTCCTTATTTTATCTTGCAAGTGCTATTCTAAAGGACATTGTGTTCAGGGTATATTTGGAAAGCATTCAGAAAGCGTCTTGCAGCTGTCTTGAAGTCCTACTGATACCCTTCAGTTCTAATCTGGGAATGTGAAATACAGATCAATAATTAGAATAATTGTAGCTTTAAAGGGAACGTGCAATAATTTAGCGTATATGTTTTATTTATTTTGGTTTGGATTTGTCCTGCAAATATGAAATAAGAGTATATTAATACTTTGCATTCTCATTTACTACCAGCAAATGGAGCTCTTGGAGCTTTTTTACACGTTTTACAGGCTGCTTTTAAACTTTTCACGCCGACCGTGCACATATATGCGACCTCTCAGTGTGTGGGCCTTAACACCAAGAGGTCGCATATATGCGTAAACAAATGTAAACAATGCTGTGCGGGAGCACACAAGTGGTAACGGAAAGCTCCTGATTGCTACTTGCGATCAGGAGCTTACCGATCATATGACCACTGTGACAGCCAATTATGGCGGATCACATGGCTGAAATGCTTCTTAAAGGGCCAGGAGAAGCTGGTGCTAAGGGGTTAAAGGACAAGTATGGCCAAAGCTCTTTTGGCCAAACTTCTCCTGTGTGTCAGTGCCGTGAGTTCTGCACTCCTGAGACTCAGATTCAGCCGACAGCTGTCTTTGATCGCTCATTTCTCAGCATGGAGCCAGAAGAGGACAGCTGCAGCAGCAGAATGATACTACAACCATCTAGGTGAGTATGTATGTTTTTTTGGAATCCCACATTTCTCTTAAAAAGCTTTGCAGAGTTAAAGAAGCATTCCAGGCATGGTATACAGACAGTATATGTACATATTAAACCAAACCAAAGAAAATTCCCAGCTCAACTTACTGACCAGCCTGCAACCAACCAAATTATGCTCTCTAACAGTATGCGTTAAAAACAGGGGTATAGTTTTTCACACCAAATAAATGCATAAGCTGCAGAGCCCCTTCACAGCACCCCAGTATTATCTGCAGTCCTAACTCTAAATTTTGAGAGCCCCCATAGTAGAAGCGCATGCATTATAATGTATAGGCAGAGGGCAGGTGAGCCTGGAGGGAACCCACCCTTCCTTAACCACTTCAGCCCCGGAAGGATTTCCCCCTTAATGACCAGAGCACTTTTTGCGATTCGGCACTGCGTCGCTTTAACCACTTCAGCCACGGAAGGATTTCCCAGTTTAGGACCAGAGCCCAAACCAAATTTGCATTCTTTTTTTCACACAAATAGAGCTTTCTTTTGATGGTATTTGATCACCTCTGCGTCATTTCTGATCACCGCTATAAATAAAAAAAGGGGACAATTTTGCAAAAAAAAGTTTTTCTTACTTTTTGCTAAAATACAAATCCAAAAAAAATATATAAAAAAACAATTTTTTCATTAGTTTTGGCCGATTTAGATTCTTCCTCATATTTTTGGTTAAAAAAATCGCACTCGGCGTTTATTGATTGGTTTGCGCAAAAGTTGCCGCGTTCACGAATGATGAGAATTAATTTCTGGGTTTTTTAATTTTTTAAAATATTTTACTAGTAATGGCGATGGTCTGTGATTTTTAGCAGTACTGCGATATTGCGGCGGCCATATCGGACCATTTTGACACTTTATTGGGACCATTGGCATTTATACAGCAATCAGTGCTATAAAAATGGTTAAGTGTGTTCCCTGGGATGTGTTACTAACTGTGTGGGGGCTGGGCTGACTGAGGGAGGAGAGTGATCGTTGCTTCCATATACTGCGAGCATACGATCACACTCCTTCTCTCCTGTCAAAACGGAGTGAACAAAGGAGTGAACACAGGAGAGCAAAGGAATGACTACTGTGTGTCTCACCATTCTCTTCTATTCACTCTCTGACAGTCACAGATGAAACACACATTCCAAACTTATCCACTTGAATATAAGCAGAATATCTGAAGGTCCACTAGTATCAATTGAACTGATGAATAATTGGTGAAACTCAGCTTGCAATAGATAACTGATATAATCTAGTGGACTGTAGATAAATTAGTAAAAACTGTAGATGAACTGGTACAACTCAATGCACTGTAGAATACTGGTACAACTCAATAAACTGTATCATAGATTCACAATAATTCCACCTGCTCTATTTATGAGTTCTTAGGAGAATTCAGTATGCCAAAATTCCAGCAATCATGGAACCCATTAAGTGGGGGGAAGTAACTGAAATTGTAGTAAACCCTTAGTCAAAGTTCAGTGTATCTTCTGCCGGCTCTTTAGTTTGGATGCTAGGTACTAGAGAGTAACTGTAGCAACAAGTTCTCCAAATAGTGCACAAAGATGAGATGAACAAGGTTACTGTAGTAAATTAAAGAACTTCACAGTGATTACTGACTTTGTAATAAAGCTACAGCTAACAGCAATCCAGTAAACTTAGGTAGTTACAGTATCTCACAAAAGTGAGTACACCCATGACATTTTTGTAAATATTTTATTATATCTTTTCATGTGACAACACTTAAGAAATGACACTTTGCTACAATGTAAAGTAGCGAGTGTACAGCTTGTATAACAGTGTAAATGTGCTGTCCCCTCAAAATAACTCAACATACAGCCATTAATGTCTAAACCGCTGGCAACAAAAGTGAGTACATAGTCAAAATGTCCAAATTGGGCCCAAAGTGTCAATATTTTGTGTGACCACCATTATTTTCCAGCACTGCCTTAACCCTCTTGGGCATGGAGTTCACCAGAGCTCCACAGGTTGCCACTGGAGTCCTCTTCCACTCTTCCATGTCGACATCACAGAATTTGTGGATGTTAGAGACTTTGCGTTCCTCTGCCTTCTGTTTGAGGATGCCTTACAGATGCTCAATAGAGTTTAGGACTGGAGACATGCTTGGCCAATCCATCACCTTTACCCTCAGCTTCTTTAGCAAGGCAGTGGTTGTCTTGGAGGTGTGTTTGGGGTCGTTATCATGTTGGAATCCTGCCCTGCGGCCCAGTCTCCGAAGGGAGGGGATCATGCTCTGCTTCAGTATGTCTCAGTACATGTTGGCATTCATGGTTTCCTCGATGAACTGTAGCTCCCCAGTGTTGGCAGCACTCATGCACCCCCAGACCATGCCACTCCTACCACCATGCTTGACTGTAGGTAAGACACACCTGTCTTTGTATCCTCACCTGGTTGCTGCCACACACGCTTGACACCATCTGAACCAAATAAGTTTATCTTGGTCTCATAAGACCACAGGACATGGTTCCAGTAATCCATGTCCTTAGTCTGCTTGGCTTCAGCAAACTGTGGTTTTCTTGTGCATCATCTTTAGAAGAGGCTTCCTTCTGGGACAGCAGCCATGCAGACCAATTTGATGCAGTGTGTGGCGTATGGTCTAAGCACTGACAGACTGACCCTCCACCCCTTCAACCTGTGCAGCAATGCTGGCAGCGCTCATATGTCTATTTCCCAAAGACAACCTTTGGATATGACGCTAAGCACGTGCACTTACCTTTTTTGGTCGACCATGGCGAGGCCTGTTCTGAGTGGAACCTGTCCTGTTAAACTACTCTATGGTCTTAGCCACCATGCTGTAGCTCAGTTTCAGGGTCTTGGCAATCTTCTTATCACCTAGACCATTTTTATTTACAGCAACCATTTTTTTTTCAGATCCTCAGAAAGTTCTTTGCCATGAGGTGCCATGTTGAACTTCCAATGACCAGTATGAGAGAGTGAGAGCGATAACACCAAATTTAACACACCTGCTCCCCATTCACACCTGAGACCTTGTAACAATAACGAGTCGCATGACATGACCAATTTGGACATTTTCACTTAGGTATGTACTCACTTTTGTTGCCAATGGATTAGACATTAATGGCTGTGTGTTGAGTTATTTTGAGGGAACTGCAAATTTACACTGTTATACAAGCTGTACACTCACTACTTTACATTGTAGCAAAGTGTAATTCCTTCAGTGTTATCACATGAAAAAGTAGAATAAAATATTTACAAAAATGTGAGGGGTCTACTCACTTTTGTGAGATACTTTATATTCTAGCTTCTCCAGTCCTGTGATAGTGCTTAAATCTCCACTAGCAGTAAGTATAAGAGATGGGATCATAGGAGATCAGTACTATATAGGCGGGCCTGAGCCCGCTCACCCAACAGGAACAATGACTGCAGAAGATGACCCCGCTGTTTGGGTGATGGTGATAATGAGACTGGAGATAATGATAATGATGACACTCCAGCCCTCTGCTCCTAGAATTGGCTTCCACTGCCTTCCTCCTCGCAGTTCTCCCGGATCGATTGCTACAGCTGCCTGCAGGTTTCAGGAAAAACTCCACTGGTAGCAGGGACAGTCTCCCAGATCATCTGCTGAAACGCTGCATAGTTGCAGACCGCAAGGTCTGTGTGAATAGGTCGCAACTCCGCTGACAGAACACACAAGGTCTTGCTGATCAATCACTGACGTCCAGAGAGAGCTCTCCAGACCGCACCCTCTTCTTAAATAGACTCTACCATGAGGCACTGTTTTTCCCAGGAGCCTTCCTATGCAGCACGGTCTAATGGGAAATTAAGTTCTTCTGCAGCACAGTCTGAAGATAATCCTCAAGAGCACACCACAATCCCCACAAGGCAGTTCTCCAGCACAGTTCCGATCACCAATTAATAAACTTGGCACTAGGGGAATCAGCTGCAATATTCCCGCAGGCAGGAATGTCTTTATTGCCAGAAGAATAACACTTAGCTCCTGGCTACATACTGTTGGAATACTGGTTAAGGGGCATGCTGGACACACTTTTTCTGCCATTGTGCTATGTGCTGGGTGTCCAGTGCACCCCTGTGCCTTTAAGGAGGGATGGGCCTTCTCCAGGCTCATCTGCCCTCTGCCTATCTATTATAATACATGTGCTTCTACAATGGAGGCTCTCACAATTTAGGCCCCTTTCACACGGGCGTGTTCCGTTCAGGTCCACCTGTCAGTTTTTCAGGCGGACCTGAACGGACGCCCCATGCTCCTCTATGGAGTGACGGATGTCAGCGGTAACATGTCAATTGACATCCGCTGCTCTCTGATCTGACCCATGCTCCATAAAGTCAGAGGATGGAAACCCTATATTTCCATCCGTCTGTGGAACGGTTCGGATGACAACGGACAGACAGTCTGTTGTCATCCGGTTTCCCATAGAGGAGAGCGGCGCTCTGACAGATCTGTCGCCGCACAGTGAGCGGAGACAGATCTGTAACCTGTCAGCTCAGCAGGGATCAGTGGAGCGATCCCCGCTGAGCAAAAACAGACCCCGCACACGGAACGCCCATGTGAAAGGGGCCTTAGAGTTAGGACAGCAGGTAATACTGGGGTGCCATGAAGTGGCTCTGCAACTTACGCATGTATTTGCAAATGTGTGCTAACTAAACTCCTGTTTTTTACACATACTGTTAAACAGGATAATTTGGTTGGTTGCAGGCTTGATGGTAAGTTGAGCTGAGAATTTTCTTTGGTATTGTTTGACATGCGTGGCCCTTCCATGTGCTCCTTGCTGCAAAGGCCCGTTATAGGTGTGGGCAGTGGCCATTTGTTTGTATATTTTTACATAGTTACTAGACATGTAAAAAATTTGTTATTTTCGTTTCATTCGTTTTTTTTTTTTCGTTTTTCAGGTAATTAGTTATGATCAAAATTCATTATTTCGAATACATTCGTAACTTCGGAAAAATTTGAATTTCGAAATCCGAAAATTTGAAAATCCGAAGGAACGAAAATAAGAAGGAAGATTTTGAAAAACCGAAATAATAGCTAACTAATAATAACTAACTATTAAATTATAGGTATTGGAATTTCCTTTCGAATGTGGCTGTTAGTGACCATATCGAATATGAAATTATACAAATGCCACATCTAAACAAAGGGAACGTAACAAATTAATAATAATAAATAATAATACGTTTTTATTATTATTATTATTTATTATTATTCATTTGTTACGTTCCATTCGTTTAGATGTGGCATTTGTTATTTTGGAAAATTCATAACTTCGGATAAATTCGTATTCGTTACGTTCACTAACAGCCAAAATTGAAAGGAAATTACAATGCCTATAATTTAATAATTAGTAATACTTATTAGTTAGTTATTATTTTGAATTTTCAAATTTTCGGATTTTCGTTCTTTTGAATTTTCAGATTTTCGTTATTATTTTCAGGTTTCAAATTTTCGGATTATCGAATTTCCGAATGTTCAAATTTTTGGATTCTCCAATTTTGGAAAAATTCGTTAAACAGGTTTTCATTTATTCGAATATTTCCGAATCAACAAATTTGTCGAATAGCAAATTCGGAACAAAACGAATTGCACATGTCTTATAGTTACGTTGGTCCAGCTGGACCAACGTAACTATGTATATACCATATTTGACCAATGCCCCTGGAAGCTGGAAATCACTACCACAGTGATCTCCACTTGTTTCCTGGTACTGTACCATGCTGAGTGGCTGGCCTGATGCATTGTGAACACAGGTGGTCGACGACTCAGCATGGACTCCATTCAGAGAATGTTTTGCATTATTTTCTAGATATAAAAGAAAAGCAATTCATTGCTTCCATTCTCCCAGGGTGACTCAACCCATATACTTCTCTACAAATTTCTATGTCAGCGAAGTTTTGGGGAACAAATATAGAATATGGGAAAATGTTTTATTTGGGGCTTTAAAGTGGACTTCCACCCATAAGTTGAACTTCCGCTGATCGGATTCCCCCCCCTCTCAGGTATCACATTTGGCACCTTTTGGGGGGAAGAGGACACCTATCTTTGATAGGTGTCTTTTCCCCACATCCAGGAGCTCAGGCCTGTGGCCGTGGCCACTGAGATGTCAGCAGCCCGGCTCCCTCCTCGCTCTGCTACTGACCGCCAGGCCAATAGCAGAGCACAGCGGAGCCTCGCGCATGCGCAGTAGTGCTCCCGGCATGAAGCTGTGATGCTACACTGCCGGGTTCCCTTATCCGTAATGGCCGTGACAGCGCCCAACAGCTGATGGAAACATCAGCTGCGGTGCCGACATTGCTGGACTCCAGGACAGGTAAGTGTCCTATTATTAAAAATCAGCAGCTACAGTATGTGTAGCTGCTGGCTTTTTGTTTTTTTTTTGTTCTAGGCAGACCTCCGCTTTAAGGCAGAATAGTGCCACATTTCTTTGTTCTTTAACACATTGTTGCGATTTTTAATTTACAAATACCTGACCCACCCTGCTCTAATCTGGGGGAACACATTAAAAGTAAGTCACAGCCTGCTTGAGACAACTGAACCAGCTGGGATGAGTGGGATGACCAACACTTACGTATAAGGTGTACCGTGTAGTGAAAGCAGTGGCCGCAGTGAAGCTGGGCCAGACCCCAAGCAGAGGTAAATACAGCTACAGCCAAAGACATAAAAGAACACCATGTAAGTGGTTATAAGCTTACTGCAGATACTTACAGTACCTTAAGTGAAAATGGCCAGTGGATGAGGAAGAGACCCATATAATCCAGTTGGAGAGTCTCCAGGGATTGCCTCACATTATGTTCTACCAGCTCTGGTGAGTGAAATGTCGACCACAACTGAAAAAGAGAAGAACCAAATGTTAAACAGGTTTTAAAGTAAAACGAACAAGATTAAAATAAATAGCCTGTAGATGGTAGAAAACCTATTATCCTTAGTTACTCCATCTTGTTTGTGTAAATGTTACTTTAAGAAGTTTATGCTGACAAAGTTTTCTGTTCATCTCGGCAGGGTTTTGTTCCTCTACATGCCACATTCCTTTCTCTGGCTGGTGTGTGAAGGAATGGACCTTGGGGAGAGAACATTTTGTCCAGATAAAAAGTTGCTAATAAAGTCTCTACATGAGAAAGCAGATGATTCTGCAGTTAGTGTACCCGTTGTATCTTGTAACAAAGGACACCTGGTTTTAGAAAAGATTGATAACTGCTATACAAGACAACTATTCTTTTTTCTTTAAGACACGTAATTACATATCCCCTCCCTTGTATGAATTATGTATTTCTTTGTCTAAAAAGTGTATAAAACCCCCCCACCATGCCAGTAAAATTAGAGTCTGTTTTCACCGTGCTTTGTGTTTGCTTGTGATCATTGGGGTGAAGACGGGCTCTCCTTGGGCGCCCAAGCTTAAGACAGACTGACAGAGAGATGATAGCCGAGGGTTATCATAGCAGTTCCTAACAAGTGGAGGTCCCACCGAGATCGGATCATCATCCCTTTTGGACCCCCGGGTAAGATTTACATTATTTTGTTTATCTATCCGGGTGTTCTCAGGCTCTGATTTAAATCCGATCTTTGAACTATGGCCCACTCCGGGAAGTAGCCATAATAAGTCTCCAGGAGACTTAATGTTGGGGAACTGCGGCTTGCTCCGGGTAGCAGCCATTATATGAAATTAAGCACTCCGCGTAGTAGCGTATTTCATGGGAGAGTCTCCGGGAAGACTCAGAAAAAGTACTGTTAGATACAGTGTACTTTGATAATTGTCAGTCTGTCTTGGGTAATCTTGCTACTTTGCTTTTCTTTACTGTCGCATAGAGGTATAAGATTTAGTGTTGAGCGAACCCGGAGTGTAACGTTCGGGTCCGTACCGAACTTTCGGGTGTCCGTGGCACAGACCCGGACCCGGACATTTAAAAAATCGTTCGGGTTCGGTCCAGTGTTCTGCTATTTTACTCCACGTGTTGAGAAGCTGCAGGGCAGCCAATCAACAAGCGTTTCACTGGTTTGCCCTTAGAAGCCATCACCGTTTGGTCACTTTGCGAACAACTAACCGACGGGACGTCGAAGAGTTGTGCACCTCATTTTATCGTCTTGTGACCTGGCTTGGGCTTGCTAAAAAATTTACAGGCCCAGGCCCAGACACGGTGCCTGTGGGCTTTCAAGCCATGCCTGGGCTTGCAATGTGAGGCCCAAGCGAGTTGTGATTTAGAATATGGAGATACGCTGTCATTTCTTTTCGTTTCATCGTTCTAATGGGTTCTGTCTGACTGTTAATAGTTTCATGTGACATAGATTGTCATGAAAAAGACTCAGAAGGGCCTCTGAGAGGGTACTTTATGCGA
>BLSH010445423.1:781433-791826 GCA_018402905.1 Glandirana rugosa
TCGCCGTCTTATTGACTCCTTGTCGAGACCTAAAACCCACTTACAACGTTTTGTCCAAAATAACAAAATAAAAATAACCCGATACAATCCTTGACGATACTATTGGGAGCCGATAGTAGAGAGACAGTCAGACAGAATTCGAACCCGCGGGTTCCTCTCGGGCAGAAGTGGGGTTACTAGTGTTCGTTTTTGTTTCGTGCCACTTTTGTCTGAGATTAAAATGACCGTACCACCCCCCCAAAATATGTGAAAAATCTGTTTCTTTATGTATTAAGTATGTTCCCTCCCCTATACATTAATGCACAGAATTGACGAAGGGCTGGCGCGCGGCACATAAGTGCCGCCGTCAGCCCCTCGACCCGCGCTTGCGCGCCCCCTGGTGGCCAAAATGCGAATCGCCGTATATTTACGGCGATTCGCGCCCAGCTCCCCGACTGCCGCCGTGAATACACGGCGCGCGGTCGGGAAGCAGTTAAGACACGTAATTACATATCCCCTCCCTTGTATGAATTATGTATTTCTTTGTCTAAAAAGTGTATAAAACCCCCCCACCATGCCAGTAAAATTAGAGTCTGTTTTCACCGTGCTTTGTTTTTGCTTGTGATCATTGGGGTGAAGACGGGCTCTCCTTGGGCGCCCAAGCTTAAGACAGACTGACAGAGAGATGATAGCCGAGGGTTATCATAGCAGTTCCTAACATAGCCCAATAAAAATAAAACAATAAAACCTGTTTTGCAACATTCACCCAAAATCCAGAGCTGTTCCTCAGTTATTCTGCCGCTAGATGCTCTCAGTCTGATGCCTGGCATGATTTAGCCCCCTTCGTTCCTCTGAACCCAGGCTGCCATGGATCTGAAACCAGCCTGTGACTGGACAGTGAAAGGAGAAGCAGCACAGAGATGAGTTAATCTCTTTGTCACTCTGCTCTCTCCTCTATCAACATGATGACCTTGTCAGCAGATGAACTGATAGGCACCTTGTGCTGCTGCTTCCTCTCACACTCCAGCCCTTCTGTACATGGACTGCAATAGGCTAATACCAGATCAAATTCAGATACAAGCACTGCTTAAAAAATACATTTAGGGATATACCGTATATACTCGTGTATAAGTCGACCCGTGTATAAGCCGACCCCCTACTTTTGCCTAAAAAATATGGGAAAACGTATTGACCCGCGTATAAGCCTAGGGTGGGAAATGCAGCAGCCAGAACATAGGGACAGGGAGCCAGGACACAGGGACAGGGAGCCAGAACACAGGGATATTAGCCAGGACACAGGGATATTAGCCAGGACACAGGGATTGTAGGCAGGACACAGGGATTGTAGCCAGGACACAAGGATTGTAGCCAGGACACAGGGATATTAGCCAGGACAAAGGGATTTTATCCAGGACACAGAGACTGTAGCCAGAAAACAGGGATTGTAGCCAGGACACAGGGATTTTAGCCAGGACACTGAGACTGTAGCCAGAACACATAAGGGATGAGTAAGGTAGTTTCACATTAAACAGAGCTGTGCTGCTTCTAAGAGCCGTTCTGTGCATGTAACTGTGACTAATCACATTGGAATGTAGAGAATGCTGAGAGAGAGCTGCAGCACTTCACTGAGATCAGGAGGTGGGTGGGACTGAACAGCTAACATCAGCTTGTCCCACCCACCTGCGGACAATAAGCTGAAAATCTGACACCTCTCTCAGCATTCTCTACATTCCAATGTGTTTAGTCACAGTTACAAGCACAGAACGGCTCTTAGAAGCAGCACGGCTCTGGTTAATGTGAAACTACTGATCACCCACAGACACTGACTCGGGTATAAGCCGAGGGGGGTCTTTTTCAGCACAAAAAATGTGCTGAAAAACTCGGCTTATACCCGAGTATATACGGTATTTATTATTTAGGAGCTGCATTAATTAATGTATTTTATATCTGTCTAGAGTTCAACTATGAAGTGGTTGTAAACCTCACACATGAAATATGAGCAAAGCATATCCCTCTATAGTGTGTATTTGTCTCAATTCAAAGCACCAAGTGTAATTTCTGTCTGCTGCCCCTTTTCTCTGCTATCAGCTTGAGTCACTTCTAAAAGTTTTCCTGACACCAAGAGAAAAAAGGTGACAGGGGAGGGATCTCTAGCACACAGCCTAGCCTGTGATTGACAGACTCATCTGCTATGCGAATGTGAAGGGGGTGTGCTATGTGAAGGGGGTGTCCCTTAACTCCAATCAGCTCTCCTTACTGAGCTCTGTAGTGTGTAATTTCAGCTCTCCTCCCCCTGTTTTCTGAAAGCTCAGACAAGCTTTATAAATTCTGGACTTTGAATGATGTAGAGAAGATAATACTGCAGATAAACTGGTATAACGCAAGTTGATCTGTTTCATTTTTGTGTATTACCTGTGGCAGATCACTTCACTGAGCATATGTAAGTGTTTACAGCCACTTTAAATAATATGTAAACCCAACATTTCATATTCCTGATATGTGCCTGCTGTACCATGTACTTCTATGAAAAAATATCCTCTTCTGTGTGTATTGCTTCCTTTATGTGAAATCCCTGGTGTCCATGCCATTTACTCTGCTTTCCTATTAAAGAAAACTGACCACACTAAGCATGAGAGCACACCATGGTCAGTTCTCCAGCTGTAACTCAGCCTGCTCTTGTCCAATGCCCAGACTTGTCTTGACAGCCCCCATCCTCTCCTGCACAGCCATTAACTGGGAAGATCACTGTGCTCACGTATAAAAAAGGGAAAAATTTATTTATAATGTTTTTTTTTTTTTAATCTAAACAAATGTTTTGCCTTTCATTTATATTTTAAACGGAATGGGTTCTTTTATAAGGTGAGGGTTTACATGGTCTGAAGAGCAAACTGCAAATGCTGGAATTTATTTTAAACTGTTACTAAACCTACACTTTGCTGCCATTGTGCTATGTGCTGGGTGTCCAATGTGCCTCTGTGCTTTTATGGGGGATTGGGCTACCTCCAGGCCACCTGTCCCTCATCTATCCATTAGAATGCATTTGCTTCCACTGTAGAGACACTCAAATTCACTAGTGATACACAGGGTGCCGTGAAGAGGCCTTGCAGCTTAGGTATGCGCTTGCAATTGTGTGCTAACTAAACCCCTATTTTAACGCATACTGTTGGACAGGTTAATTCGGTTGGTTAGCAGACTGGTTGGTAAGTTGAGCTTCGAAATTTTCTCTGGTTTTGTCTTTCACGTGTTACTAAACCCACAACAGTCTGTATATGCAGTAAAGCTTTTTTTATACTCACTATGGAACCTAAGGGTTTAATCCTTTGCATTGTGTAAAAAGCTGTTTGATCCTGTCTTCTCTGGTCCTCCCCCTCTTCCACTGTCCTCAAACCATCTCCTGATAAAACAGAGGCTAGGGGACAAGATGCACATGCTCAGTTTGGTGTCTATTGCTAGAGAGTTGTTTTTTTCTTGAGAGAGTGCATGTGATCCGCACAGCACAATCAGCACTGTCCAGATAGAGGGTCAGGGGTACTGACTCCTGCAGCCTCATAGGATAGTCAGAGCAGAATGCAAACACCTCCTGCAAGCTTTAACCAAACACTGATAGAAGTCACAAGACTGCTATATACTGCTGATGAGAAAGGGTATTTAGCAGTTTATTTTACTAAAATAATTGCATTTTCATGTTCTGTGTACTGTGGGAGACCAGATATAGTGAATGCAGGGTCCATATATATGTATATGTTGTATATATATTCAGTATCTCTCAAAAAAGAGTACACCCCTTACATTTTTGTAACTATTTTATTATATCTTTTCATGTGACAACACTGAAGAAATGACACTTTGCTACAATGTAGTGGGTGTACAGCTTGTATAACAGTGTAAACATGATGTCCCCTCAAAATAACTTAACACACAGCCATTAAAGTGGTTGTCAAGTAAAAAAAAAACAAAAAAAAAACACATGCAAGAGAAAGGCATAATGAGCTAGTATGCATTGCATATTAGCTTATTATGAAATGCTTACCTTAGATCGACGCTGTAGCAGCAGTCCCCGAGCACTGCTGTGACCGGCGACATGCTGTGTCCATTGTCTTCCGGAATCCCAAGCGCCGACCAATCATAGCGCGGAGTCCAGCCATGTGATTGGCAGAGGCCGTGCTGATGTCACTCCCGCGCATGCGCACGGGAGCCGTCATTTACGGCACACTTCGTGAAGAAACGGCCCAGTCGGGCCGTTTCTTCACTGCGCATGTGGCGATGACGTCGGCACATGCAAATACAGGGAATATCTCCTAAACGGTGCAAGTTTAGGAGATATTCCCGGGACCTACAGGTAAGCCTGAATATAGGCTTACCTGTAGTTTAAAGTGGTTGTCATGACTTGACAACCACTTTAATGTCTAAACCTCTGGCAACAAAAGTGGGCACACCTACTTCTGACCTGTAGGTGGCACTGTGCCATTGTAACAGGGGAAAAGGAGTCTTCTGGAATCTCTTTACTGGCAAGTTCAGTGTAAATTGGCCTGTTCCACCACCCCTCCAGCAGTAGCCGTCCTCTGGTAACGTCTGTCTCAAACCTAACACCATGGCTGTGACAAACTGTATGATCTTGTGAAGTGCCTTGAACTATATGTTCTTCTACTCCATTGCCAATGTAACCCTAGAAAACTTGGGGTGCCGCACCAGACAATCATCCTTCAACTCTGGTGACTCCTACTCAAGAGCGCAGCTCTGTGGCATATACTAGAAAAGGAGATCCATGATTAATCCCCATGGATGGGGCAAAATGCATGGGGGCATGGCCTGAGTGGAGTCAGGCTGAATACATCTTCTAGTTGATTCACCCTTCACGCGAGGTTGGTACGTAGTGGTGTTTCTGGCAGGACACAGGCAAGCAGTCCCCTGCAGTCACATTAACAAGTCAATTGGATACTCAGGAAAGTGCAGTCCTCAGACCCCCTGCTGTGTGCTTATGATGACCATCATCATCATCATCATTATGTGGCTTTCAGCACAGCAGGTTTTGTATGGCTCTCAGTGTCACATGGCTGTTGGGTGCTGACTTTATTATGGCTGTTCTGTGTTACAGTCTGTAACACAGCACGGCCATAAGTTAACAAAGTCAGCCCCAACAGCCATGTGACACTGAGAGCCATACAAAACCTGCTGTGCTGAAAGCCACATAATGATGATCATCATAAACACACAGTTAGATGCTACTTTACACTTGTGTTTAGAGGGGGGCAGTAAAAACACATAGCTGAGCTGCATTTTTGCCAACCCCATACCCCTCCTCTTTAAGAACCTTTCACCCCACCTTTCCAATTAGGTCCACCTGATTTTCCCCGCGGACCTGATTGAAAGCTCCATGTAGGCCTAGGGAGTCCGGATGTATCCATTCACCTCCTCCTACCCCCATGTCCAAACAATTGAAAAGGACTGCGTCCTAAATGTGGCAGATTAGAGTTCGCCTGATGTAAATGGTCACAAGTCCATTTACATCTGGCCACCCATAAAGCCACCACAAGTCTGTGGTGTATGTGGACATCAAAACACTGACATCTGTTCTATTCAGCTCCCATTATGATCGGCGGGGTGTCCCCCCCCCCCTCGTGATAGCATTGGGTGAGATGTGCAGCACCTGAAACTACGGATACTGGAATCCTGTGCTAGCATTTCTCCTGTGGTGTTGCTATCAGTGTGTCAAGAGTGGGAGAAGAGGGTTGCATTGACAATCCAACACAATGGGCAGCACATTGAACACATTTTATAAGTGGTCAGAAACTTGTAAATAACTCATGAAAGAATAAAGTTACGTTAAAACCATGCACACCATTGTTTTTCTTGTGAAATTCCCAATAAGTTTGATGTGTCACATGACCCTCTTCCTATTGAAAAAACAAAAGTTGGATTCAAAATGGCTGACTTCAAAATGGCCACCATGGTCACCACCTATCTTGAAAAGTTTCCCCCCTCACATATACTAATGTGCCACAAACAGGAAGTTAATATCATCAACCATTCCCATTTTATTAAGGTGTATCCATATAAATGGCCCACCCTGCATTTTGTTCACAGCACACTGGGTAATGCTGCTTGCAACTCAGAAGGATGCAGGACAGGGCTTGGTGCTGCAGCTTGTTGTGCCCCCACATCTCCATACAGCTGGTGGTGATGATGCCAGACCTATGAGCTCTACCCCTTCCTCCTCCTCATTCACCACCTCCATGCCCTCTTCTGCAGAATTGTCCTATGAACATCAGGTACCCCCTAAGCGTTCAAAGGGCTATTCCATGAGTCACGCTAAAAAGTGCCATGCAGTGCTTCAGCTGCTGTGTCTAGGGGACAGGAACCACACCGAAGCAGAGATTCTTGCAGCTCTGCAGGGACAGGCCCAGAGGTGGTTCACACCATGCCCACTGGAGCCAGGAATGGAGGTGTGCGATAATGGCACAAACCTCCTGTCCGCTCTTAGACAGGGAAAGTTGACACATGTGCCATGCCTGGCACATGTCCTCAATTTGGTGGTGCAGCGTTTCCTAAATATTGGGTTGGAAGATGTGCTAAAGCTGGCCAGTAGAGTTTGTAGCCATTTCAGGCGGTCATACACAGCCAGTGCTCGGTTGGCTGAAATGCAGTCGGAATTCCACCTGCCCTTAAACTGCCTGATTTGTGACATGCCCACCAGGTGGAACTCGACTTTGGCAATGCTGCAGTGGCTATACATGCAGCAGAGGGCCATCAACGAGTACCTATGTGAGTACGGCACGACGACAAGCTCAGGTCGCCTCAGCTTTTTTTCCCCACGCCAATGGCTGGTCATTAAGGATGCATGCACTGTACTGTCACCATTTGAGGAGGCCACAAGTATGGTGAGCCATGACAGTGCATACATCAGTGACACAATCCCTGTTGTGTTCCTGCTGGAGCAGACTCTGGCATTATGGAAAAGGCACTGGAGGCAGAGCAGCAGGAGGAAGAGGAGGACTTCCTTTCCTCTCAAGGCCCACTTTATCTAGACACCATCATTCCTGTGTCACAGAACACACAGGAGGAGAGAGGGGAGGAGGATGAGGAGGAGGATTCTGGCACTTTCGCAGGCTTCGAAGAAGAGGAAGACATGCGTCAATCTGTAAGCGATGGCTTTCATACCCCAGGACCCTTGGGAGTAGTACATGGCTGGGAGGAGGAAGTTCCAGATGCTGTCATCTTGAGTGACCCCGAGGAGTCTGCTTCTCAAGCCTCGGCAAATTTGAGGCGCATGGGCAACCTCATGCTTCAAAGCCTGCGAAAGGACCCAAGAATACGTGGAATAAAGGAGAATGATCATTACTGGTTGGCAACCCTCCTTGACCACCACTATAAGGGGAAGGTCTCAGAACTCATTCCATCCCCACAGAGAGTGCAGAAGATAAAATCTCTTGAGGACACATTAAAGAGGATTTTATTCAATGTGTTTCCCGGCTCCAGTAGGTTACAGTGTCGTGGAAAATGTCGTTTTGAGTCTTCTGTTGGTCAAGAGAGGAGCATTGGAGAAGGCATCCACCTAAGTGATGCATTTCGTAATTTTTTCAGTCCTCGCCGCCCAGGGCTGTCAGCTTCCACATCCCATCGGCAGCGTGTGCATCACATGGTGGACGATTAGCTCGGGGCCAAAACAGAGATGGAGAGCTTTCCAGTTGACGATTCACTGGCTTACTGGGTCATGAGAATAGACCACTGGCCAGAACTTGCCCAGTATGCTATTGAGTTGTTGGGCTGCCCTGCATCCAGCGTGCTTTTGGAACGGGCATTCAGTGCTGCAGGAGGTTTTGTTACTGATCATAGAACGCGTCTGTCCACAGACTCCGTGGAGCGTTTGACTTTTATAAAAATGAATCAGTCCTGGATTACCAGCTATGAAGCCCCAGATGCTGATGTCACTGATTATTTTTTGGGGGGATGTGGAATCTCTGCAGGACTTCAAGGCTGCCTAGCTTTGAGGGTGTTCAATAATTTCACCTGGAAGAATGTTTTTGGTATAGGTTTCATGGGCACAATTTAAGATCAATTTTTCAGCACCTGTTTTACAGGTGCATATCATTGCAATTTTTTTTGCCTTCATCAAGAGCACCTCTATAGGGTTTCGGTGGGAAGGCGCCACCGACACCCAAAGACCAATTTTTCTGCACCTGTTTGACAGGTGCATATCATTGCAATTTTTTACAGAAAGGCCAATTCTTGCTTTCATCAAGAGTACCTCTATAGAGTTATGGTGGGAAGGCGCCACCGACACCCAAAGACTAATTTTTATGCACCTGTTTGACAGGTGCATATCATTGCATTTTTTTTTACAAAAAAGGCCAGTTCTTGCCTTCATGAAGATCACCTCTGTAGGGCTATGGTGTGAAGGCACCACCGACACCCAAAGCCCAATTTTTCTACACCTGTTCCTTCTATCCAAAGTCAAAGTGACACCAGCATTTATCCAAAAAATCTCTAATCTTGTTCCCAGTGCACTACATTGTAGCTTTATCATACACACTGGCTCCCCAGCACGGTGTTCAAAAGTTCTGGTGCGAACTGAACAGGGGTGTGTTCGGCCCATCCCTAATAGGGACTCCATTATAATATGAAATCAATGGGCTGATCCAATATGAGGTACCACATCCCAATTATTATAGAGAACACACCACCAAAAGAAAGGACAGACTTTTAAGGTAACACAGTCTAAATGTTAAAATCAATTTACTTTTATTAACATTACAATTGGTTAAAAAATATGTAAAAAAAACATATTGATCACAGTAATAATTACCATATCGCCTCCTTGTTCAAAAACATCCCCAACCTGTGCCTATCTCTATGAAAACATCTGTATGTCTTATTATATAATAACCTCATACATTCCAATGTCAATTACCGGTACTCATTTTTATAGTAGTACAGGAGATTAGGCAAAGGGATGGAGACGTGACTCAATGCATTTCTCAGAACTAAATCCTCTGGAACTCCCTACCTCAATGTGTCCAGCTATCTCCTACTCTGTCTACTTTTAGGTGACCCATGAAAACTCATCTCTTCATGGAAGCCTACCCTGCCCCTACCTAACAACAGAAATTTTAATTCAGAAACAGGTCATTCCCATGCAGATATTATGTTATGTATCACTCGTTCCTTCCTTTTAGGTTGTAAGCTCTCATGAGCAGGGCCATCTAAGCCTCTTGTTTAGAAATTGTATTGTAACTGCACAGTCTCCTTTTTCAGTGTGCAAATTGTTGGTGCTATAAAAATCGTGTTGAATAATAATATCACTGCTAAACATTTGCTGAGTAACCAGAAAATGTTTCAGGTGAATACTGGCAAATGTATGGTAGATCTGTGCCAATCGAGGAAGCAGAACTCCTCCAGGTTTAGCCCAATAGGTCGCTGTCCCAAGTATGGCCCTGAAGCTGCCACCACCTCTGGAGGGACCCAAATTGGACTAGATTCTCCTGTCTCAGTCCAGATGTCTGACCTAGTAATAATACATTGGCTTTAGATGTACTCTGTTATTACAAACAGTAAAATCTGAATTTTTAAATTGCCCCTTGAGGAATAAACCACTTAATCCAACCACGTGTGTTTGTTGCTTTGAATCCAAAAAACATTTTGACAGCTAATTCATCACCTCAGAGAGGTTGGAAGGGGAAATGAAGTAATGTTAGCAAAGGTTTTGTAACATCTCCATAAAACTGGACGAAAGGGTAACATTGCTTCAACCATTTTTCTTCATTCAAACTTTTGTATTAAACCTAAATCCACTTTTGTTGAGAAATAACATTCCTTTTTTCAAATATGAATTTTTATTGACATCCAGTGAGGGTATGACAGTACATAACATACATACAGTTGTGTTCAAAATTATTCAACCCCCACTGAAATTGATTGTTTTGGTCGGTTTGACATTGATTATGATCATTCAGTCATCCTGCTTACAATTAAATCAAAACCAATAAAGTAATATTTACAATACAATATAAACAGACTGGATGTGCACGGAGAAACTAAATTAACATTCGTCCTACTGACTTACTAGTATTAGTTACAGTTTGGCTGGTTTTGTTAGTTAAAGTCACCCCCAACTTATTAAAACTTGTGTTGACATACATACAATACATGACAGTATGGGAGTGACCTACAGTTATTTTTAAGTATAAACTTTTTTCCTTACAATAAAGAGTTGTTTTCACCTAAATCCAAATTATGTTTTCAAACTTACTTCTTTTTACCAACTTCGTTACAATGGGAAAGCAGGTCAAAATACCTCTACAATGTTTTGGAAACGATTGTAATGAAGTAAAGGGGAAGGTTGGAGAGACTCCACTACTTAATCGACAGTTTTACAAAAAACCTAAGTTTCGTTGTTTGTGTGCACCAACCTAATTCA
>BLSH010445423.1:846759-868145 GCA_018402905.1 Glandirana rugosa
AGAAAACCCTCTGTGCATACAGTAAAGGGCAGTTTTTTAATGAACGACCAACTTATTTTCATTGAAATTCAGTTTTAAACGGTCCCCATACTTATTAATACCCGTCGTGACATATGTTTTGCACGCCCAATTTTTCAGTTTTTTATTTGTTAAAAAAGTTTGAAATATCCAATAAATTTCGTTCCACTTCATGATTGTGTCCACTTGTTGTTGATTCTTCACAAAAAGTTACAGTTTTATATCTTTATGTTTGAAGCCTGAAATGTGGCAAAAGGTTGCAAAGTTCAAAGGGGGCCGAATACTTTCGCAAGGCACTGTATACAGTGCTGCCCATAATTATTCATACCCCTGGCAAATTTTGACTTAAAGTTACTTTTATTCAACCAGCAAGTAATTTTTTGACGGGAAATGACATACGTGTCTCCCAAAAGATTATAAGACGATGTACAAGAGGCATTATTGTGGAAAACAAACATTTCTCAGCTTTTATTTACATTTGAGCAAAAAGTGTCCAGTCCAAAATTATTCATACCCTTCACAAACTGTCACAGTCTGTGGGAAAATCAAAAGTTCTATACCATTCCAAATAGTCAAAGCTGTTCTAAAGCATTCTAATTACCCTGATTAATTGGGAAAAGCTGTTTTAATCAACTCAACAGGTGAAAAACAGCAGCTCTCTGCAGTTGGTTTGTGGACAGTCATGGCTAAGACAAAGGATCTCAGTGAGGACCTGCGGCTGCGCATTGTGGCTGCTCACAAGTCAGGAAAGGGCTACAAGGCACTGTGGAAAATCTCAGAGGACGTGGTCGGAAGCCAAAAGTGACACCTGTGCTGGCCAGGAGGACAGTTAGAGAGGTGAAAAAGAATCCAAGGATCACCACCAAGGCCATCCTGGTGAATCTGGGCTCTGCTGGTGGCAATGTCTCAAGGCAGACAATCCAAGGGACACTGCACACTGCTGGGTTCCACGGATGCAGACCAAGGAGGACGCCACTTCTCCAGATAAGGTGCACAAAAGCTTGCTTGGACTTTGCAAAAGCTCATCTGGACAAAGAAGACTTCTGGTCTTCTGAGTTATGGTCAGATGAAACAAAAATTGAATTGCTTGGTCACAATGATGTTTCCTTCATTTGGCGTAAAACAGGAGAAGCCTTCAACCCAAAGAACACCATCCCCACTGTCAAACATGGTGGTGGGAACCTAATGCTTTGGGGGTGGTTTTCAGCCAATGGATCAGGGAACCAAATCACAGTAAACAGCACCATGAAAAAAGAGCAATACATGAGGATTCTCAACGACAACATCAGACAGTCTGCAGAGAAACTTGGCCTTGGGCACCAGTGGACATTTCAGCATGACAATGACCAAAAATATGCAGCAAAAGTGGTGAAGAAATGGTTAGCAGACAACAACATTAACGTTTTGGAGTGGCCCAGCCAGAGCCCAGGCTTGAATCCAGTTGAGAATCTGTGGAGGGAGCTAAAGATCAGGGTGATGGCAAGAAGACCCTCCAACCTGAAAGATGCTAAAGATGAATGGGCAAAAATACCTGTGGAGACATGCAAAAAGCTGGTCTGCAATTATAGGAAGCGTTTGATTGCTGTAATAGCCAATAAAGGCTTATCTATTGATTATTGAGAAAGGTATGAATAATTTTGGACTGGACACTTTTTGCTCAAATGCAAATAAAAGCTGAAAATTGTTTGTTTTCCACAATAATGCCTCTTGTACATTGTCTTATTATCTTTTGGTAGACACCTATATCATTTCCCGTCAAAAAATTACTTGCTGGTTGAATAAAAGTAACTTTAAGTCAAAATTTGCCAGGGGTATGAATAATTATGGGCAGCCCTCCTCCTCAAGGCACATGTACAGTCATGCCAATGAACATCTAAATGTTTCAGAGAAGGATTAGGAGAAAATGCTGTTGTCAGATGAGACCATAATTGAGCTCTTTGATATTAACTTGACTCGCCATCTTTGGAAGAAGAAAATGCTGACTATGAACCAAAGAACACCATCCCTACAGTCAAGCACGGAGGTGGAAGCATGAAGGTACAGGTTGACTTTGCCACATTGAGGAGCCAATTGACAGGGCCATGTATTATAAATCTAGGATGAGAACCCTCTTCCCTCAGCCAGAACACTGAAGATGGGTCATAGATGGGTCTTCCAGCATGACAATGACCCAAAACATACAGGCAAGGCAAGAAAGGAGAAGCACATTAAGGTCATGGAGTGGCCTAGTCAGTCTCCAGACCTTAATCCTATAGAACATTTATGGAGAGAGCTGAAACTTTGAGTTGCCAAGAGACAGCCAAGAAACCTTAAGGATTTAGAGAAGATCTGTAAAGAAGAATGGACCAAACTCCCTCCTGAGATGTGGGCAAACCCGGTCACCAGCTACAAGGAACATCTTACCTCTGTGCTTGCCAGCAACTGTTTCTCACAAAGTACTAAATCATGCTTTGCTTGGGGGTCAAATATTTATTTTACTCACTGAACTGCAACTTTGTTTATAGGATTTGTTTTATGTGTTTTTTCTATATTTTTGGTTGATAATCTGTCTCTATCATTTAAAATACACATATGATAAAAATTATAGACCATTCATTTCTTTGTAAGTGGGCAAACTTATAAAATCTGCAGGGGATCAAACAGTTATTTTCACCACTGCACACCCCTACTCCTAACTACAGACTTGTCTGCTGCCCCAGCATACCTGAATAAGATTAGTCCAGTAATCATAGTCCTTCAGAGGCATTTCTCCAGCACTGGTGTCTTCAGGTTGAACCCCAAGTTAAAAGTCTTTATAAGCAGCATATGACAAGCAACATACTCCTACTCCTATGGGTCTCTTTGTCTGTCTCCATCCCTTTCTGGTCTCACAGTTCAACTCTCTGGACTCTACTCCACGCACTTGGTCCCAACACCATCTACTACTTCCGTTCTTGTACCGGGCCG
This sequence comes from Glandirana rugosa, assembly GCA_018402905.1. Classification (NCBI taxonomy): domain Eukaryota; kingdom Metazoa; phylum Chordata; class Amphibia; order Anura; family Ranidae; genus Glandirana; species Glandirana rugosa. The sequence goes on from BLSH010445423.1 coordinate 849,724, forward strand.
CTGACCCAATTTATATATCACAGGAGAAGTGGGCCAGACCCAGAGCAGAACCCAAAGAATTCTTACCTTCCCAGACAGCAATTACCTAACTATTTCAACCTGCCTACAAGGGCACTAACCACGCTGGCAGCCTAGCCTCCAGAGGTTTATACTGTCTGTTTATGGCTGCCCTTATGATACTCTAGGGGTGACTGTGTTACAGTTTAAGCTTATTGGTAAAACATGGACCCAGTTACTGGTAATTGTCCTGTATTTTAAGAGTATTCACTACCTTTGTTATTCATTGAACCCCTTACCTCTGTCTACATTTATCTATTTTATTTTATGACAACATATTTGGTTTGTGTTACTAAATGGACTGGTGCTTACATTCTTAAAAAATAGCATTACAGCTGGATACTGATATCACTGTCAGTTCTCTTTCTATGAAATTGTGTGTTTGAGTACTCGGCCTGGTGTGTCAGAGGGGCTAAGGTATTGAGGTAGATTGAGGCCACCAACAGAGGACCCATCTTAACTAGAGACTCCTTCGGGGTAGCCCTATATTTGTTTTAAGGTTTAATATCAGTTTAAATCCATAATGATACTATTGAATGCTCTGGCAAAACATTTTTCCGAAATGTTCAAACAAAATTCTGTTGGTGCACGGCCAGATTTAAGCCAGGTACACATGTACCAAAATGTGGCCTGCTCAATAAAAACCAACCTATTTTTTGATTCATGTGCTTCTCTCTCCGTTCAGCAGAAGCTGATCGTTAAAATGGCTTCTGTCGAACGGTCCTGCTGGAAATTCAGGAATAAATGAACCACTACACCCGATGCCTGCAGTGCTCATCAATGTATTCTGATGGGGGGAGTCACTGCTGTCAGAATAGAATAGCGTGGTGGTGGAGATTCCTATATTCACAATGCTAGTGTGGATACAGGAATCTGTGAGTCTTCTTCATCCTTCAACCCACTGGTTGAACGGAAAAAAAAAAAAAAAACTGTGTGTTCCCAGCTTTAGGTAAAAGAGACACCAATATGATGAACAGTATTTCTCCTGTGTGGGGTTACCAGACAGGAAATCAACTGTGCATTTGAGAATTTTGCTCAGTACCGACTACCCATTGTAAATACCATTATTCCAAACAATATGAAACTTTTGTTTATTGGTCAACAGTATAAAAACCTCTTTTGCATAAGACAGCATGGATTTTTTTTTTGCTTAGTATCTATTTTACAAACGCATATTATAAAAAAAAAAAGTGAATTAAAAAAAAACACTTGCAAAGTAATTTCTCTTTGTTTAGCATCTGTCGGGATGATGGGTAATGGTCACCTTCTCTTTTTTTTTCTCTTCTTTTTATTGTCTGAACTGACAGTTTTGGCAGCATCCCCCTTTTAGTAAATCTGGTGGCTTTTGCTGAAAAATCCAGGGATACAGAGCTGTCAGACCAGATTTGGTTCTCCAAACCAGTACAGCGGAGAGCTCTGCGTTCCTCAGAAGTGTTGGGAGCAGCTGCTACCCCCTCGTTCTGCGATCACTATAGAATTGGTGCCAAGGACCAGCACATCGCTGTCTATCAGCCATAATCGCCCTGTCCAGTCTAGACTTCTCTCTCTTTATAAATCCACTGATGAGTTTGCAGATTTCAAAAAAACCTAGTTAAGCTTTTTTTTTTTTTTTTTTTATTTAATTTGCCCCGCGTTCTCAGACAAGGGGTTTAGCTTGACCTTAGTAGCCACGCCCACTGGTGTTACCTAATCAATGGACACAGCAATGTATATATAGCCAGGTTAAAGGCTTAGAACCCTCACACTCCCCCAGTGTAGCAACAATGACTCTCACCAAGGAAACCCGTGTCACCCTTAATGATGGCAACATGATGCCAATCCTAGGATTGGGCACTTATGCTGCTCCTGATGTGAGTATTATTCATTTTTTTTATTGTTTTTTTTTTGTTTTTTCTAAAGAAAGGCTAGTAATGCAGTTTGCAACTGCATTATGAAAGGCTTAGCCACAGAATGTCAAGAAGCACCTGCAAGTTCCCACATCTGGCTGGCTCCCTGTTCTCTGTAGAACATGTCCACCTTGTTGGAGTAAGAGATTGTAACAGATCTCAGTGCTGTGACAATTAGGAATTGAGGAGGTTGTAATTTTACCAATATCCTTCCCTGAAGATAAATAAGGAGGTGATAGAAATGAGATTTGTTCTATAAAAGCAACTTTAAAGTATACCTAAAACCACATTTTTTTCATTTTTTTTAGGATAGAATAGAAAGTAGTTAGAGCTGAAGTTTAATCTGCTAATATTTTGCCTTCCCCAGTTCTTCATTTCTCCCCTTATCAACATGCTAATGACATGTTGGAAGAAAACCTTTCCTTTTTTGATTTACATACCTTATTTTGAACCCAGTGACACGGTCACCACTTGGTCTCTGTGATACTCTATGCAATACAGGTAGATCATGGCGGGTGGGAGGAGCTGGCTGGGTGCTGTACATAACTTCCTGAGAACACCACTGTGCCCTGCTTCAGTACTCCTCTCAAGAACCCTCAGTCCTGATGCCAGTAGTGGGCTAGCTACTGGGAGATGTTTTGCAAATAACAAAAAAAGCCTTAATGGGTAGATGTCAGTCTGGAGTAGAGGGAGTTCCCAGAAAGGCTGTGCATATAGACCAATTTAGGTATTGCCCACATGTGTTGTTGAGCTAGCATGATTGAAAGCAGGCCTGGACTGGCCATAGGGCACATCGGGCATTTGCCCGGTGGATCAGGGCTGTCGGGCCGCATGTCCTAAAAAGAGCTGGCTAATGCAGGGGTCCCCAACCCCCAGGCCGTAGACCTTTACCACAGACCTCTCACCATTGTGAGAAGCTCACAGTGTGCAGTGAAATCAGAGTAAGCAATTTCAGTATGGGAGAGGAGCCGGTACAACTGCAAGACTGAAGGGAAGGCTAAAATTCAGCCTTAAAATCCCTGATAGGCATTTTTTTTTTTTTTACTGTCTGTGACCTGTTGTGGAGTTTTGTCTTCATTTTTAGTCCTAGAGACACAACAGGAAGTGAGGAATCCTCTTTTAGACAATTGTCACTAAAACAGATATCCTAATTGGGACAACCGTAAAGTTTTGAGTTTTATAATACTTTGGATAGTGGTCACTGGGACACATAAAGAAAGTAAATCTTCCTAGGAATGAAATCCATCCAGAACCTTAAATAAAAGTTTTGGCATTGGATTTACATTCAATCAATAGATCTAAGATGTTTCAACTTTAGATATACTTTAAGTAATGCTAAATATAAGATGTATGAGACGCTAGTGGGAAGATGAAAAACTAAACAGCCTTGTTTTCCCTCTCTGAATGATTGTGGCATAAACATGCCCGCTCTGTTATGGAAGATGATCACTTGTGTCTTCTCTACTGTGATTGGTCATCAAAGGTGGCACATAAAGAGGGAGACCGGGCCAGTAAAAATGAGCGTTGGCTTGGTTAGTTCTCATTTCTAGTCTTTTTTGTGATCTCTGTGATTAGTAGACAAGGGTGCGATTCTTTCACTGCACCTATCACTGTTGGAAAAAGAAAAAAGCTACTCACATCTTTGATTCTGTAGCAGCTGTGACAATCCAAACCAAAAACCTGGATTACTGAAGACTGTGCAGAAGAAAAAAATAAAAGAAGGTAGCACAAATTATACAGTGGCGACCACTAAACACCTTAAGAAAACTTGCCATGAGAAACACGGAGGCTGCCATCCCCTTGATCTTCACTCTTGTCTCGTTTGGTGAAATAGAAAATACTGAACTCATAGGGTCCACATAACCCCCTAGCATTTTTGGGAGAAAGCCTGCAAAGACAGTATCCATATTTTTCTTATGAAAGGTTTACTTTAAAAAAAGACATACGCCTGTAATGTCACATAATAGAGGGGTTTTGCTTCAAAACAAGGATACTTGTTGTAGAGACTCTATACCTCTGACTGTGCACCGTCAAAGGTTCCTGCTCACTGGCCACAAGACATGGAGTGACGCAAACTCTTGTTCTTAAGTTGTGGAGATTTATTTTCTTCACTGAGTGCAATGAGACGGACTGGCACCTGGGTATTTTTATTCAAGGCATGCACTTTGTTTTTTTTGTTCAGCCAGGAGGTTGAAAAAAAAAAAAAAACCCTAAATGCACTTTCAGATGGGTTGCCACTGGGGAGGTAAAAATAAACAGTTGAGATGCAACCCAGATAGCAAGGATATCTTGCCTTGGCATTGTTGATTTATATGTCTTGTTAACTTGCTACACATTTTCACGGGCAAGAGCACTTGAAGCACAAGTTCTAGTTGACGCTTCCAATTTGTAGCAAATTTGCGTGGCAAGTCTCTAGCAAGAGCAAAGTTGCAGTGGTGAGTCTACAGTCAGAGCTCTGCAAGACTACAACATGAAAATTCAGTCACAGTGACCCCTGTGGTGGGATGACTATTGCACAACATAACTGAACCAGAACTTGCAGCAGACTTGCAAATGTTTGAAAAAAATATTGATCTGGAGTCATGCAATGTGGATTTGCTGCAATTGTGCAACGAACTTGTGAAGCTTGGCAAGTCTTGCAATAGCTTAGCAAGTCATTTTCAAACTTGCAGCACAATTGCTTGCTATCTGGGAATCTTACCACCCAGTCAAATTATCCCAGTAGAGCCAGATGGGGCTGTATAAATGCTGCGTCTGCAATGTTTTGCGGCGATGGCATTGTTAACTTGGGGTGCAGAGTTTGACAGGGATACTGCTTGTCAAACTCACCCATTCGGTTTAATAGGACAGGGCAGCAACCTTGAGCAATGCATGTGATTGTGATGCAATAGTGCAGAACTATAGGGTTAAACTAGGCGGTGCGGCGGCATTATAAATACTCCTCGCCACCTGTCAAATGTCCCATTTACTTAAAACTATTTTCCATAATACCCCTTTCTATGCCTCACAAATTCCCTTTTCTGTAATATTTTACCTTCTTATACATTTTACTTATGTGCTGTGCCATAAGTCATGTTGCCTTCACTTTCTAAAACCTGTGGCATTAAAGGCTCATTTACACTTGCTTTGGCTTCAACACGCATTAAAGTGCTTACCACTTCAACATGCTTTTATTATGTGTTTTTGATGCTTCAGTGGTGCTTCGATGAGGCTTTGGTGGTGCTTCAATTAAACTTTGGTGAAGCGTCTGTGATGCTTCCGTGATGTTCTTTTGAAGCTTTGTTGAAGTTTGACAAATGCCCTGTGTGTGTGTGTGGATATCTCATACCTGCAATTTTTCCAAAACACAGTGAAGCTAAAGCTGAATTAAAGCCTCTCAAAAGCCACAGGTGCTTCAAGCAAGCTTCAAGCGAGCTTTGTCATAGTTCTATGGAGGCTTTGAAGACACTTTGAAGCACCACTAAAGCGACATAGGGTATATTTTTTGAAGGGAAGCCAAAGCAAAGCAAATGCAAGGTGTAAACAGGACCTGTAAGCTAACCATTTTATTTAGTGACAGGGGCTTTGACTGGCATTCAGAGAGCTTTAACAAAGCCTGTCCAAAGTCTTTTTTTAATTCAATCTGATTTTTATTGAAAAAGAAGGAAAAAGTACAAAATACAAGATCATATTCATTTAACATGATCAACAAAAAGTACAGAGATAGGGTTCACAGTGGGCAGGTATAAATTAGCAAAGAACAACAATAAGCGACTTTCGCAGAATTATAAGCTGTATATGGTCCGTACCAACTGGGGTCTTAAGACTGGTATTTGTGCACGCCACTTTCTGCAATTTGAGCGGTGTTCACTGCTTTATTTTCCAAAGTCTTTTTTTGAAGAAAGTGTAAACTAGCCCTAAAAGAGAAAAATGCATTGTTTCAGTAACTTCCTACTTTGTAACTGTTATAAGCAACCTGCCATTACTAGACAAAAGGATGCATGGATGAGGACCCAAGGTCTACATACTCTTACTTGTAGATGAATACTTAATGAGGAAATAAACCCAGATTGGGTTTACTTCCTCAATATAACCCTGTAAAGTAGAAGCATAATGGGCTACTATGCATCGCATAGTAGCCCATTATGTGCCACTTACCTGGAAACGAAGCCTGCGGCATCCAGCAATGTCCCCGCTCCAGGCCGCGTCCATCTTCTGCCCCTCTTCCTTCCGGGGCCGCGACTCCGTCCAGTCACAGAGCCGGAGTCGCGGCCCCGGAAGGAAGAGGGGCAGAAGATGGACGCGGCACATGCAAAACACTGCATATCTCCTGAACCGTACAGGTTTGGGAGATATGCAGGACACCTACAAGTAAGCCACAGGTTGACAACCACTTTAAAAAAAAAACAAAGAAAGTCTCAATGAGCATTAAAGTATATCCAGCACCAAAACTTTTTTTTATTTTGTTTTGGATGGAGTAGGGGATTATTAAAGATCAGCATGATCTAGATCAGCATGAACAAACACAAGCTGCTTCTGTGTAAGGTAAGTTTAAACACTAGGAACTCCACTCACCAGCCTGGACGGGTGCTATCCTAGTTCACAAAATGCATACATCAAAGAAGATATCCGGATAGCTGCGCTCTTAGGATCCTCAAAATATCATCTTTATTCGCAATGAGGTAAACACATAGAAACAGCCAGGAGACCACACAAGGGAAGAGAGGAGTAGATAGTAACAGGTTTCACACTAAATAGGTGCTTCTTCTATATGACCTGAGGTTAGTGTGAAACGTGTTACCGTCTCTTGCTCTCTTCCCATGTGTGGTCTCTTGACTCTTTTTATGTGTTTACCTCATTGCTACTGAAGATGATTTTTACAAGATTTTAGGAGTGCATCTGAATATCTTCTTTGATGAGACATCAGTTTTTTCTGTCTATGTACATTTGTATTATTACTATTATACAGAATTTATATCATGCCAACAGTTTGCATAGCGCTTTACAACATGAGGGCAGACAGTACAATTACAATACAATTTAATATGGGAGGAGAAATCAGAGGACCCTGCTTGTGAGAGCTTACAATCTAAAAGCAGAGATTTTCCTTTGTAAAAGGAGATCCCTCCAAAGGAAGGAAAACCCTCTTTTAGACAATTTGTAACCAAAGCAAGTGCCCTCACTAAAAGATTTCCACTCTATTCTTGTTCCATTGACTGTATTAATTTCCTTCTTTCCCAGTACAGAGGTCTTGACGACAGAGAGGGAATCTATCCTGCAGGGCACAGGCAGGAATAAAAACCTGACCAGTTTTAACCACCATGTTGTGTCAGTCACCCAATTTCCCACCTGTTTTCCCATTCCAGCTGTAAGTGTTGTCTAATCTGAAATGTAATTCTCATTCCCTTCCAGGTGCCTAAAAGTCTTGCGGAGGAAGCTGTGAAAATTGCCATTGACGTTGGTTACAGACACATCGACTGCGCCTTCATCACCGGTAATGAGATGCATATTGGAAATGGCATTCGCTCCAAGATCTCTGATGGCACTGTCAAGAGGGAAGACATCTTCTACACGGGAAAGGTTAGATGCTAAACTCATCTTAGACATAGCCTGACATAAGGCACATGGCAAAAACCTGACATTATGGAAGGTCACTGATGAAATGTGTAGGCTATTTAATATTTGATGCTACTCACATTTTTGCAAGCTTGCCCTTTCATATTTTTTGTTATTACATCAAATATATAGAGATATGCCGTTTAGCCACTAGAGGGAGATCTCAATTCAATTATTAAAAATTCTCAATTATTGACAAAATATATCAGCCATACACAGAGTGCTTGTTTTCATGGGTTGCCCAGTTCATAGGGATTGATTTATTTTAAAAATTGCAGTGTTCATCACTCAAAACAATACTGTGCAAATGGAGCAAAAATGAATGTTCTCAGGCAATATATTCTGCCTTTAATACACCGTAATATTTCATGAAGAAAACAAAATTCAGTATGAATGAGACATTATGGCCACAGGATTGTGTTGTGTATCATAGGAAATACATACAGTTGTGCTCATAAGTTTTCATACCCTGACAGAATTTATGATTTCTTGGCCATTTTTCAGAGAATATGAATAAGAATACAAAAACTTTTCTTTCACTCATGCCTAGTGTTTGGCGGAAGCCATTTATTATAAATCAACACTCTTTTTAAATCATAATGACAATAGAAACTACCCAAATGACGATGGTCAAAAGTTTACATACCCTGGGGATTTTGGCCTGATAACATGCACACAAGTTGACACAAAGTGGTTTGAATGGCTATTAAAGGTAACCATCCTCACCTGTGATCTGTTTGCTTGTAATTAGTGTGTGTGTGTATAAATAGGCAATGAGTTTCTGGACTCCTGACAGACCCTTGCATCTTTCATCCAGTGCTGCACTGACATTTCTGGATTCTGAGTTATGTAGAAAGCAAAAGAATTGTCAAAGGATTTGCAGGAAAAGGTAGTTGAACTGTATAAAACAGGAAATGGGGTATAAAAAGTTATCTGATTAATTTAGAATGCCAATCAGCAGTGTTCAAACTCTAATCAAGAAGTGGAAAATGAGGGGTTCTGTTGAAACCAAACCACGGTCAGGTAGACCAATCAAAATTTCAGCCACAACTGCCAGGAAAATAGTTTGGGATGCAAAGAAAAACCCACAAATAACTTCAGGACTCTCTGAAAACATGCAGTGTGGCTCTTTCACATTCATTTTAATAAAATAGCTATTCTAAAACATATACACTTGTGCTTTATGGATGCTTACAAGTAACTGTCATGAAAAAAAAAAAAAACACCTTCCAGCTGCATCCTACACTTCTACACAAATTACCAGGGCTGGATTCATAATTTATTCTCTCCTACGCCAGCTATATTTAGCTTATAAATTATCTTTAATAAGCAAACATATCTACAGAAACACAGTTGATTTACTACAGGCAAATAGACTGTGCACTTTGTTGCTTTAGAGCATTGTAAATGAGGGGAAGCACTGATAGCTTCCATCATCTAATCATGTGCAAGTAAAATGCTGTTTTTGTTTTATTTTCCTTTCATGTGATTGGGTGTTCTTTGCAAAGTGAAGATTCACCTCATTTACTAAGCTCTGGAGCACCTGTGCTTGCAGAGTGCACAATCTATTTTCCCATAGTAAATCAACTCCAAATAATACCATGATCATGCAAAATGTTAAAAGAAAATTGTCTACAGTAAATTGTCTGCAAAAAAAAAAAAACAATGATCCATGAAGATGGTCCGCATGACCGCTATTGCTCTAAAATATTGCTTTAACCACTTCAGCCCTGGAAGGATTTCCCACATTAGGACCTGAGCACTTTTTGCGATTCGGCACTGCGTCGCTTTAACTGACAATTGCGCAGTCCTGTGACGTTGCACCCAAACAAAATTGGTGTCCTTTTTTTCCCCACAAATAGAGCTTTCTTTTGGTGGTATGTGATCACCTCTGCGTCACTTCTGACCACCGCTATAAGCAAAAAAGGAGTGTCAATTTTGCAAAAAACCCAATATTTCTTACTTTTTGCTATAATACATGTCCAAAAAAAAAAAATCTAAACAAAACAAATGTATTCATCAGTTTTGGCCTATATATATACTTAAAAAAAATCACAATCTTAGTTTATTGATTGGTTTGCGCAAAAGTTGTCACGTTTACAAACCATGAGAATTAATTTATGGCGTTTTTACTAAAATAGCCACTGATTACTTTATAAATGTTATTGGCAGTGAAGGCGTTAACCTGCAGGAGGCAATCGAGGGGTTAACTGTGTTCCCTAGGCGTGTTCTAACTGTGTGGGGGCTGGGCTGCCAGGGGCATAAGAGATCTAACTGATCCCTTATACAGGGATCAGTAGATCTCTGTCATACCGCCTGCCATAGCAGGGAACCACCGCGTTTACATCGTGGTTCCTCGCCTTTCTTCCCTAACAGATGATTGTGGTTCGCTGGACCCGCGGCCCTGCTCAGGGAGTGTGTGGCTGGCACGAGAGCTCCCCGCCGGCATGCGCTCACCCCCTAGCTGCGCGTGCGCGGATCGCCGTTTATAGATGGCGATTCGCGCTATGCTGCCAACCTGCAGCAGTAAATCTATGCGACGCGGTCTTTAACCACTTCCAGACCGAGCCTCTTTTTTGGGTTCGGTGTTTACAAGTTAAAACCAGGTTTTTTTGCTATAAAATTACTTAGAACCCCCAAACATTATGTATATTTTTTTCTAACACCCTAGAGAATAAAATGGTGGTTGTTGCAAAACTTTATGTCACACCGCATTTGCGCAGCAGTCTTCAAGCGCGATTTTTTTTTTAAAAATTCACTTTTTTGAGTTTAAAAATAAGACAACAGTAAAGTTAACCCAATTTTTTTTCATATCGTGAAAGATAATGTTATGCCGATTAAATTAATACCCAACATGCCCGCTCGGAGAATGGCGACAAACTTTGCAACTTAAAAATCTCCATTGGCGACATTTAAAAATTTCTACAGGTTAGCAGTTTTGAGTTACAGAGGAGGCCTAGTGCTAAAATTATTGCTCTCGTTCTAACAATCGCGACGATACCTCACATGTGTGGTTTGAACACCGTTTTCATACATCTCATGTGGGCGGGACTTACAAATGCGTTCGCTTCTGCGCACGAGCTCGCAAGTACGGGGAGCTTTAAATTTTTTTTTTAATTATTTATTTTACTTTTTATTTTTTATTTTTACACTGTCCTTTAAAAAAAAAAAATGATCACTTTTATTCCTATTACAAGAAATGTAAACATTCCTTGTAATAGAAAAAAAGCATGCCAGGACCTCTTAAATATGAGATCTGGGGTCAAAAAGACCTCAAATCTCATATTTAAAATACAATAAGAAAAATGGCAGTGAAAGTCCCCTTTAAGAGTTATGGGCGGAAGTGACTTGGGCCGTCGCCTCTGCCCTGCAATGCTATGGAACCGAGTGGGTGGCATCTTACGCTCACTCGGCTTCCAGTGGAGGAGGGAGCGGACCTGATCGTCTTTGCTGCTACTGGCGGGTCCAGTAAGCAGCAGAGATGACGGGAAAACGGCGGGAGGGGGGCACCTCTCCCCCCGCTGATAAAAGTGATCTTGTAGCAAATCTGCCGCTGAGACCACTTTTATCACACGCAGAATCGCCGGCTGAAAAAAAAGATACAGGGGTTATGGTAGCTATATTCCACCTCAAACAGGCTGCCGTCATACGACAGCGGCGGTCCGGAAGTAGTTAGGTGGTTAATTCAGGAAACCACAGTGTACAGTATGCAGATACAGTCAGTTGACGCATTTCAGCCTACACGGCTTTAATCATTAAAAAAAAAACAATTAATACAATACTGAGACAACCAGTTGAGCCATGTTGAGTTGCCATTTTTGATTTCAGGAAGCTCTAGGTGACCTGGCCTTTAACACTAAAAATATTTGTGTTAAATCTGGTAGGTTCATTTTAATCTTTGTGCATTTAAAGTGGTTGTAAACCCTGTACAACCACTTTAACTTACAGGTAAGCCTATAATAACCGGTAGGTACCGAGAATATCTCCTAGATTTGCACAGTTTAGGAGATATTCTCTGTATACATTTGCGCTGACGTCTTAGCCGCATGCACTGTGATGAAACGGACCGACGTTTCGTTTCTTCACTAAGATCATGCTGCCATTGGCGGCTCCCGCGCGTATAAACGGGATGACGTCACGCGACTCCAGCCAGTCACAGAGGCAGAGTCCGTGGCCCTGGAAGGAAGAGAACAGCGCGGGCATCAATTGCAGGTAAGTGGCACATAATGGGCTAATATGCAATGCATACTAGTCCATTATGCTTCTACTTTGCGGGGAACTAAACCCATCAGTGTTTACTTCCTCTTTAAAAGTAAATGAATAGTATAGGTGAAAGTCAATCTGTTTTGTTATTCTTCCCCAGCTCTGGTGTACATACTTTTCCCCTGAAATGGTGCGCAAAGGTCTGGAGAGGTCTCTGAGGGATGTTGGAATGGATTATTTGGATCTCTTCCTTATGCACTGGCCTGTCTCCCTTAAGGTGAGTGACATATACAGATAGCTTTTTTAGACAAAATTTTTAATTTTTAGACAAAATTTCAAATGCTTAACGCTGAAAGTAATTCTGTTTATATTTTGCTTCCCTGGTTCCACCCTAACCCCCCCATCAATATGCTAATGAAATTATTAGTATCTTCTATTTTCATTACAAACCCTAGTTTAGACCATGTGACATCATCACTAGGCCTCTTTGCTTCTCTATGTAATGCAGGCAGATCATGGCTACTGGGAGGAGCCAGTAGGGTGCTCTACATACAGTAGTTTTCTGAAAACATCACAGCACCTTGCCTCGGTACTCCTCTCAAGAGCCCCCTGATGCCAGTAGTGCTCTGGCTGATGAGAGAAGTTATGCACATAATAAAAAAAGCCTTGGTGGGTGGATGTCAGTCTGGAGAAAGTGGGAGTTGATAAGAATGCTCAATTTACATGCAGACCTACGTAGATAATGTGTACATGTGATGTTGAGTCTAGATCAGGGTTTCTCAACCAGGGTTCAGTGGAGCCCTAGGGTTCCTCCAGAGCTTGCTAGGGGTTCCTTGAGCAATGAGCAATTTCTACCTCTCAGATAAATTCCCAATGGTACCATTGATCTTTTTAGCTATCTATAAGGGGGTAATTCTTCCCAATGACCACAAGTGTAGGGAATATTCTTCCCATTGACCATCACACTAATGTACCACGAGTTGTAGATTTTTAGCAGGGGTTCCCCAAGACCAGATAATTATTTCAAGGGTTCCTCAGTGTTGAAAAGGTTGAGAAAGGCTGCACTAGAGAATGGAAAGGACTGAAATCTTATGAATGAAAGGGGCGGGTCAGGGATGGTAAACAAGGGGAGAAAAAGCTACATGATGTTGGATGCTCTCCAGCCAAAAAATGGAGTGGGCTCTGTCTGACCTGTAGCTTATAATGCACATTGTGAGAAGCTTCAAGTGTGCAGTGACATCAAAGTGAACACTTTCAGTATAAAAAAAATAAATAAATAAAAAAAAAAGACAAGCAGGTGCGCCTCTAAGTGTAAACCATAAAAGCAGTATTTTATTAAAACAAACAAGTGGTACTCACAAACAGTGATGTAGTAAGAGCATGGCAGTATCAGCTACTGCTGGCTATGTCCCGACATCTCTGGCTTGTCCAGGGGAGAAGGTATGCTGTGGCAGGCTCCAGGCTGTATCAGGTGTATGTCAGTGGTTTCTGGCACTTCCTGGGCTTCAGTCTGGAGTAGCGCGACGTCACTCTCGGTTCCAGCTGGGCAGCGCAATGATGCACTTCCGTCTGAGCCCAGGAAGTGCTCAGATGGAAGCCTGTTCTACTTTTGGCAAGGTGCTGCCCTAAGACGACCATACAGTCTGTCCAGTCACCCGGACTGTCATTATAGCAGTGCTGAGTATATTTCTATTTATGTACATATATATATGTATGGCAGACTGAAGGGATGGCATTAGTACAGGTATAAACTGGAACACCAGTCAAAATGTTTTTACATTTTCAGGAAAGGCAGGGAGGGGCTTAGAACCTCTTTTAGGCTTTTTTTATATTATACCCCCATTGGGGAGCTGTACACTTGCTTCCTGTGTACTATATACCCCCAATAGGGAGATATCCACTTGTTTCCTGTGTACTCTGTACCTCCATTGGGGAGATATCCACTTGCTTCCTGTGTACTCTGTACCCCCATCGGGGAGATATCTACTTGCTTCCTGTGTACTCTGTACCCCCATCAGGGAGATATCCACTTGCTTCCTGTGTACTCTGTACCCCCATTGGGGAGATATCCACTCGCTTCCTGTGTACTCTGTACCCCCATCAGGGAGATATCCACTTGCTTCCTGTGTACTCTGTACCCCCATTCGGGAGATATCCACTCGCTTCCTGTGTACTCTGTACCCCCATTGGGGAGATATCCACTCGCTTCATGTGTACTATATACCTTCATTGGGGAGATATCCACTTGCTTCTTGTGTACTCTCTACTCCCAATGGGGAGATATCCACTTGCTTCCTGTGTACTCTGTACCCCCATCAGGGAGATATCCACTTGCTTCTTGTGTACTCTGTACCCCCATCGGGGAGATATCCACTTGCTTACTGTGTACTCTGTACCCCCATCAGGGAGATATCCACTTGCTTGCTGTGTACTCTGTTCCCCCGTTGGGGAGATTTCCACTTGCTTCCTGTGTACTTTGTACCCCCATTGGGGAGATATCCACTTGTTTCCTGTGTACTCTGTACCTCCATTGGGGAGATATCCACTTGCTTCCTGTGTACTCAGTACCCCCATCAGGGAGATATCCACTTGCTACCGGTGTACTCTGTACCCCCATCAGGGAGATATCCACCTGCTTCCTGTGTACTCTGTACCCCCATTGGGGAGATATCCACTTGTTTCCTGTGTACTCTCTACCCCCATTGGGGAGATATCCACTTGCTTCCTGTGTAGTTAACTTAGCAGGAAGAAAGGGGAAAAGAATGGGAAAAGCAGTGATAGAATCAATTTGTAAACAACAAATGTGGAAATCAGATTTAGGCAGCTTGTAACATTCACGTATTTAGCTTTTTGCCTGATGTTTAGCTTGCAACATATTTCTGCTTTCTCCAAAACTGTTAGAATGCACAAGAAAAAATGGTTACCTGCTGGGATGAGAATGAATTCAATATTGCTCCCATCCTCTACAGCTTCCAGGAATGGAGAGAAAGCAGATTATTTATGCATAACTAGTCAGCCTGTTAACAACAAAAGTTCTCTGTCAGTGCTAGGCTTTTTAGCCCTTTGGATACTTTCCACCAGCGATTGTCACCAGCAGAAAACAATGAGACTTGGCTACAAAAATGTACGCGCAAGCAGAAAACTCAGCACATTTTTTTCCAGTGAGCAAATCCTTCCCACGGATTAGGCACCTTTGAGAGACAAAAGATGATAGGAATGCAGGGGATGTACTGTACAGAGCACAGAGGTCACTAATAAGCAACATTAAATATGATACATTTTAATTAAAAGTTTACCATTAACCATCAGTGAAGAAGAAAAACGCATTTACATGTTGAATTATCTATAGAAGCTTGGCAGTGGCCAAATACCACAGCGCCAATGATAAACTTTTATTTTTTACATTCGTCATCTTTGGAAAGATTTCCTCTTGCTTCCTGTTGTGACTCCAAGACAAAAAAAAAAGAAAGTAAATCTTCCCAATGAAACGGTGAAAAAATAGGTTTTATTGTCAAAGCTTAATTGAACAAGCTGAATTTAGAAGCTGATTGGCTATCATGAACAGCTGCACCAGATTCTAAGTGCACCAGTTGCAGTAAATCTCCCCCATGGGGGGGTATTTACTAAAGGTGCATGGTGCAAAATTTGGTCCAGCTCTGCATAGAAACCAACCAGCTTCCAGGTTTTATTGTCAAAGCTTAAAGTATAACTAAACGCCAAAGTTTCCTTTTAGTTTTGGATAGAGTGGAGAAGGATTAGAACACCTGTCCGTTTTTATTGATGTCTGTGCCCCTGTTAAGGAGATTCCCTATCTCTATTTGTCCTGTTTACCATCATCATTGAAAGTGAAAGTAAAAGAAAATCCCAAATTTTGGGTTGTCCCCAGAAAAGTAATAGAGGGGAAATCTTCCAATGGGGACACTAGTCCCGGTAACCTGGGGGTCCCCAAGGAATTCCCTTAATTTGCAGGGATTTCCTCTCACTTCCTGTTTGGCAATGGGACAGGAAGTGAAGGGAAATCTACGCACTAGCACACAGATTGCGAATAAAAATCTGACAGGGGTTATAACCCTCCCTTACACTATCCAAAATGAAAAGAAAAAGTTTTGCCTATAGTTCTACTTTAACTGAACAAGCAGAATTTAGAAGCTGATTGGCTACCATGAACAGCTGCACCAGATTCTAAGTGTTCCAGTTTTAGTAAATCTGACCCATGAAGCCAGTATTTCCCAATATATTATATATTTGCAGTAATCCCGGTCCTTCAAAAGTATTAGATGTTGATACTTTAAATGAGTAACATCACTGCTCTCAAAATATAAGCTATACTTCAGAGACAGGGTATAACTGTTGTGGATGCTACCCATCAATGCGGTGATATCACAATAGTTCACATTTTTTACATTTTACAGAGGTGACAAAATTGCATTTACATTTCAAAATATATTTTACTGAAGCAACATCAACATTCTCCCACTGACTTATATTTAACAGACGTGTTCTGTACTGTTCTGTAATGTTCTGTTGTGTTTTTGACCTCACTATTCAACATATATAAGTTTGATTTTATGCGAATGACATCGCTTTTCAGCAAATTGATTTTATGTTTTACGAAAATGTTATTATTCTACAAGAATAATTTATATTCGCGTATGTACTTTTTCTCTGTTACAAAATTAAATACAGTCGACTATGTTTATAAGTGTGACTTACATACTGTAAATGCAGTCTGTGTTGGCCGACAACCACCAAATTTAACTTTTCACATTGGAATTCACAGTCAAAGTCATGAGGTTTTTAACCAAGTTGAGGATACAGATAGTTTTTAAGTAATGTGGGAATCCAGCCAAAACTATAAAGTTGATTTGGATGAACTTATAATGTATCTTTTATAATTTATATATTTCATCTTACATTTTCTGCTGACAAATGTTTATTTTGCACCCTTTATCCCTGATGAATGGGGACTGGTGAGCCCCTCAAATGGGTTAGATACTCCTGTGACTATTACTTTGGCAAATAAAAGTCAACTTGACCTTAGTCAACATAGTTGGCGTTCTCATTTATTGGCTGTCTTGTTTTTTACATTGCTGCTACAGTGACCTCTGTTGGATTCACCTGTTTTAGAAAGAGCTGCCCTCACTACATGTCTGTACAATATTCTTCACAGCGATGTCCAGTGTTGTACCAACACTTCAATTACTATCAAATTGGGAAGAGATTTCTCCTTACTTCCTGTTCCAGTAACACAATAAGGAAAAATTCTTCTGGGGACACACACAACATAACAAAATGATATGATAGCCTTTCCTACTCATCCAAAAAAAGCTTTGTCTGTTCTAACACTGTAATAATCCTTTCAGTACAAGACCCGCAGTTTAATAATACTTATTTATCGGCATATTCTGATTGGGTATGGATTCAAGGATGGTTTGTTATTTTTCTATCCTGTGCAGCCTAGTGGAGCATCTGATCCCTCTGATAAGGACAAGCCTTTCATCTATGATAATGTGGACCTTTGTGCTACATGGGAGGTAAGTGAGTTTTCTTAAAGTGAAACCCTGTATCATGCAAGGAGTATTGCTTCTGCTGCATAATCAAAAACACTGACATTCCTTTCCCATTGGCTGCTCACTAGTTTTCAGAGTGACAATCAAAAGGGAGGCAAGTTATAACGGTCCTTTGGGGCCTGGCCATTGCTGTAACCCTTTATTACTTGGCCACAGTTATATGTTTATTAGCTCATCATTTTTAATAATTTTCTTTATTAACTCTGATTTGGGGATACTTAATTTCAGGCTCTAGAGGCATGCAAAGATGCGGGTTTGGTGAGATCCCTCGGAGTATCAAACTTTAACCGTCGGCAGCTGGAGCGTATCCTGAACAAACCAGGACTGAAGTACAAGCCCGTTTGCAACCAGGTACTGTGCAGAAACAGATTTAGAAATATAGTATTGGGAGTACCAGGGATGTTGCTAGGATCCTAAAAGGTAGAGGACAACCCTGGGTGCATAGATTGATATATTGCAGTGTTTTTATAATAAAATAATTAAAGACAATTGTTTTGGAGTTACAAGACACAAGCTATAGTATATGTCCATTGGAAGCATTTGGTTATATCTGTTTGATAGGTACAAACAGGGCTGGACTGGGACAAAAATTTGGCCCTGGACTTCATCTAGACCGGCCCAGGGCACATCAGGGTACAGTGCACAGCGCACATCGGGGTACAACGCACATCAGGGCACAGCACACATCACATCAGATTACAGGGCACAGAACATCAGGGCACAGCACATTAGGGTACAGTACATCAGGGCACATGGAGCACATCAGGCACATCGTGGCACATCAGGCCACATTATGGCACATTAGGGCACATCATGGCACATTAGGGCACATCAGGCCACATCATGGCACATCAGGGCACATGGAGCACATCAGGGCACATGGGGGCACATCAGGGCACATGGAGCACATCAGGGCACATGGGGGCATATCAGGGCACATGGGGGCATATCAGGGCACATGGAGCACATCAAGGCACATGGGGGTACATCAGGGCACATGGGACACATCAGGGCACATGGGGGTACATCAGGGCACATGGGGGCACATCAGGGCACATGGGGCACATCAGTTAAGTTACCACAGTCTTTTCTTTTTCTTGCAGAGAAGCGG
>BLSH010445423.1:909871-933786 GCA_018402905.1 Glandirana rugosa
GGGAATTAAAGTCACGTCGTTTGAGAGAGGTCTTCAAGTCACTCCTAGAGACTTACTAGGTTACAACTGGAGTTACTGATTACTACTATTTATCTTAGGTGGACACACATTAGTTCAGAGGCATATTTACGTGGACGTGACACTATCAGAGTCTCCAGGCAAATTTCGCGTCTCTCGTAGTACTTCTTGTTCCTTGTGTTGTCCGTCCAGGCTCTATGACAACACCTCTTCAAATCTATTTATCATCATTAGTCATTGAGGTCAACATTGGATCATTCAGAGATCCTCACTGAACTTCTGGAGAGAGTTTGCTGCACTGAAATTAAGGGGCTGAATAATTTTGCATGCCCAATTTTTCAGTTTTTTATTTGTTAAAAAAGTTTGAAATATCCAATAAATTTCGTTCCACTTCATGATTGTGTCCCCACTTGTTGTTGATTCTTCACAAAAAATTACAGTTTTATATCTTTATGTTTGAAGCCTGAAATGTGGCAAAAGGTCGCAAAGTTCAAGGGGGCCGAATACTTTCGCAAGGCACTGTATGTGCTGTTTGCTGTGTTTGCAGCCCAGTAGTCAGTGAGTGTTTGAGGTGGTGCTGTTTATTACTGAAGTTGTGGAAGAATTACACAAATACAGTTCACTGTATTATATTAATGGACTTTATTTTGCTAGTTGGTTTCACAAAACATTTCAGAGTTACTATGTTTATTCATCATTTAGGATTATATTATTATGATCACTACATTGGATTATGAGTTCACATCTAATGTTTTCTATTGTTATTTTTCTGGCGCTGCCTTTTCAGACTGCCAGACAATATAATGGTTACTATCCAATAAGCTGAAGTTGAATCTGCTTATATTTCGCCTTTCTTGGTTCACTCTCTTATAAATGCTATTTTTTTTTACAAATACTTCCTTCAATTTTCCTTATGTAGCATCAGTGACCTGAGCGGACCATCCATGCACCCCTATGGAGCGACGGATGTCAGCGGAGACATGTCTGACGACACCCGTCGCTCTCCGATCCGCTCCAGACCCGTAAAGTCTGACGGAGGAAAACCCTATTTTTCTAACTGTCCGCGGATCGGATGACAACGGACGGACGGATCCGTTGTCATCCGATTTTCCATAGGGGAGAGCGGGGGCTCTGACAGATCTGTCTCCGCACAGTAAGCAGAGATGGATCTGTCATCCGTTGGCTCAGCTGGGATCAGCAGATCAATCCCCAATGAGCTAAACGGAGCCCCCTTACGGAACGGCCACGTGAAACCGGCCTAGCAGTTTAAAGCTGAAATCTATACCAGTGTTTCTCAACCTTTTTTCAGTCACAGCACCCTTTAAATGCATTTTCAGTCTCAAGGCACCCAGTTCTGATTATACAGAGGGGTAAGGAGTAAGGCCTTCTTTCACAGTGGTGCATGTAATAGTCCCTAGTATTGGTGTCAGTGGAAGCAATAATAACCCCCAGAATTGTTGTTAATGGACACAATATTAATCCCCAACAATGGTTAAGTGGATGCAATAATATTCCTCAGCACTAATGTTAGTTCTATTAACATTGGTGGTCACTGACAGAGAAATGTACCCCCTTTCTCCCCTGAATTGGTAATCAGTGGCAGTGAGAGTTAACCCCCCACCCAGCATTGGTGTTCACAGGCACAGGCAGTACAATTTAGCTCCCCACACTCCACCCAGTGGTGGTCAGTGGCAGTGAAATTTAACTGCCATATTTCCCCCATCCCACCTGCATTAGTGGTCATGACAGTTGACTTTACCACCCCCCCCCCCTCAGTATTGGTGGTCATGGCAGTGAAAGCTAACGCTCCCCACCTCCGGGCATTGGTGGTCTTAGTAATGGAAGTTAACCCCTATCCCCCCTCTCACTGGTGATAACTTACCTATCATACTCTCCTGTGCCACTCTCTCGCCCCCCAGGTCAGGACTTTTTCTTGTACTGTGGGTGGAGATACCTCCATCCAATGTACAGTCTCTCTTTCAGTGCCAGTGCTGGATTTGTGATTTTGTCCAGCTGAGATTTACACAAACCTACCAGACATTAAAATCAAATGGATGACTTCACTTTTTTTTTTTACTAAACGTATGCAATACTGCTGGAGAAACAGGAAACTGATGAGGTCATGCCTCTTATCTTATCTGTTTTTGCTATTATGGTCTATAGTCAGCATACAGTATGTGATTGGCTCAGAATACTGCCAGTCAAAGTGCTACCATATAGGAGATAACAAAAAAAGCAGGTGTCAAGACAGATTCAGGTACTGATACTTGTTGCATTTAAAAATACTGTACATTATCGTTTGGTGAATACATAACTGCATTAAATTATATTTTTATTACTTTTCCAGAATGTTAAATTTGGGTTGTTAGACGGATTTTACTTATTTAGGCTGGCTATATATGGGTCGAATTTTGAAAGAATTTTCTTTCGAAAAACGTATCCAAGAATTTTTGTTCGTATTTCACACCATTAGTGGTCTGCAGCAACAGCCAATTTTCGTGCAGTGATCAAATTTGAGCAATAGGGCATGTTGGAAATTTTTTGAAAAGCGAACGATTTTCTAATCAATATGGGAGAATCATGTGAGAAATGTAATAGAAAAAGGAGTGCAAGAAAAGAAAATTCCCGAAAAGAAAAGAAGATTGCACAAAAATTCTGCTCTGTAGCAACATGAGAGGAAATTGGTCGAATTTCGAAAATCAATGGTGGCATCATCTGATCACAAAACGCACAAAATTTCTGATTTTGAAAAGAAAATTTGTTTGGAATTCGACCATGTATGGCTTGTCTTACTTATCTGGTTCCCAACCGCGCGCAGTATATTTACTGCTGCAGAGTGGCAGCATCCCACGAGTCGACGCATATAACCTGATGTCTGCCGGCGAGCCGCGAGGACCTGCCAGAGAGAAAGAATGGGGAACCGCCAATGTAAGCACGGTTCCCCGCTCTGTCAGTGGGCATGTGAGAGATCTACTGATCCCTGTCACTGGGATCCGTTAGATCTCTTATGCCCATGGTAGCCCAGCCCCCTCACAATTAGAACACACCTAGGAAACACAGTTAACCCCTAGATCGCCCCCTGCAGGTTAACCCCTTCACTGCCAATGACATTTATAGAGTAATCAGTGGATATTTAAATTTCTGATTGCTTTATAAATGTCATTGGTCCCAAAAAAGTGTTAAAAATGTCTGACATGTCCGTCCCAATATCAAAGTCACGATAAGAATCGCAGATCACCGCCATTACCAGTAAAAAATGAATTCTCATGGTTTGTAAACGCGGCAACTTTTGCGCAAATCAATCAATAAACGCAGATTGCGATTTTTTTTTACCAAAACTATGAGGAAGTAAACTGATGAATAAATTAGTTTTTTTATATATATATATTTTTTTGGATATGTATTTTAGCAAAAAGTAAAAAATATTGTTTTTTTTGCAAAATTGTCGCTCTTTTATTGTTTATAGAGGTGATCAGAAATGATACAGAGGTGATCAAATACCACCAAAAGAAAGCTCTTTTGTGGGAAAAAAGGACGCAAATTTTGTTTGGGTGCAACGTCGCACGACCGCGCATATTGTCACCTAAAGCGATGCAGTGCCCAATCGCAAAAGGTTCTCTGGTCCTAACGTGGAAAATCCTTCAGGGGTGAAGTGGATAAATAAGTATTTTTTTTTTGTTTACAAACATTTTATTTGGTATCAAATTATGGTACAAGCAATCGAATATCATACACTAAGAAGAATGCATTGTTAAGAATTTTAGCAAAAAGTGGTAATACAAAAATTAAGATAAATTGTTACTTGCAGCAATAGAAGTACAATGTTGGAGTTGGCCATCACTATATCTAATAAGTCATTTGAAAGGGACCAACCATAGTAAGCAGTTGATAATATATTCAAATTGCTAGTGTTATTTTTCATGGGTTTAAGAAGTGTTTAGAATGTACTAACCAAGGCTCCCATTTTTTATTATATAAATGAGTTGTGCTATATAATGTATGGAATATTTTCTCCGTGAGATTAATATTGTTTATTCTCATTTTTAGTTGGGCTAGAGGTACTAATGGTGATTTCCAGTGATACGCAATTAGTCAATGTATAGATACCAGGGCCGGCCCTACCATGGGTGCCAGTGGGTCCATTGGACCCAGGCAGCACTTTTAGAGGGGCAGCAAATTGAACCGCGGCCACCCCTCTATCTCTTCTATTTACCCAACAAATTGGTGACCCAGGATTTTTTTCAGCAGTTTTGTGTGTCAACTGCCCCCCGGGCCGCTCCGCCTGCCCCTATACTACCCTAGCCTTCCCCTATACTGCCCTAGCATGTCTATATACTACCCTAGCCTGTCTATATACTACGCTAGCCTGCCCCTATACTGCCTTAACCTGTCCATATACTACTCTAGCCTGTCCATATACTAGCCTAGCCTGTCTATATACTACCCTAGCCTGTCCATATACTACCCTTGCCTGTCCATATACTACCCTAGCCTGTCTATATACTACCCTAGCCTGTCCATATACTACCCTAGCCTGTCCATATACTACCCTAGCCTGTCCATATACTACCCTAGCTTGTCTATTTACTACCCTAACCTGTCCATATACTACCCTAGCCTGTCCATATACTACCCTAGCCTGTCCATATACTACCCTAGCTTGTCCATATACTACCCTAGCCTGTCCATATACTACCCTAGTCTGTCTATATATTAACCTAACCTGTCCCTATACTACCCTAGCCTGTCTATATACTACCCTAGCTTGTCTATAGACTACCCTAGTCTGCCTCTATACTACCCTAGCCTGTCTATATACTGCCCTAGCCTGTCTATATACTACCATAGCCTGTCCATATACTACCCTAGTCTGACCCTATACTACCCTAGCCTGTTTATATACTACCCTAGACTGCCCTTATACTGCCCTAGCCCGCCCATTGGAACTGAACATAATGGTATGTCATATAATTTTTGCATAAAGACAACGTGCTGTTGCATGTAAATCTAACTTTCTGATAAATTTAATTTTAGTTTTAATTATCATGATATAAAATAATGGATGTGGGGGCCTTTGGCGGGCGTGATTTTTTTTTTGGGGGGGCAGCATTTCATTCTTTGACCCAGACAGCGCAATGTCTTGGGCCAGCCCTGACAGATACACATATAGTGTGTGAATGAGTCTCATGTGGTGGAGGCCAATTTTACAACATTCTCTGCATTAAAAGCTAAATATCAGATTCCTTATAATGAACTCCGAAGATTCCTAGACACTTCTACAATACATATTTTCAAACAATAAACACAAATCCTCCCACCTTTTATGAAAAAATATGTGGGAGGTCACCTAGAGGCCCAGGGTTAATTTAAGAGATATACATATGGATATGCAAGAAAAACTCCCCTGTATGTACAAATGGTTGATAGAATGCGATATATCACTCTCAACAGAAAATTGAGATGTATGCATCAGCAACCTTTTTAAATGCACAAGATCACTCACTATTAGAGAGACAGAAATCAAACTATTTACAAGATGGTATTATACTCCCACAAAACTCCATGCTATTTCCCCCTCAACAGCACAGACATGTTTCAGAGGATGTACATCCATGGGCACATATTCAAATATTTTCTGGGAATGTGAAAAAGTTTCCCAAATATGGAAACAATTGGAAAACGTTGCTTCCAAAATTTTAGACAATGTCATACGCCTGTCCATTATTTCCCCCTGTCACGAGCCTATCCCTCCACCACATGAAACTAATTCACTCTATATGTATTTTTGAATGACTTTTTTTTTTATGTTTATTAAAAAAACATTTTTTTAGCATTCAAAATGTGGAAATTTTAAACCCATCTCATCCACCTTTCCTTTGTATTCTGGGATTCCTGGAGCAGGCTAGTAGACAAATCCCCTTAGTCATGATTTGGCAGCATTAAGTTCAAAAGTCCAAGAGTCGAGACCTTAGCAAAGTTATAATGTGTACTTCCTATGTTAATTATACTATATAATCCTTGAGTTATCTCATACTCTGCTGACTTTGTATACACGCGGCTACCTTGAAGGGCAATGTGTGATAAGGTCATATTGATAATTGCTCGCAAAGGGAAGTCTTAATGTCACATGATTTGGGAATTGCCATGTAATGATGACATTGCTGTCTCCAAGTTTACACTACATGCATTTCACATCAAAGAGAAGTCTACATAGCAGACTAAAGTGACACACATGGTTCAAAATCAGAATAAAGTGACACACATCACGGTTCAATGCCATTCTTGAAGTGTATATAAAATCAAAGGGGAGCCATGGATGTCACCTTGGGACAGTCCTCCTCTCTTCATTTCCACTACATGGGAGGCCCAGGAACCTGTAAGTTACAGAAGATATCTAAAATACAATGTTTTATGATTTCAGTTCAGCTCACAGGAGGTGATAAGGACACTGCATTTCTGGCAAGATCAACATTTTTTTCTGTACTAAAAATGTTCTAAGCCTGAAAAAAGCAAACTAATGCAATCACATCTAAAGACTGGTAAGATGCAATATATTACATTATTGTTCTTGGGTTTAGATATCCTTTAAACAATAGCAAAGCTAATAGTTTCCATCCTTCATGAGGAGCTAAAAGGTATTCCAAAGCTTCTAGGACTTGCCAACAAGGTGAAGAACTGTCCATAACCTTTCAAGGGCCTTAGAATAGGCTAGTATATTTTAAAAAAAATATGATGGGATTATGCTGAACTGGAGAATTAATATATAATATTCTTTATTTTTAAGGTTTTTATTTTTTAAAACCCTGCTCCAGTTTTCATAAGTTTAGCTGAGAGTTTTTACACCATTCTGGCCCAGGTAAAAACAGCGCTGGATCCTTCGATTGTTAAGTGTCTCTTTATTAAAAGTCAGCATATACAGTATTTGTATCTGCTTTTTTTTTTTTTTTGAAGACTGAAGGCTGAATATTTTTACCTTCATGCATTCTATGCATGATGGTTAAAACCTTCAGTGTGCTGCTCCCCCCCCACAGCCCCCTTTAATACTCACATGAGCCCCCACTCAATCTA
The DNA here is from genome assembly GCA_018402905.1 of Glandirana rugosa. NCBI lineage: Eukaryota > Metazoa > Chordata > Amphibia > Anura > Ranidae > Glandirana > Glandirana rugosa. The sequence goes on from BLSH010445423.1 coordinate 916,958, forward strand.
GTGACGTGCAGGGGAGCCTCACCTTCCCAGGTCTCTCTTTCCTCATTGGTTGAGACACAGTCAACCACAGCCAGTGAGCCAATGAGAAGAGAGTGGGGTGTCTTATGGACGCATAGAGCCGGACTCGGGAGCGAGCACACACGACTGCCCCCATAGCAAGAGGCTTGCTAGTGGGGGGCACTGGTCAAGGGGGAGGGGCCAGAAGGACCAGCTGGTGACCTGAGAAGAGGATCTGGGCTGTTCTGTGCAAAACCACTGCACAGAGCAAGTAAGTATAACATGTTTGTTATTTAAAAAAACAAAACAAAAAACAAACCTTTAATATCACTTGAAGCTGATCTATTGATTGACTTCAGTACAACCAGCCTGACTGGTTCTTTTCATGTGATGACTACTAGCATTAATTATTGTATTCCGATGGCATGGAAACCTCCCGCTATCAGCGGGAGGGATTCCCCCATCAACACTGACTGTGTTGATGAGAGAATCTAGCATTTTTCTTTCCTTCTATCCGCAGTTGAAGGAAAGAAAATTGCATAATCTATGGCCAGCCTTAGTTTATATCTACTTGCTGCCTGAACTGGAAGAAAGTTGCAGTTCTTGTCCTGAAAAATGAACTGCAAGTGTAAATTAAAAAGTATCACACACACTCTACATCTTTGTGTTTTTACAAGTGTGCTAACACCAGTGCTGGATTTATAAGGGGACAAAATGGTCATCTGCCCTGGACCCCCTGCCAGAAGGAGTCCCCTTTATCTAAAATACAAAAATGAAACGTTTGTTTTATTAATATGTATATGGGTAAGCAATATCTTGGTTACAATCATTTGTAACAGTATTTACTCTGGACTGGCACATTGTACTAGTTTTTAAAGCATTTGTTAACCCAAAAAAATGCTGCTCCTGTCTCTTTAATGTGTAATTAGCAGCATGGTGCTTTTGCTTTTTAACCACTTCACCTCCGGAAGAATTTCCCAGGTTAGGACCAGAGCACTTTTTGCGATTCGGCACTGCGTCGCTTTAACTGACAATTGCACGGTCGTGCGGCAGTGTATCCAAACAAAATGTGCGTCCTTTTTTCCCACAAATAGGGCTTTCTTTTGGTGGTATTTGATCACCTATGCATCATTTCTGATCACCGCTATAAACAAAAGAAGAGCGACCATTTTGCAAAAAAAAAAAAAAATTTCTTACTTTTTGCTAAAATTCATATCCAAAAAAATATATAAAAATACATTTATTTTTCACCGGTTCTGGCCGATTTATATTCTTCCTCATATTTGTGATAAAAAAAATTGCAATCGGCGTTTATTGATTGGTTTGCGCAAAAATGGCCGCATTTTAGGAATGGTGAGAATTCATTTCTGGGGGTTTTTTTTATTTTTTACTAGAAATGGCGGCGATCTGTGATTTTTAGTGGTACTGCGATATTGCAGCGGACATGTCAGACATTTTTGACACTTTTTGGGACCAATGACATTTATTCAGCGATCAGAAATTTAAATGTCCACTGATTACTGTATAAATGTCATTGGCAGTGAAGGGGTTAACCTGCAGGGGGAAATCTAGGGGTTAACTGTGTTCCCTGGGTGTGTTCTTACTGTGGGGGGGTTGGGCTACCATGGGCATGAGAGATCTAACTGATCCCAGTGACAGGGATCAGTAGATCACCCATGCCCGCACTGTCAGAATGGGGAACCGCTGTGTTTACATCGGCGGTTCCCCGTTCTTTGCCTGTGGCCGCTCATCGCGGCTCGCCGGCGGACATTGGGTCCGCCCAAGCCGCGGGCACACTCCTCAGGAGTGCGGCGGGAGCACGCGCGCGCGCCCCCTAGTGGCCATTCGCAGATCGCCGTCTTTTTACGGCGATTCGCGGCCAGCGTCCACATTGCCGCCGTAAATATGCGGTAGGCAGTGTGGGACTGGTTAAATTATCCCTCTCTATCCCCTAAAATATCTGTTTGATAATGCCAGGTCATGACTTTCTCCCTGAGTGCTGACTCCCCTATCATATTAGCTGATTTTGACAGCCCCGTGGTCTCTGCAGTCTGTCACTAGCAGCTCTCCTAATCTCCTATGCCTGTCTTCAACTCCCCCTTCCTCTTCCTATTAGTACATAGAATCTCTTCTCTGCTCTCATAATTAACTTTTAAAGCCCCCATCCCGTGTGTATTATAACTAGAAGTTTCCCTGTTTCCCTGTTATATCATAAATATTCTTATCTATATAGATAACACTCCAGCATGGCTCTGTCTCTAGTTGATGTCAGCAGCAGTGCTCAGCCCCCCCCCCCCCCCAGAAACTCTTTGCTGAGAGAAAAGTGACAACTGATCCTAGGAAGCCTGTGTCTTATCGATACAAATAAGTGTATATATGTTATAACACAGGTACAGGGAACTTATTGTGCTAATATGGAGGGAATAGGAGCATTTTATACAAGTGGCTTGACAACCACTTTAACAGATTTTGCACTGACAGATTGAGAGTTTGATTTTGTTGTGTAAATTGTTGAGTCAGCCATTGTTATCTATTAAAAGTAAACAGCACATCGAACCCCCACAAAGATCCAGGTAACTCCCTGCTCCCCCCTCGGGCACACTTAGCCCTCTTTAATTGGAGAAAGTCTGACAGGTAAAGCGCAAATGCCTCAGACTGCTGGGAGCGTATTTATACTCAACTACTGTTGTGAAATGTTGGCCCCCAGGCCAAAGCTATTCAGATTGTTTGAAACCTGACGAAAAACTATACAACCTTCATTGAAGTTCTATCTAACCTGTTGACATTGCACTTTGTGAGTGATTTCAATGTTTTGCAACTTGTCGCTATTTTCACTTGCTGTACTGTCTGGAAAACTTCTTTAAACCTCAATAAAACTTTTTGTGAAAAAAAAAAAAAAGTAAACAGCACATAGCAGTATAGCCAACTTCTTTGTAATTTGCCTTATTTTAAAATCTACTTGAAGTTTTGCTGACATGTATTTACATGTATCAGGATAGGTTCACACCATTGCGAATTGGATGCGGGACCGGCTCTCTATAGGGCCGGTTCACATATCTCTGTAGCAGGTCCGGTGCGTTTTGCAGGAAAATGCTGTGCCTCTTTTGGACCGTTTCAGGTCTGAATTCAGCCCAAAATTCAGGCTGAAATCAGACCTGAAACGGTGAACCAGGACGTACCGGACCCCTGCTGTGAGCCACTGCAGGCTCTAGTGTGAACCGAGCCTTAAAGTATTTACTTCCGATATATGACTCATGTAGCCTTTCTTTGTATGAATAGCTTGTCAATTCCAATGACATGCAATAGACATACATGGATGTGTATATGTGATGATTTGGTATTTTAATTCCTGTTTATGAGGAGCCCCTGAACTTGAAGTGTTCCAGGCCCTCAAAGGTCTAAATCTGGCCCTGCTAAAGCCGGCCATACATAAATTTCGGTTGGGCCTGATGAATCCATTGAAATTCGCACAGTGCATGGGCCTGTCCATTGACTTTTCTCGAAGAAGCGTGCTGGAAATTTTTGGCTGAATAACATAATGTAGGTGGGAGGCTAGGCTAGCTAATGGGCACCACTGCTTGGTGGCAGGGGGGAACTGTGCTATGCATGCCAACTGCCCCACTATAATAAGGCGTGTGTGGGTTAACAGCCACGCTTGTTAAACAGACTTTGGTTTATTCATACCAGACTACAGAGCCATTTTGAGGTTAACAGTGCAGAACACTAGATACCCTCCACCAGATCTTCGGCACAGCATACTTTTTTTGATCCAACCCATAGGTTCGGAAGGGGAACACCATACACACGCAAGGCCTTGCTTCTGTGGTCCAGGCCCTGTCTCTAGGAAAGTTGTGTACTGCTGCTACTCTAAAATAGAGACCCACCACTAAAAACAGCATGTTTGGACACACACCAAACCACCCTTCCGACTAGAACCCTCTGTCAGTGGCCACCACCATCCTGTCTTCCTTTGGAAACACTGATGTTACACAAGCATTTCAAGCATTTGAAACACACTTCCTCTCATTGTGCACACTGTGATGGCATACATAAGCTTATCTCCATTAAAGGATAGGTTCACCTTTTAAACATGTTACATGTTACACCCATGTTTAAGGTGTAACATGTAACATGTTCACGCAGATCCACCCCTTCTCCTAACACCCCCCTTCCCTGTGACAGCAGCCACTGTCACATTTTAAAATCAATGTGGCTGTGTGGGGCAGATCCCTGTGAATTAAGAAACAACAAGTCCTGCCTGCCACCGTGGCAGACAGCTTGTAGTTCTGAATGGAGTGCGAGGGCACTGATGAGCACCTTCGTAGTTCATTGACACTTTCTCCAGCTTTCCAACTGAAAGCCCATACAGAAGTACAGGCAAGAATTCTGAAGGACATGTCTGCAGGAGCCTAACATTGCAGGTTCCTGTGAAAGAAATAATAAATGCACATTCTTCCTGCAAAATATGTGCATTTATTATTTTTTTCAGGAAGTTGTACTTAGCCAAAATGAAAAAGTTTTTTTTTTTTTTTTTTATTCGAATGCAGCAAAGTGAACAAACAAAAGAAAATCTTCAACAAATGATTACATTAACCCTTTAAATCACCTTTGGCTTAACAAAAACAGCATTATTTTAAAATGGTACTCTAATAATACACACAGTCTTTGATTTCAGTATGTTTATAGTTCAAATTCAAATGGAATGCGATGTAAAATTAGATTTGAATTTCAATTCGAATTTCATTTCGTTATCTGGAACATTCGGTAAACTTTGTTTATACATCCGAATCTCCGAATAATGAAATATTTGTCAGAATATTAATTCGGAATGAAACAAAGCGCACATGTCTACCTTATACCAGGTGATCAGCTGTCAGACAAGCTGATCACAGGATGTAAACAGCAGCCGGTTATCCGAAAAGAAAAAAGGCGATAACCGGCTTCTGTTTAAGGGACATTGCTCACAACATTGCCCACCAGTGCTGCTAATCAGGTAGCACCCACCAGTGCCACCTATCAGTGCCCATCAGTGGTGCCAATTAGTGCCTCATCATCAGTGTCACCTATCATTACTGCCTATCAGTGCCGCCTACCATACAAACGTATTTATGAGCGTAGTTCATTTGGTTGATACAAAGATGTTTCTTTAACACAATAAGTTCCATTACAACGGACCATTCAGCAATGAACCCTCTAGTTCAGGGGTCTCCAAACTTTCTGAACAAAGGGCGGATTTACTGTCCTTCAGACTTTAAGGGGGCTAGACTGTAGCCATTGGGAGTAGAAAATTCCCTGGCATCAATGGAAGTAAAGAATGCCCCATCTTTGGCATTAGTGGGAGGAATATTGTCCCATCGTTGGCATTAGGGGAAGAAATAATACCCCATCATTGGTGTCATTGTGAGGAATAGTGCCCCATTGCTGGTATCAGGAGAAGGAATAGTGCCCCATCATTAATATGAGTGGGATGTATAGAGCCCTGCAATTAGTGTCAGTGGAAAGAATAGTATACCATCATTAGTGCTAGTGGGAAGAATAGTGCTCTATTGTTGGGGTCATTTGTAGGATTAGTAGCTATTTTTTTATATCAGTGACAGGGATTATGTCCCATTGTTGGTGTAGAAGGAATAGTGTCTTGCATCAGTGGGAGGAATAATGTCCCAAGGGCATGATGAAGGCAAGTAAAGGGCCACTTCCAGCCCCTGGGCCACAGTTTGGGGATCACTACCCTAGTTGAACATAAGACATTCAACTTCTCTGTGGTGTGAACAGTGGTAAATATGGCAGTCCCTTTTTATGTAGCTTAGACTGAGGTAACGGTTTAGGCTGGACAATGGTGAAGAGGTACAAAGATGGTCGGCGTACCTTTAGCTCTAGCACTTCTTACTCATGGGCCTGGCTCTTTACACTTCTTGACCCTGGTGGATGGACTCCCTCCTCCACTAATGGTCACATTGCAGCAGGGGTGTATCATGAAATTAGTGGGCCCGTGTGCAAGCCCGCTCTGCACCGATCATCCCCGGCTGTCAACCAGGGAGAGATCATCCATGGGTGCAGTGTGGGTCAGAGCACAGTGGGCCCCCCAACCCCTCAGGGCCCGTGTTCAGTGAACACCCTGCACCCATGGATGATACACCACTGCATTGCAGGATATGTGGCATCCTTTGCTTTCCCTTAGGACCCAAGACACTCTACCCTGGGGGACACTACTCTATATACCCTCACAATGGGAAGTGACCTCACCACTGAACACAATTAACCCTACAGGTACTGGGCATTAGTTTACAGGTAAATACATACAGTACCTACATTAACACCAACCAACAAACATCTGTATCAAATCAGATGCGGCAGCTGTTTGTGTATTCTGAATGCACGCTGAATGAAAGAAATGTAACAGTATATGGCCAGCTTAATACATTTTGATAATATATCCCTTTTCAAGCTCTTCCTTAAAGTGATATTAAAGACAATTTAAAAAAACAATTACAAATATGTTATACTTACCTGCGCTGTGTAATGGTTTTGCACAGAGCAGCCCCAATCCTCCTCTTCTTGGATCCCCTGCCAGGTCTATAGGCTCCTACCTCCTGCTAAGTACCCCCAGAGCAAGCCGTTTGCTATGGGGGGCACTCGGGCGTACTTGCTCCTGAGCCCCGCTGTGTGTCCACAAGACACACAGAACGGGGCTCTGCCCTGCCCCCTCCTCACTGGCTGTGATTAATGAATGAATGAGCTTTATTGCCAGGTATTTTCACACATACGAGGAATTTGTTTTCGTGACAGAAGCTCCACAGTGCAACATAATAACAGAGACAGAACAAAAAACACAAAATGAAATAAAAAATAAAAAAAAAATAAAAAAATTAAAGATTAAAAGCTGCAGAAGCCACTGTCTCTAAGCCAATGAGGAAGCACAGAGCCAGGAGAGCAGCTGATCTCGTGCACATCACCGGATCTAAATCGAGCTCAGGTAAGTATTGGGGTGGCTTGAAGGGGGAGCTAAAATACTGAAGGTTCTTTACCTTTATACACAGAATGCATGAAGGTAAAAAAAAAAAACCTTCAGCCTTTAGAACCACTTAAAGGTTATTTTCCTCTGTTTGCTCTACAGTCTCGGACAGGGTTCAGCTTGTCAGTTATAGCCACACCCTCACATGTTATCTAATAATGTATGAAGCAATGGCTATATAGCAAGGTGAAAAGACGCAACTTTTTACACTCCCTGGCAAAACAGCATGGCTCTCACCAAGGACACCCGTCTTCCCCTTAATGATGGCAATGCCATACCAATCCTAGGACTGGGCACCTATGCCTCTCCTGATGTAAGTAGTATATTTTATCTTTTATTATTATAATACTTATACTATTTGTGCAAGTAAAAACTAAGGCTGTAAGTGCTTCTTCGTGCAGCAGAAGGATAATACAGCAGCAACAAAGGAACAAGTTCTACAGCAGTTGTCAGCTACAGTCCAGAGTAAACTGATAAGGGGTTTTAGACTTCCCCTACTCTACAATAAAAAATGCTTTTATATTACTGTCTGTGTCCCAGTTAAAGATTTCTCTGCATTCTCTGTCCTTGTGATACCATATTTAGTTGCCGTGCAAAACTGTATTACCAGTGTACATATAACTATGAAGTCCAAAGCTGTTAGTACACAGTCTATCTGACTGTATAACTAAATTTCTGACTTCAACTGGGCTCTAAGAATGCCTTTCATGATAAGGTAGACTGTATGCAGCAGGTCAAATGAAGGATGAATACGTGAGACATGTGCATATTCTTTTCTACAAGTAAATCTATATGAAAAAGGCACTTTGTTGCGACAAATAGCTTAAATGAAATTGTAAAACCTTAAAAGCATTGTTATATTAAATATTGTACCCAGAAAACAGATATATCAGGTAATAGAAATCTGGTTTGAAACAACTGCAGTGACCACAGGCTTTCTTCATTTATTGTGCAAGCAGTTACTTTAGATGTAATGGGGTTAATTTACTAAGACTGGGGAGTGCAAAATCTGGTGCAGCAGTGCATAGTAGCCAATCAGCTTCCTAATTAAGCTTTGACAAAAAAAAAAAACCTGACAGCTGATTGGTTTCTATGCAGAACTGCACCAGCTTTTGCACCTTCCAATTTAAGTAAATCAACCCCACTGTTTTGTTGGGCATCTCCGTGGTGCTCCTAGCAGCCAGTGCAGCAGCTTATCCTCTCAGGCTTATTTAGCATTTTCTTACTTTTGCCTTATAGGTGCCTAAGAGCGTTGGCGAGGAAGCCACAAAAGTTGCCATTGAACTTGGCTACCGACACATCGACTGTGCCTACATCTATGGCAACGAGGTCCAGATTGGAAGTGCCATTCGTGCAAAGATTGCTGATGGTACAGTCAAGAGGGAGGACATCTTCTACACAGGAAAGGTTTGCACTCTCATGAAAATGTGGTTGCATTTTTTCCTCACCAAGAGGCTATGAGGTTGATTTACCAAAGGCAAATAAGCTGTCCACTTTGCAAGGGAATTTTTCCTGAGCTTAGCGAATGTGGTAAATATTCCATTTGCAAGGAATACCCAATCACATGAAAGAAAAAGAAAATAAACTGTATTTTTGCATGCATGTAATTAGATGATGAATGTCAGCAGAGCTTCCCCACATTCACTAAGCTAAGGTAAAGTGCCCTTGCAAAAGTGCAATTTCCCTTGAAAAGTAAATAGCCTATTTACCTTTAATAAATCATCCCCTAAGTGTGCACAGGAATATACTACTTAAAGATGAGCACATTTTGGTACAAAACCAGGACAATTAGCTAAAAGTTTGCCATTTGACAAACTACTATGAAGCCAATGTGGAAGACTAAATTAAAGTTGTTGTAAAGTATTTTTTAATTCCTAATATAACGAACCTGTTCTGAGCAATGGCATTTCCTCCTTTTCTGGGGTCCCCACTGGCGCTCTCTGATCCTCTGCTTCTACAAGTGCCCCCTCAAGCTCTGTGCTAAGGGGTTCTCATGTGGGTGCACGTCTGAGCTGGGCTGTGTGCACCCATAGACACACACAGCTCAGATTAACCCCACTCCCTACTCCCTACTCACAGGATTCGAATATGGCTCCCAATGCTTTCATTAAGTCCTATGAGGAGGGGAAGAGACAGTAGTGTTGCTGCAGACGGGACAGCACTGGATCAAGATAGGACCAGATAGTTACCTAACCTTATCAGGATATGTAAGTGTTTAGGGATGGGGCATTTTTTTCTCTTAATGCAGGGAAAACATGACTTTAGAACCATAAGGTGTTTTTTTAAAGGAACAAATAGGCTTTAAATGACTCCTGTAACCAATCCTGTTTTTTTTTTGTTCTTAAAACTACTAAACCTAGCACTAACCATAACTGCTATGGGATTGCCATGTCAGAACAATTATAAGACTTTGTTTATCACCAAAGCCACATCCAAATTACCTCCCTGCTAATTGGATAGAGGTGATGACATTGATTTGAGGTAGCACAGGGAGCTGAATTCTTGTATAATACTTAACCAACCATCTAACATCCCTTTGTCTAAGTCAGAAATGGACCTCCAACCTTCAATTTGTCTCGGTTTAATAACTATGTAATTTTTCCTTCCAAGCTTTGGCCCACATTCTTTTCCCCTGACCTTGTACGCAAAGGTCTGGAGAAGTCACTGAGCGATCTTGGATTGGAATATCTGGATCTCTTCATCATGCACTGGCCTTTCTCCCTCAAGGTAGGTGGGATTTACAGATGCTCATATTTTTCTGAATACATGTTTTCACATTGCTTTGTCCTGTGTGAATAGGTCAGATTTCCCTTTGTGCAACTAGATATGGCTAGAGTATGAAAGGAATAAAACACTTGCCAGTTTATTTTTTGTTGTCTGTGTCTAGTTAAGGAGTATTCCTTCACTTCATGTACCAGAGATGCAGTAGTTTGTAGGAGGAAACCTCTACAAAGTAATTCCTTTTTGAAAGTTGTCACCAAAACATGTGTCCCTACTGAAGGATTTCCCTTTATATCTTCTGGTGACAACTTAAAATTTCAAGAGTCTAAAACCATGGATTTTCCATCATTTTCTGTTTCAATGACAATGGTCACCAGGACAAATAGAGAGTGTGAACCTCCCCAGCAAACACACAAGCATCAATAAAAACAATTGCTTTAGCTTTTACAATATTAAATTAATGCCAGTGACATGGAGTTAAAAAGAAACTTTAATGAGAACAGTTGGCATTGTTGAACAACCGATGAACAATTTATGTGAAAAAGTGGTATGGCGCTGCCTGTTGCAGAAATGGTAAATGGAGGAGTTCAATTTTAAAAAATGAGTGAAAAAGAGATCAGACTGCTGCCCCATCTGAAACACCTCAAGGGTGTTCTTAGTAAAAAATAAAAATTAAAAGAAGGAGATGAGAATGGCGCTGTCCAGAGAATAGTATTTTAAAAGGTGTTTTAAACGAATTGTGCCCGTGTAAGAAATTTTTTGCATATATATAAAAAAATGAAGAGCCTACGTAGAACATGCAATAAAATTCCAGTATTCTTATTCACAAATTATATTAAAAAGTAGCTTAAGAACGGAGCTTTCTACATACCTCACACGCTCTGTGGCTTGCTGTGATACTTAAATTAGAAAGCATGTATTCATTAAAAGCATTGAATAAACTCTAACATAAACCCTCTCATGTGTTCCTATTTTTCGTTGTGAAGCACCGGGTGGGAGTGAAAATGACAGTGGATGTGAGGTGAGTTGCACATGCACCCTTGCAGTACACCCCACTCACGTATTCGTCCCCCGTTCCGAGGTTATCTCCCGGATCAGACCGGTGTTTTCTGGAAGGTCCACATAAAAATAAAGAAATCTCAATTGTATAAGCAATTCTTTCCCATACAAAGTAGAGATAGCATGCACTCACAGTTTGGACTGAGATGATGAGTATACAAGAAGCATCCAGGAAGTCAGGCAGGTGAATCTCCAGTTCCCTGCGCTCCACCTCGTGCAAAATCAGAAGTGCGTAATGACGCTCACTGGCTTCGCCTTACGCGTTTCGTCATTCCGACGTCATCGGAGGCGGCCTTAAATCACAAAAAAATTTCTTACACGGGCACAATTCGTTTAAAACACCTTTTAAAATACTATTCTCTGGACAGCGCCATTCTCATCTCCTTCTTTTAATTTTTATTTTTTATTGTTGAACAACCAACAATTAAAATAACATTTTAGGTCCGAACTGACATTTGGCATCGGAAGGTTTGAACCAATTTGATGCCTGTAACCCAAACAGACTATTTTTATTAAACACTTTTTAGAACATAACTTTGCCACAAATATTTATATGCAATATGGATTCAGTGACGTCTTTCCTTCTTGTGTAGCCTGCAGGAGCAGAGCAACCCGCCAACTCCGACAAACCATTTGCCTATGATGATGTGGACTTTTGCTCTACATGGGAGGTAAGTGACACGTTTCTGAAAAATACTGACATTTCTTAGAGAGGTAAACTGCACAAATTATAAGGAGTTTAGCATCACTGCTTGTTGTGAACTTATGAAGACAGGCACCGTTTTTCCATAAGATACCATCATATTTATAGAGTGAGAGCCAATGGAAATAGGAAGACAAGATTAGGTAAGGAATTCCTGCATATAAAAATAGTACCGCATGCCTCATTATCCTTCAACAAACTCAGGTAGCTGTTAGAAAGTCAGGTTATGACTAAGCGAACATGTAGTTCGTGAAACGTGTCAATCTTTGCCAGTCCGCTGTTTGATGTCTGCACTTTTTCTGTAATCATTTTTCATCATTGGATGGATTTACAATAAATCAGTCATTGTATTCAGCTTAACCTGTGTGCGGTCAACTTCCTTTGCTCTGCATAGCTGTTAGAAATGTTCCTCATCGAGGCTAAATATAAATGCTGAATGACAATAGATTTTGTTTTACCTCCCTCTCCCTCTAACCCATAGTCAGTATGCTGTAAATTCGAAAAAAAAAAACTTGTTATGTTTTTCCTTATATAATGAAGCAATGCAAAGAGCAGTGGTGTAGGGGCTGGGATTAATCTATTCTTCCTTGATCAGAGCGAACTCAGAAGGCTGGACAGTGGTGAGATTTTTAGGCCATCAGATTATCCATATACTAAACTGTAGATCATAGTGGAGTAGGGACATATCCTATGTCCGAAATAATTTGATTTGGATAATATTTCATAAATCTAAATGTCCTAAGCCAAACCAGAATTTTACAGCTGTATAGCAGGGACCAAAGGCTCTTTCAACCTTATATCTCCTCCCCCCGCAGCATCCTTAGCTGGATTGCTAGTGCTAGCAGGTCTCACCCTTCTATTTTAGAATCACTGGGAGAAACTGTAAAGGAAGTCTGTCTTTTATTCCCAGTAAAGCCTCGTACACACGGTTAGATTTTCGGACGACAGAACGTTCGTTTTTTGTTGGATGCTAGTCTCATGTCGAAAGTGAAGAGCGTACTAACAATACGAAAATTCTCGTACGACCGAATTCAACGTCGGAAGTGATGTCATGAATAGCTTTGTATATATTTTTTTTTAGTTCCTGAGCATGCGTAGTCTTGCACTTACAATTTTGTTTGGACGAAACCCGAACTAACTTAACAAAAATCAGATGCTGAGTTCCCGTACGGCAAAGATTTTATAGTCTGCACATCCAGCTTTTGTTGTCCGAAAAATTAAAATCGGCTGTCGAAAGCACCATACTAACCATCCGAAAATCGGAAGATCGGTCGTTGTGCGAAAATTTCCGTCCAAAATTTGCATTGTGACGGTGTGTACAGGGTTTAACTCCTCAGTCAGGACTGACAGCAGCTTCCCAAACTACTTTACACCATTGTGCATCATATGCATTCTTTTGGAGCCTTGTTTGAATATCCAATGACGTCAATGGGTCTTCCAGTACAAAAGTTTAACATTTCAGAGGTTGATGTGAATCTTTAAAAAAGGAGAGAACTAATGACTAACAATAACTAATACAAATAATGGTTAGCTTTCACCTGCTTCTGGAGTCAGATGGAAGCAGCCAAAATTCACAGCTGTACAGATTAGGTAAATTATTAATAAATTCTATCATCATTATTATCATTACTTCATAACGATGCAGCCTTTTTTATGTTATTATTGTTTGTGTGCATGTTGTTGCAGGGCCATTGAGTATTCTGGGAACAATTCCAATCTCATGATGTAAAAAAAACCCATATTTTTATTTTGTATGTGGTTACATTCCTCCAGCAGCATATGAGAAATACAGTGCGACTGGGAGAACAAAGATTACTTGTTCCAACACAATCTGCCAGTGGAAGTGTTACATTTACTATAGAATTATTGGGTGTGGGATGAGTCAGAGATACTGAGATACATGAATGTAAAAGTCAGGGATGGAGCCGCTGTGTGCATAAAAATGCCTGTGTTCCCGAAGTGACGATTTCTTTTTGCCACACTGTTTCCAACCTGAATGGAAGGACTTGACTGGTTACTGCAAGTAACATAGTCCTTCTGTCTTTCCAATGCTTCGATACATGAGGCTTAAGCCCCGTACACACGGGCAGAATGTCGGGAGACATCAGCCGGTTAAAAAAACCTGTCCGACATTTGGGTCGTGTGTATGCCACCCTGTCCGACAGAAGCTGGCCGTTAGCTGTTCAAACGCTGATTGGAGTGTTCTGGCGTCCCCCCGTCAGAACACAACGGCTCAGTGGGGGAGATTGCTATACTAACTTTGTTGAATGAAAAAAAAACTCATGATGTGTACCAGGCTTAAGATACTGTCTATTCTGTGTCCACTGTGACCTTTGTTCCTTGGGCCATACATTCAGCGATATTTTGATAATTTTGGTCTAAAACATTACGGTCGATTTACTAAAACTGTAAAAGTGCAAAATCTGGTGCAGCTGTGTATGGTAGCCAATCATCTTTTAATTTCAGCTGGTTCAATTAAGCTTTGATAATAAACCCTGGAAGGGGATTGGTTTCTGTGCAGAGCTGCATCAGATTTGGCATTCTCCAGGTTTAGTAAATTAACCCCTGTGTTCTTCTCATTTTAGGCTCTAGAGGCGTGCAAAGATGCTGGTTTGGTGAAATCCATTGGCGTATCAAACTTTAACCGCAGGCAGCTGGAGCGTCTCCTAAACAAACCAGGACTGAAGTACAAGCCAGTCTGCAACCAGGTACTAAGCAGAAGCAGATTTAGAAAGGCATAACTAAATTAAATTCATGTGAGTGTTGAGGCTTAGGAAGTTTTTATGTGGAGCTGTTAATACAGCTGTAGGTTGTAACACAGCAGGGCCTCCCTATTTGCCACTAGACTTCCATTGTTATGTCAAGTAGTCCACTTGGCCCCCTGGAAAATTTACCTCCCTTCATGACCAGGCCATTTTTTACGATATGGCACTGTGTTACTTTAAGACCCCTTTCACACTTGTGCGAGTTGTCCTGCGATTTGGGACTGCAAAGTCGCATGACAAGTCGTTCCTCATTATTTCCAATGAGTACCATTCATATCTGTATGACTTTCAAGTCGTGCCTAACTTTGATGCAACTTGAGGTCCACAGACTTCAATGTTAAACCCTCAAAGTCTCATGCAAATTGCTCCTGAATAATATAGATGTGATTTCTGTACTACTTCTGTACAGCTTTGTAATATGTTTTCATTGAGCCAAAGTTGCAACAAAGTCGGACCAAAGTCGTACTGATCCTAAATCGTATCAAAATTGTGATAAAATCTCATCAAAATCATGGCAAAAAAATTACGGTAAAATAGGGTTGCACAAGTGTGAAAGGGGCCTAACTGACAATTGTGCGGTTGTGCAATGCTGTATCCAAATAAAATTGATGTCCCTCTTTTCCCACAAATAGAGCTTTCTTTTGGTGGTATTTGATCACCTACTGTCTGTTGTAAAACATATTCAATAAAAAAATGTTAAAAATCTAATTTCTTCAACAATTTAGACCAATATGTACTCTGCTACATATTTTTAGTAAAAAAAATAAGTGCATATTGAATTGTTTGTGCAAAAGTTATAGCGTCTACAAACTATGGGACATATATATGGATTTTTTTTTTATTTATTTTTTTAAATAGTAATGCCGGTGATCAGCGGGACTGCGATATTGCGGTGGACAAATCAGACACTGACACTTTTGACACTTTTTGTGACTCAGTTACACTACAGTGATCAGTGCTAAGAATTATGCATTGTCACTGTACTAATGGCACTAGCTGGGAAGGGGTTAACATCAGGGGCGATCATAGAGTTAACTATGTGCCTAGCCACTGCTTGTGTACTGTGTGGGAGGTGCTTTTACTAGGAGAAGGCATTGATCCATGTTCCTGCTTTGTAGGAACACAGTATCAATACCTTCCCTACTGACAGAACAGAGATCTTCCTTGTTTACATAGGCAGATCGTCGTTCTGGCTGTCTGGCTAGTGATCAGCAGGTGCCAGTGAACATCGAGTCCACGGTACCCGCAGATCAGCTCGCCCTGTGTATAATCTTAGCAGGTCGCCGGTGGCTTTTGTGCATGCACCAGAGCCGGAAGTGCAGGATCACATACTAGGTATGTGATCCTGCGCAGTGGAGCCATCTTGCCACCATATATATAAGTTATATGGTTGGCAAGAGGTTAACGTTAACTCAAGTATTCACATATTAAATCAATCAGTAAATAAGATTTTAAACAGGCCTTCACTGATCTCTGTAGCTGTGGACCTCTAAGCTGCTAAGTCCTTCTCTTAGCAGCTCAGCCCCCCCTCTCCAAGTTGTGACTCAATGGCTAAGCTTCCCCTGCTCCCTCCTCCCAACAGTGACTCAGAAGCTCAGATATCCCTGCTTTCCTTCCATAACCCAACAGCTCAAATTTCCCTTCTTCTCCCTCCCAGCAGAGACTCAGTAGCTCTATCTGCTCCCTCCTCCAAGCAGTCACTCAACAATCAAGATCCCTTTCCTACCCCCTTCCAACAATGAATTAGCAGCTCAGGTCTCCCCCCCCCCCCCTCTTTCAAGCAGTGCCTAAGCAGCTCAGCTCACCATGTCCATTCACTCCCAGCAATGACTTGGTAGCTCTGGTCTCCTTGCTCCCCCCTCCCAACTCTCCTGCTCTGTGGTTACATTAGAGATTAGAAGGCCACTATGTTGTTGTTCACTACTAGTAACCACAATAATTACAATTATTATTACTATACAAGCCAATTTGTAACCTACATCAAAAGTATGGACCATGGGCGTCCGCAGGTAGGGGCAAGGGGGGGCAATTGCCCCCCCCCTGGAGTCAGGGATCAGATCAGGGGTTCCCCACTAGGTCCTTATCCTCTTGAGCCATGTATGCAGTTTCTGACAGTCTCTTGGGCCATGTATTCAGTCTCTGACCATTTCCTGTACCATGTCCGCAGTCTCTGACTGTCTCCTGTGCTATGTCTGCAGTCTCTGATCGAATCCTGTACTATGTCCGCAGTCTCTGACCGTCTCCTGTACCATGTCTGCAGTCTCTGACTGTCTCCTGTACCATGTCTGCAGTCTCTGACCATCTCCTGTATAACGTCTGCAGTCTCTAACCATCTCCTGGATCATGTCTGCAGTCTCTGACCATCTCCTGGATCATGTCTGCAGCCTCTGACCATCTCCTGTATCACGTCTGCAGTCTCTGACCATCTCCTGGATCATGTCTGCAGTCTCTGACCATCTCCTGGATCATGTCTGCAGTCTCTGACCATCTCCTGTACTATGTCTGCAGTCTCTGACCGTGATAATGTAATTATGACATTGTCAAAAAGGGGCAGAGCATGGATGACCTTGAA
>BLSH010445423.1:933796-969144 GCA_018402905.1 Glandirana rugosa
AACCGTCCCGCGAAATTCTACTGACACCCTAAAAGAGAATCGTGGTTTCATAAATTAAGGTTTGTGTAATATATATGTATGTATAACTCCACAATTAAGCACATAATTATGTTCCATGCAACACAGGTTAGAGATAATTATTAAGTATTGATTTATTCATCAACATTACACAACAGGTACCATGACAACTGAAGCATTTACAGTATATATATCTACAGTATGTCACATACCTGTTATTTACTGCTGTTTGCACTTATGTTGGGGTTAATGAAGTAAACTAGCTCTGTATCTAGAGTCCGGTTTAATAATTAACACCTCAATATGTATGTATATATAATGTGTTTGGAATTAAATACTTTGGTGCTAAGAGAAAATCCCACAGTCATCTTAAAGCGCCCTGCCAATTATTAGGAGGTGTTGGCCAAAAATGTTAAGTGCACGTCAGGGCAAAATAAATAAAATACGGAATCAGTACATTTCTGCAATAAATTTACATTTTCCCATGTCATTTTTTTTCCATAAAGTTTTATTGAATTTGTTCAACATTGTAAATACAGAATCATTTCTTCTTCTTCATACTTCTTTAACCACTTAAGGACCGGAAGGATTTCCCCCTTTAGGACCAGAGCCCTTTTTGCGATTCGGCGCTGCATCGCTTTAACTGACAATTGCGCGGTCGTGCGACGTTGTACCCAAACAAAATTTGAGTCCTTTTTTCCCCACAAATAGAGCTTTCTTTTGGTGGTATTTGATCACCTCTGCGTCATTTCTGATCGCCGCTATAAACAAAAGAAGAGCGACAATTTTGCAAAAAAAACCCAAATTTCTTACTTTTTGCTAAAATACAAATCCCAAAAAAAATATAAAAAATTTTTTTTTTCATCAGTTTTGTTCGATTTATATTCTTCCTCATATTTGTGATAAAAAAATCGCAATCGGCGTTTATTGATTGGTTTGCACAAAAGTGGTCGCGTTTACGGATGATGAGAATTCATTTCTGGGGTTTTTATTTTTTTTTATTTTTTACTAGTAATGGCGGCGATCTGTGATTTTTAGCGGTACTGCGATATTTCAGCGGACATGTCGGACCATTTTGACACTTTTTTGGGACCATTGGCATTTATACAGCGATCAGTGCTATAAAAATGCACTGATTACTGTGTAAATGCCATTGCCAGTGAAGGGGTTAACCTGCAGGGGGCGCTCTAAGGGTTAACAGTGTTCCCTGGGCGTGTTCTAACTGTGGGGGGGACTGCCCTAGCTGGGGAAGGGAAGCGATCACAGCTTCCGTGTAGAGGAAGGCTGTGATCACAGCCCTTCCCCCTCTCACAGAACGGAGGTCCCTGTTTACTTACACGGACCTCCGTTCTTTCACTCCGGGGGGTCATCGTGGGTGGCCGGCGGAGATCGAATCCGCCGCACCCGCTCCCTGGCCCTCCACGGACACAGTGAGCGCGCGGGCGCGCCTCCGGCGGCGTGCTCACTGGGCGCGATCTCGCGGCCGCCGTCATATGACGGTGATTCGTGTTACAGAGCCACCTTGTCGCCGTCAAATGCCGATCAGCCGTCGGCAAGTGGTTAAAAAAGCTGCCAGTAAAGCAAATACCCGTTGATCCTGCCAGAAATCCAGTGTGGTCCTAACTTCTTGTTTGGCTGATACACAGTGCCATTGCTGCACTGAAATCCCAATCAGCCTTGTCAGCCCTGCTGGCTGGAGTTCAACCTATCCTCACTCTCTCTGTCCCTCTCCACATTTCAGGTCCCATTCACACAGGGGCGATCCGACCTGGCGCGAATTTGCTAGGCAATTGCAGCGCGACTTTCAGCGCGACTTCAGCGTGACTTACAACACGACTTATGCCAGGCAACTTTGCCTGTGGCCAATCAGATAAGGGAGGGAGGGGCTTGCCCCAAACATAAATTCTATTCTTTTCACTGTAAAGTCGCTTGCATTAACATGGGGATCCGACTTGGAGGCGACTTCCATTCATTTCTATGGGCACAAGTCGGATAGAATTTGCCTTGAGTCGTGCAGGAACTTTTTTCTGAAGTCGGAGCGACTTAGTAGTGTACATTAAGACGGCTCCTATTCATTTCAATGGGATTTCAGATGTCAAGCGACCTGGGGCGACTTGAGGCTACTCAAGTTGGAGCGACAGTCGCCCCTGTGTGAATGGGGCCTTACCGGGTGGAAATAACAAAGACTGGTGCATGTGTAAAAGTGTTCCAATTTCTAGAATGAATATAAGTAAAGGGCTTCAGATTGATAAACCTAATATAAGCAGCCTGTAAATTGTCAACCAGTGGCGTGATAAACAGTCTCAAATAGTCAAACAGTGGTGTGAAAATAGCATTTTGTCATGAAAGATATACACTAAGCAAAATGATATAGGCAGTGCTTTTGATTGCTGTTTGATGAACTGTTTTACCACTGCTAGTGGTGTGATTTTATTCTACTTTTATGTTATATTATTTACACATAGTCACTGTGTTATGAAATGTATGTTTTGATGTATTTATTTAGTTGCAATTTGCACTTTAGTCACATGGTGGCACTGTATTAGCACTATACATGCATCACATTTAATGGTATGTGCTTCACTATTTTTTATCTGAACACTTTTGTGTTTGCCCCTATTTATCATGAGCTGAACTCAAAAATCTACAACTTTTTTTATGTACACAAAAGGCCTATTTCTCTTAAATATTGTTCACAAATCTGTCTAAATCTGTGTGAGTGAGCACTTCTCCTTTGCCGAGATAATCCATCCACCTCACAGGTGTGGCATCAAGATGCTGATTAGACAGCATGATTATTGCACAGGTGTACCTCAGACTGGCCACAATAAAAGGCCACTTTACAGTAAAATGTGCAGTTCTATGAGACAGCACAATGCCACAGATGTCGCAAGTTTTGAGGGAGCGTGCAATTGGCATGCTGACTGCAGGAATGTCCACCAGAGCTGTTGCCCTTGAATTGAATGTCCATTTCTCTACCATAAGCCGTCTCCAAAGGCTTTTCAGAGAATTTGGCAGTACATCCAACTGGCCTCACAACTGCAGACCACGTGTAGCCACACCAGCCCAGGACCTCCCCATCCAGCATCTTCACCTCCAAGATCATCTGAGACCAGCCACCCGGACAGCTGTTGCAACAATCGGTTTGCATAACCAAAGAATTTCTGCACAAACTGTCAGAAATCGTCTCAAGGAAGCTCATCTGCATGCTTGTCATCCTCATCGGGGTCTCGACCTGACTGCAGTCCGTCGTCGTAGCCGACTTGAGTGGGCAAAGGCTCACATTTGATGGTGTCTGGCACTTTTGGAGAGGCGTTCTCTTCATGGATGTATCCCAGTGTTCACTATACAGGGTAGATGGCAGACAGCGTGGATGGCATCGTGTGGATGAGCAGTTTGCTGTTGGGGATCGAGTGGCCCATGGTGGCGGTGGGGTTATGGTATGGGCAGGCGTGTGCTATGGAAATGAACACAGGTGCATTTTATTGATGGCATTTTGAATGCACAGAGATACCGTGACGAGATCCTGAGGCCCATTATTGTGCCTTTCATCCACAACCATCACCTCATGTTGCAGCATGATAATGCAGGGCCCCATGTTGCAGCATGATAATGCACGGCCCCATGTTGCAGCATGATAATGCAGGGCCCCATGTTACAGCATCATAATGCACAGCCCCATGTTGCAGCATGATAATGCACGGCCCCATGTTGCAGCATGATAATGCACGGCCCCATGTTACAGCATGATAATGCATGGCCCCATGTTGCAGCATGATAATGCACAGCCCCATGTTGCAAGGATCTGTACACAATTCCTGGAAGCTGAAAACATCCAGGTTTTTGCATGGCCAGCATACTCACCGGACATGTTTGGGATGCTCTGGATCAGCGTATATGACAGCGTGTTCCAGTTCCTGCTAATATCCAGCAACTTCTTCCATTGAAGAGGAATGGTCCAACATTCCACAGGCCATAATCAACAACCTGATCAACTCTATGTGAAAGAGTCAAGAGATCAACTGCGTGAGCTAAATGGTGGTCACACCAGATACTGACTGGTTTTCGGACCCCCCAGGCCCCCCAATACAGTAACACTGCACATTTTAGAGTGGCCTTTTATTGTGACCAGTCTGAAGCACACCTGTGCAATAATCATGCTGTCTAATCAGCATCTTGATGCCACACCTGTGAGATAAATAGATTATCTCGGCAAAGGAGAAGTGCTCACTAACACGGATTAAGCCCTGGTTCACACTGACTGCGGGAATGAAATACTCGCACCACTTCATTCCTGCATGTCAGTCCCGATTTCAGGTGCGATTTCAGAGACATCTGTACGAGTTGCTGCACAGATGTCACTTGAAATCGCACCTGAAATCGCCAAAAGTAGTACAGAAACTACTTCTGAAAATCGGTGTGGCGCCGCAAATGCAGGGTCGCACCGATTACGACGGTTCCATTGCCGGCAACTGCAGCGATTTTCATGCGATTTGTCATGTCAATTCAGATTCCAAATCGCTGCAATGTGAACAAGGTCTTAGACAGATTTGAGATATTTTAGAGAATAGGCCTTTTGTGTACATAGAAAAAGTCATAGACCTTTGGGTTCAGCTCATGATAAATTAGGGGCAAACACAAAAGTGTTGCGTTTATAATTTTGCTCAGTGTAGAAAAATGTTTTTTGCAAGACCTAAGTCTTGCCAATGGTGGACTTTACTGGCACTTAACATGAGACAAAAAACAATATTGAAATATAAATATCAATATTTATTATTACAAAGTTTAAAACATGCTAATGCAAGATAAGATCAAAGACGATAATTGCAATCATTAACAACAAGGTATGTGACATAACATTCTGGCTCTTGTATATACCCTTCAAACCATAGATACAAATTGTGATCAGGAAGAAGCAATAATCTGTTTATTGGCCACCTCAGCTGGTCTGGACCTCTGTTTTTGTCATGATAGATGACATCCAAGAGTACAGTCCGACAAATATGAGATACAGGTGCATCTGAAAAAAATTTGAATATAATCAAAAAGTTAATTTATTTCAGTGATTGATTTCAAAAATTAAACTCATATATTATATAGATTAATTACACACAGAGTGATATATTTCTAGCTTTTCTTTCTTTTAATTTTGATGGTTATGGCTTACAGCTAGTGAAAACCCACAATTCAGTTTCTCAGAAAACTAAAATATTACATAAGACTAATAAAAAACAGGATTTTTAATATAGAAATGTTGGCTTACTGAAAAGTATGTCCATGTACAGTATAGTAAGAATTTGGTCAGGGCTCCTTTTGCATGAATTACTGCATCAATGCGGCGTGGCATTGAGGTGATCAGCTGGTGGCATTGCTGAGGTGTTATGGAAGCCCAGGTTGCTTTGAAAGCGGCCTTCAGCTCCTCTGCATTGTTGGGTCCAGTGGCTCTCATCTTCCTCCTGACAATACCCCACAAATTCTCTATGGGGTTTTGGTCAGGCGAGTTTGCTGGCCAATCAAGCACAGTGATACCATGGTCATTAAACCAGGTATTGGTACTTTTTAGTGTGGACAGGTGCCAAGTTCTGCTGGAAAATTAAATCAGCATCTCCATAAAGCTGATCAGCAGAGGGAAGCATCTCCTGCTCTAAAATTTCCCGGTAGAGGGCTGCGCTGACTTTGGACTTGATAAAACACAGTGGCCCAACACCAGCAGGTGACACGGCTCACCAAATCATCACTGACTGTGGAAACTTCACACTGGACCTCATGCAACTTGGATTCTGTGCCTCTCCTCTCTTCCTCCAGACTCTGGGACCTTGAGTTCCAAATGAAATGCAAAATTTACTGTCATCCGAAAAGAGGGCTTGGACAACTGAGCAACAGTCCAGACTTTTCTCCTTAGCCCAGGTAAGATGCTTCTGTCTCTGGTTCAGCGGTGGCTTAACACAAGGAATGCAACAGTTGTAGCCCATGTACTGGATACCTCTGTGTGTGGTATCTCTTGAAGCACTGACACCAGCTGTAGTCCACTCCTTGTGAATCTCCTCAAAATTCTTGAATGGCCTTTGCTTCACAATCATCTCAAGGCTGCGGTTATCCCTGTTGCATGTGCATCTTTTTCTACCACATTTTTCCTTCCACTCAACACTCCATTAATATGCGTGGATACAGCACTCTGAAGAACCAGCTTCTTTAGCAATGACCTTTTGTGACTTACCCTCCTTGTGGAGGGTATCAATGACTGTTTGACCCCATGATTGTGTAACCTACTGAACCAGACTGAGAGACCAATTAAAAGACTCAGGAAACCTTTACAGGTGTTTTGAGTTCACTAGAGTGTGACACCATGGGGTTGATTTGCTAAAGCTAGAGAGGGCAAAATTAGTCTGCAGAGAAATCAATCAGCTTCTAACCTCAGCTTGTTTAATTAAAGTGGTAGTAAACCCTCCTATCATTTTCAGCCAAGGAAGCTGCCATCTTGGCCTCTGTTTAGTCTACAACTACCATGATGCTGCACATGTGATCAGCAATGACACCAGCCATTGGATGGTTTCACAGTTTGGTTTAGAGCACAACCAATGGGAGTCTTACATTTCCGGCACGTGCCAGAAATGTGACTGGTTTTTAACCTGTTAAATGCATGGGTTTACTAACGCTTTAAGCTTTAACAATAAAATCTGGAAGCTGCAGAATTGTGACTAGTTTTGCCCTCTCTAGCTTTAGTAAATAAACCCCCATGAATCTACACTTTTTCACAATAGTCTAATTTTCTGAGATACAGAATTTTGGGTTTTCGCTAGCTCTAAGCCATAATCATCAAACTTTAAAAAAACAAGTGCTTGAAATATATCACTCTGTGTGCAATGAATCTATATAATATATGAGTTTCACTGTTGAATTGAATTACTGAAATAAATTAACTTTTTGATGATATTCTATTTTTTTGAGATATACCTATATATAGGGGGCACTACTAAATGTTGCAGATATTTGTCATATGTGTCTCAGGTTTACAATATTGATTGCATGAAGGTTAAAGATATAAATGTTCCCAAAATACATCAGAATTTGTGACAAAAAATGGCAGGTGTGAGGAAAAACCTAGATCATTACCACACAACTTAAATCGGGTTTAGGAGATTTGAAACTCATTGCATTTTGCTTTTAACTAGATTTTACAGTTTCCCAACAGTTTTGGAATTGGGGTTGTATATACATTTTTTGCCACATAGACATGCAGGTATGTAAATTAGATCCTGTCTAAATTGGCCCTAGTATATGTATGAATGGGAGTTAGGGACCTTAGATTGTAAGCTATTTGAGGGTAGGGACTGATGTAAATGTACAATATTTATGTAAAGTGCTGCGTAAATTGACAGCGCTGTATAAGTAACTGAAATAAATAAGATAAAATAACTGCTTATGTGCAAAAATGTATATACAACCCCAATTCCAAAGCTCTTGGGACACTGTAAAATGCCAGTTGCAAATCTCATAAACCCATATTTTCCTGACAGCTCCATGTCAGCCTACTACTGTGCTGACATGGAGCTCGTCAAGAAAGGAAAATTGCGGTAAGTATTTGATATTCAATTTTCCATTTTATTCACAATAGAAAATAAAAAACATATACTTTTAAACTGAGAAAATGTACCATTTTAAGAAAAAAATAAGGTAATTTTCTAAAGTGATGGTAGCAACACATTGGGCTAGGGCCATATTCACCACAATGTAGCATCCCCTCTTCTCTAAACAACACTGTAAATGTCTGAGTACCAAGGAGAAGCGTTGCTGGAGTTTTGGGAAAGGAATGTTGTCCCATTCTTGCCTGATATAGGATTCTAACTGCTTAACGGCCCTGGGTCTTCTTTGGCCTGTTTTTCACTTCAAGATGCACCACATATTTTTAATTGGTGAAAGATCTGGACTGCAGGCAGGCCAGTTAAGCAGCTGGATCTTCTGCTACAAAAGCCATGCTGTTGCCACATATTGAGTATGTGGTTTAGCATTGTCCTGCTGAAACATGCAAGGCTTTTTCTGAAAAAAGACCTTATCTGGATGGGAGCATATGCTGCTCTAAAACCTGGATATATCTTACAGTCCTGATGGTGCCTTTCCAGATGTGCAAGCTGCCCATTCTATACACACTAATGCACCCCATATCATCAAAGATACAGGCTTTTGATAGAGCTTTACCTGGCATTTTTAGATGGCATGGAGAACTGTGTTCACAGACAGTGATTTTTTGTAAGTATTCCTAATCCCATGCAGTGACATCCATCACAGTATCACGCCTTTTAATGCAGTGCCGTCTGAGGGCCCGAAGATAATATTGCGTTTCGGCTTTGTCCCTTGCACACAGAGATTTCTCCAGATTCTTGGAATCCTTTGATGATATGATGTACTGTAGATGCTAATATATTTAATGTCCTTGCAATTTTACATTTAGGAACAATATTCTGTAATGGTTCAACAATTCTTAGACACACAGATTAGTGCACCTCTGCCCATCTTTACTTCTGAGATACTCTGACTCTCTAAGATGCTCTTTTTTTACCCAGTCATGTTACTGACCTGTTGAGAATTAAAGTGTTTGTTACCCTAAAAAAATGGACCCTTTACCTTTAAAGCATTTTATACAGCACTGTGATTTTGCTGTGTAATTTGGCCCTCTATATCACCTGAAATACCTGTCGGATCCTGCCTGGTTCTGCCCTCCCTCTGTAAACTGACCATGGTTTATCATGGCTGCTGAGCTCTGACATTGTGGTCAGTTTACGTGCCTGCATCACCCACTGCTATCTGCAGCTCTCCTATGTCTCTAACTGTCCTACCCCCCCGCTCCCCTCTCTGCCTGTCAGCTGGTACCAGCGCTGCTCTGTTTCCCTCTCCGCTGCTCTAAAACTATGTTGTTTATACTATCCACTCTGTTAGATAACAACATGTGTCCTAGTGCCTGTGCTTTATGAAAAAAAAAGCCAATTTCTACCTCCCAGCGCTCATGTGACTCCTCGGCCCTCTCCTCCCTGGCTGATGTCAGCGGGAGTGCTCGGCCCCGCCCACTGGGGCTGTCAGACAGGGAGAGGAGAGAGCAGGTAGAAAACAAGTAGAAATCTACTTTTTTTTATAAAGCACAGGCACTAGGACACACATTCTTTCTAACAGAGGGGATGGCATACACATAACATAGTGGCTTAAAGAGGAAATAAACTCCCCTGGTGTACCTATAGGTAAGCCTATAATAAGATTTACCTATAGGTACTGTAAATATCTCCTAAACTTGCACAGTTTAGGAGATATTTACTGTATACTGGAGCTGATTATGTCAGCCCGTGCACTTTCTTCATGGTTCGTGCCGTGACCGGCGGTTCCCACACGCATGCGCAGGAGTGACATCATCGCAGCTCCAGCCAATCACAGCTGTGATTGTCCGGAGCCCACTAACCCGGAAGTAACTTCAGGAAGGATATCGGCCATGTCAGCGGTGTGCGGGTGCCGCTGCAGGGCTTCATTTTAAGGTAAGTATTTCATAGTGAGCTTGTATGCGATTCATGCTAGGTCATTATGCCTTTGTCTTGCAGGGGTTTTTTTTGGAGGTTTACAGCCTCTTTAACAATCACTTTAACATAATTAGTTGAAAAGTGTTCTTCCAGCTGTTCCTTGTTAGTACCAATTAGTTTGCCAGCTTTTTGTTGCCCTGTCCCAACTTTTAAACTATTTCGAAATAGCCTTATTGTTTTCTTAAAATTTTACATTTTGTCAGTTTAAAGTGATTCTAAAGGTTTTCTTTTTTTAAAAACAAACAAACATGTCATACTCACCTGCTCTGTGCAGTGGTTTTGCACAGAGCAACCCAAATCCTCCTCTTCTTGGGTCCCCCGCTGGCGCTCTTGGCCCTTCCCTCCTGCTGAGTGCCCCCAGAACAAGCAGCTTGCAATGGGGGCACTCTGCAGGTTCGTTCCTGAACCATGGCTCTGCGTATCTGATAATATACAGTAAAACACTTAGACAAAACATTACACTTTCACAAACATTGGATGTTCATATCAGATGAAACTGATTTGCATCTGGCATACTATTTATAACATTTTCTAGTATAGAAATGATGCACATGAATTTTGTTAATTTGTGCAAAAGTGCAACACTTTAAGAAATTGGGGCACTAGTCAAACAGCTTATTTTGGTGCACTAGCTGTTCCCATTCTCTCAGTTAGGCATATTGGCTTAGTAACTTGGTATACTGTGCTTTATGGCTTTCATCTTTACGCTCATGGATAAAAGGTAAAATAATGAATCCATGTCCTTAGGGAGTGCTGGAAGAAGTACAAAAGTTTGATGAATGTGGATGGCGGTGCCAAAAATGTAAATAACCTAAAGATAGCAAATCTATGTAATGGATTACAAAACTATTCTAAAGTCTAAAGATAATTCTTGGCTCCAGTTTGATCCAAGTGTAACCTTTGACTATATCGTGCAGGTAGAGTGTCACATATATTTGGGCCAAAGCAAACTTCAAGACTACTGCACATCCAAGGATATAATTTTGGTGGCATACAGCGTCCTGGGGTCACACAGAGACAAGGTCTGGTAAGTAAGATTTGGATCATGTGGCCCTCACAAGTATCCAGTAAATTTAACAAACTGTTGTAAGTTGGCTATTCTTTGTTTCATCAATGCAATGGAGAAAGTTTCAGTAGTTACTGCTTAGACCTACAATACTTGAACTATTGTTGCTGAAAAACATATAGGATTGATTGCTGAATGGTAAATGTTAATAGAGTAAATAAATCTGGGTGTTATTTCAGAGATTTTCCCTTGTTTACTGTCCTTATGTTTCCTATGCAATTAATGGAGGGAGCTGTTGTCACAAAAAGGCAGGGATAGTTCTAAAAGCATTAACTGCTGTAGTAATGTCTTATGGCTTAGTTACCATTGGAAATATTTCCTATCACTTCCTGTCCTGACAAGAAGTGAGGGGAAATTCCCCAATGGATACAC
This sequence comes from Glandirana rugosa, assembly GCA_018402905.1. NCBI lineage: Eukaryota > Metazoa > Chordata > Amphibia > Anura > Ranidae > Glandirana > Glandirana rugosa. Next base: position 944,813 of record BLSH010445423.1, read on the forward strand.
AGACAGAAATAAAAACCCAACAACTCTAACCCTTCCTGTTTCTATCTAAATACAATAAAGAGTTTTAGCTGGAAATGGCTTCAAGCTCTATATGCTATAAAAAGATAAGATGTGATATAGAAATATAGAAAATGACGGCAGAAAAAAGACCAATGGTCCATAGAGTGTTTTTTTTTATTATTTATTCATGTTTTTAGATTTTTTTTCTTGCTTAATTTTTTGTCTACATATAGATATATGTTTGTACCAAATATGTTTTAAGACGCTTACTATTGAATGTCTCGCTACCTCTGCTGGAAGTCTATTCCAAATAGCAACTACCATTTCAGTAAAATAATACTTTCTAAGATTAGTTTTGAACTTTCCTCCTGTTTGTTTGAGGCCATGTTCTTGATCTTGGTTTCATATTGAAAATCCTGCCCTATTTAACCTTATTCAACCCCTTGATGTTTTGCTGTCTGTGCAAGAGATTTAGCAAAAACGCATGGGACAGATTGACTAGCAATATATACTGACCAGAAATATAAAGTTAGGTTGCTCTCTCAGCATCTATGGACAAAATATGGTATAGACTGTATTTTGATTTGCGGGTCATTTCAGGGCTCTTCAAAGGGGTCCACAGCTAGGCCCTAGTATCCTTTTCAGCACCATGTTTAGTAAAATATATTAATGCTGTTTATATAATTCCAAAATGGTATAATATGCATTTCATACTGATGTCTCCTCTAGGGTGGACCTCAGATTGCCAGTCCTGCTTGAGGATCCAGTCTTGGGCGAAGTTGCTGCTAAGTACAACCGCACCCCTGCAGAGGTCGCCATGCGCTTTGTTTTACAGAAGGGAATTGTGGTCTTGGCGAAAAGCTTCAGCGCTGCTCGTCTTAAGCAAAACCTTGGGGTGAATATAACTTCTTAATATATCCTCTTGAATTTTGATCCATTGCCAGATGACATACTGTAAATTCTGATGCAAAAAATATATGAAAAAGCAATTTCTGGATTCCTGAGAGGTAGGTAAATTTAAAACGCACACTCCACATGTAATCCAAGGATCCTATACTGCTTGTTTCAATTCACTTTACCTATTGGTTTCCTGAACACTGTTCTGTAGCAGCCAGTTGTCAGGAAGTCAGGAAATCTCCATAAACTTCTATGAATGGGACGGAATTGAAAGAGATATGGAAGAGATAAATGCAATTAACAACTCCATACTTTCCTTTCACAAATCTAGAGACTAGATATTGTAGATCAGGTAGTTCTTTAAAAAGTCACTGGAACCAGATTAAACTCGAAACAAAGTGTATTTTTTTAGTTCAGTCTTATTTAGTTAGTTTCATGAATATCAAATAACAAAGTCAAAAGGGAAAAAATAAACCATCCATCAGACTTTGCATAAAGTATAAAAACCACCACATAACAGGTATGAGGACAAATAGTACTTAGAGTTAGCAAAGTGTCTTATAACACATTCAATAAAATAGGTAATACCAAGAGAAAAGAACTGTGAGCAGTCAAAAAATAAAAGTGTACTTTTTAAAGCGGTTGTCTACCGAAAAAAAAAAAAACTGTAAGGCAAAGGCATAATGAGCTAGTATGCACCACATACTAGCTCATTATGAAATACTCACCTTAGAACGAAGCTCGCACAAGGCTGGCTGGCCGGCCCCTGCAGAGGACTGTGTGGATTCTTCCAGGTTCGCGGCTCCGGCGCTGTGAGTGGTCAGAGCCGCGAGACGTACTCCCGCGCAAAACAGCGAGAGAGGAAGAGATTCCCACCTTCCTCAATCAGCAGCTGAGTGGCTGTTTTGTTTGCTGATCCGGACGCTCTTGTGTTTGATTGTTGTCACCTCGTTTTTAAAGACTGTTTTTTAAAAGAGTGCTTTGCTAATAAATTTGCGAAACAGATACTACACTATGCGGGATTCCCCTTCTTTTTTTCCCTGGTTGAGCTGACTGGCTGACAAAGTGGAACCAAAGGATCTGCAGTGTGGTTTCCTGTTGGAGGAGAGGAGTTTAACACAGAGGAAAAAGACCCCAGATAATCCAGGCGCATTACCCCCATAGGGGTGTGGAATTGTGGTGAGTAGGGACCCAAGAGGCGGAGCACGTGTGGAAGTCACCTCGTTTACATGAAAGGAGCACGGAAGTCACTTTATATGGATATTTTAAAACAGAATTCCTTATAGCCTTGTCTTATGCAACAAACATTGAAGACGCTTTAAGAACCTTTTTTCACTTTTTTGTTTTTGTTTTAATCATACACTTTTTTGTTTTTTGTCTTAATCGTACACTTTTTAAAGTTTCATATTTCTTATATTTTTATTTTTTATTTTATATTTTTATATTCACATATTTTTTATACATTCATTTTCTGGGAAGATTTTTTTTGCACTTTGGTCAACCATTGTAAAAAGACTCACTGTCACTATGTTTTTTTGCGGAGAAGGACTAAGTATTTATTTATCGTTTGCACTTTGCACTTTGGTTTTTCACAAAAGGATTTTTTACTCATATGTACACTTGAGACAAAAGAGGGTGATTTTTTTGCAGAAGATTTATTTATTTATTCATTTATTTATATATATATATATATATATATATATATATATTCAATCTGTGATATTAACGCTTGGGACAGCGCCATCCCTTGGTATATCTTGATAACATTTATGTTCCTTCTGTGGGAGGTTGTTGGAAGGCTGCAGTCCAACAAAGTACATATTGAGTTATCCAAAGCGCGGATATATAATAATTTCCACTTTAATTACACGTTTACCTAACTTTCATCTTGTGGATGCAACAGAATGCTCTCTTTAGTACTCTCGGCACACACCGGTGCTGCATCCACAAATACTAATTTCTTCATTTAAGCCATGGAAACAAGTTAGCCACTTCCATACCACAGAACATCATATGATGTCCTGAGCTTTCAGTGGGGATATCTAAATGATGCCTGCAGTTACAAGCATCATTCAGATATCATTTTTTTCATCCGGCGATCCCTGCACCATAGGAACTGTGCAGCCACTTGATCGTTCTTACAGGTGGTGGGAGGGGACTCCCCTCCCCCACCAATTCACCAGCACCAGAAGTTAGCCATAGATAATACCAAGGGATGGTCCCCGGCAGTCTCTATGACTCTTAGAGGCCCCGGTACGACATTATGATGTCACGTCAGGGTCGTTGGAAGTAAACATTGCCGGGGACTCAGCTGGAAAGGCCGAGATTGTTTAGTTTATTTTTTTGTATCTCAGGCTTTCCAGACTCCAGAGGAATAAAAGTGATAAAAAAAAAAAATTAAAATTAAAGGGAAAGTGTAAACATAAAAAAAATTACAATAGAATAAACTAAAAAAAATTAACTAAAGCGCCCCGTCCCCGCATGCCTGCACGCAGAAGCGAACGCATACGTAGGTTGTGTCCACATATTTAAACAACGTTCAAACCACACATGTGAGGTATCATCGCGAACGTTAGTGCAAGAGCATTCATTCTAGCCCAAGATATCCTTTGTAACTCTGACCAGATAACCTGTAAAAAATGTAAAAGCGTCACCTATGAAGATTTTAAAGTACCGAAGTCTGGCGCCATTCCACGGGCATGCGCAATTTTAAAGCATGACATGTGAGGTATCTATTTATTCAGCGTAATATCATCTCTCACATTATACAAAAAATTGGGCTAATTTTAATGTTTTGGGTTTTTTTTTATTCATGAAAGTTTTTTTTTTTTCCAAAAAAATTGCGTTCAAAAAATTGCCATGTGACATAAAAAATTGCAATCACCGCCATTTTATTCCCTATAAATTCCCTATAATTCTAATATTTGTTTGCAGGTCTTTGACTTTGAACTAAAACCTGAAGACATGAAAACACTTGAGAGCCTAGACAAAAATCTGCATTACGGTCCTTTCAAAGAGTAAGTCATAGTTTCTAAATTTTGTATGACTAGTATATAAGGAAGGGATGGCAGTACTTTTCATGTAGACAACACATTATTAAAAGATGATTTCGTACCTTCTATATACAGTACAAGATTGCATTCAAACAGTAGAACAATTAAACACTTTTCCAAAAACATCCATAATCAATCCATTTGATATTAAAGATATAAATCAGCATACTCAGGCTTTATTGTCTCTCAGGTATATAATTTCAAAAGAATTATGATCAGTAAAGAATGTCATATATAGCTAAAGTGAACCCATATACATCAATGCCATGGCTCACCAAGCATCATCATCAAATAATAAGCATATATTAGCAAGGAAGACATGTCATGCAAGTAACAAGCTTAGATAATTCTACTGTACAAGAAGTCTATATACAGAGAACAATAACCTCATTTGGACAGGAGTCACGTTAGACCCAGAAATGTTGGGGTAAAAGACCTCTTTTTTCTCTCAGCATGGTCTGTAATTCATTCTCACTTTGCATTGTATGTGACTTAACTATCTTATATACATAATTCCATAAGTTATTACAGTACTCTAGAATCATGTATTATCTGTCTATTGTATCTTAGCATGACATATGATTGTGGCTTGCATGACACATCTTCATTGGTAATATGCTAATAAACAGTGGGGTTATTTTACTAAAACTGGAGAGTGAATAATCTGGAGCAGCTGTGCATGGTAGCCAATTAGCTTCTAACTTCAGGTTATTCAATTAACCACTTCCTTACTGGGCACTTAAACCCCCCTCCTGCCCAGACCAATTTTCGGCTTTCAGCGCTGTCACATTTTGAATGACAATTGCGCGGTCGTTAGACGTTGTACCCAAACAAAATTTTTATAATTTTTTTCCCACAAATAGAGCTTTCTTTTGGTGGTATTTGATCACCTCTGCGGTTTTTATTTTTTGCGATATAAATAAACAAAGAGCGAGGTTTTTGAAAAAAGAACAATATTTTATACTTTTTTGCTATAATAAATATCCAAAAAAATATAAAAAAGAAAATTATTCATCAGTTTTGGCCGATATATCTTCTAATACATATTTTTGGTAAAAAAAAAATCGCAATCTGCGTATTTTGATTGGTTTGCGCAAAAGTTATCGCGTCTACAAACTATGGGAATTGATTTATGGCGTTTTTACTATTTTTTTTTTTTACTAGTAATGGCGGCGATCTGCGATTTTTATCGGTACTGCGATATTGCAGCGGACATGTCGGATATTTTTGACACATTTTTGAGACCAATGACATTTATACAGCGATCAGAAATTTAAATGTCCACTGATTACTGTATAAATGTCATTGGCAGTGAAGGGGTTAACCTGCAGGGGGCAGTGAAGGGGTTAACAATGTTCCCTGGGTGTGTTCTAACTGTGGGGGGGATGGGCTGGTCGGGACATAACACATCTAACTGATCCCAGTGACAGGGATCAGTAGATTTGGTATGTCCCCTGTCACAGAACGGAGAACCGCCGTGTTGACATCGGCGGTTCCCCGTTCTGAGGCTGCTACAGGTGATCGGCGGGTCTCGGGCGGACATCGAGTCCGCCCGACCGGCGGGCACGCCCACGCAGCATGTGGCGTCCGTGAGAGCGCGCCGCAGCAGGCTGCGGGTGCGCGCTGGGAGCGCGCACGAGGCAGGACGTCCATGGACGTCCTACGGGCATTTCAGAGCCGCGCTGTAGCCGTCTTTCGGCTATAGCGCGGTCCTGAACTGGTTAAAGCAGAGTTCCACCCATGTAAGAGTCAGCAGCTACAAAAAGTAGCAGTAGTAGTAACAATCAGACACTCACCTGTCCCTCACTCCAGCGTTGTGGTTGCCTGAGGGCTTGCTCTTTGCCCCCTCCCCTCGGCGGCGCTGGCATCATAGATGTGGGCACCCGGCTTTGGCTTCAAAGCCGGGGCGCGCACTGTGCATGCGCGAGTCGTGCTGCACCTTGTGACTGGCCGGCGTATCTTCTGGGACCTGCGATGTGTCTCAGAAGATCACCGAGAGGGGGGGGGGAGGTGGACTTACTTCCTGGAGCTGCAGCGCCAGGGGAGGAAGTGAACCTGAGATCCTGTGAAAAAAGGATCCCTGGTCACCCCCCCAAAAAAAAGACATGCCAATTGTGGCATGTCGGGGGGTCACCTTCCACCTTCAGCTTTAACCACTTCAATACTGGGCACTTAAACCCCCTTCCTTCCTGGACCAATTTTCAGCTTTCAGCGCTGTTGCAGTTTGAATGACAATTGCGCGGTCATGCGACACTGTACCCATATGAAATTTTTATCCTTTTTTTCACACAAATAGAGCTTTCTTTTGGTGGTATTTAATCACCCCTGGGTTTTTTATTTTTTGCACTATAAATTAAAAAAAAGACTGAACATTTTAAAAAACAATGCATTTTTCTTCGTTTCTGTTATAAAATTTTGCAAATAAGTAATTTATCTTCATAAATTTTGACCAAAAATGATACTGCTATATTTCTTTGGTAAAAATAACCCAAATCAGGGTTTATTTGGCGTTGGCGGACAGACAGATGTGACGGGGACTGTGACAGATGTGACGGGGACAGACAGATGTTTTGTGTATGGTGACAGATGTGACGGGGACAGACAGATGTTTTGTGTATGGTGACAGATGTGACGGGGACATGCAGATGTTTTGTGTATGGTGACAGATGTGACGGGGACATACAGATGTTTGGGGACTGTGACAGATGTTTGGGGACATACAGATGTTTTGGGGACTGTGACAGATGTTTTGTGTATGGTGACAGATGTGATGGGGGACATGCAGATGTTTTGGGGGCTGTTTTATGGGGACACTTATGTGTATGGGGACAGGGGTATCAGTGTGCTTGGTGCACTGTGTGGGGGGCGATCTGTGACAGCTTTCTACATGAAATCATCATCATGCAGAGAGCTGTCATATTGCTGCAGCTCCCCCCCCCCGCACTGAGCTCGGCGGGGGGAGAACTGTCACAGAGACGTTCGTCTCTGTTTACAATGTGACGGGTGTGATTGGACACAGCCGTCACATGATCAGGAGGGCCAGTCTCTGCGCCCGTATCCGGATCTCTGCTCAGCTGGATCCTGCGATCATAATGATCACAGGATCCAGCAGCAGCGCGCCGTGTGGCCGTGCTGCGAGCTCCGGTTCTGCAGGACGTGTATACACGTCCTGTCAGAACGGGGAAGCTCCCACTCGGCCGTATATATACAGTGGCCGGGTGGGAGGTGTTTAAGCTTTGACAATAAACCTGGAAGCTGATTGGTTTCTATGCAGAGCTGCACCAAATTTTGCACTCTCCAGTTTGTGTGAATAAACTCCAGTATCTGTGAACAAGGTATTACTGCCGAAACGTGTCAGCTTGTTTGTACATGGTCATTGCACAATAAACCTAATCGCAAGCATTTCCGGAGTGCCGATTCATATTTTTTGAACATCACTGATTTTCTCTTGGGAGATTGGAAGACTCCTCTGAATCTGAGCACCTGGACTGGAGTATCAGCAACCACCTACTTTCAGCTGTGTAGACATAGCAGTGTTTTTTTTTCCTACAATAAACCCCAGTATGCCTATAATTTGTTAATGCTATGTATGTTAGATGATATAAATGTAAATAATAATATTTGTGTATAGAGAAGGCTTATCTGGAGAGGAAAGGAAATAGAAGGCACCCTTACTCCCTTCCTGCCCATGCCAATTTTCAGCTTTCAGCACTGTCCCACTTTGAATGACAATTGCGTGGTCATGCAACACTGTACTCAAACAACATTTTATGCTGCACTGATTGGTGGCACTGATATGCAGCACTCATGAGCACTGACAGATGGCACTGATAGGTGGCACTTATGGGCACTGATAGGTGGCACGGATAGGCAGCACTGATGAGCAAGTACTGATGGGCACTGAAAGGCAGCACTGACAGGCATCACTGATGGACACTGTCTGTCATCACTGCTGGGCACTGATTGGCATCACTGATGGGCATAGACAGTCATCACTGCTGGTCAATGATTGGCAGCACTGATGATGAGTGCCCTGGTAATCTGTGCAGATCTCTCCTGTGAGGAAAGGCCGCTGATCAGCTCTCCTCTCCTCCCGTGCTGTCAGCGTGAGGAGAGGTATGCTGATAACCGGCATTTCCTTGTTTACATGTGATCAGTTGTGATGCACTGTGCCACAGAGACAGAGTGCACCACAGATCGCCATGCTGCTAACACCTCACGGGCGCACATGTACTGTGAGAATGAGAGAACGTCATATGATATCCTCCCAGACGAGAGTGCTGCCGCCCACCCGTCATTTGACAATGCAGCAGACAAAAAGCAGTTAAAGAGCACCTGCCACCAACTTTAACCACTTCCCGCCCGGGTTATAGACAAATGATGTCCAGGTGGTGGTTCAGTTGTCCTGACCGGATGTCATATGACGCCTGGCCGGATAACCCGCAATCGTGCGCCTGCGGGGGCCGCACATCTCGGTGATCAGCGGTGCGGTGTGTCAGTCTGACACCGCATTACCGATCTCGGTAAAGAGCTTCCATCAGATGCTCTTTACCACGTGATCAGCCGTGACCAATCACGGCTGATCACAGTGTAAACAGAAAGAGCCGTGTATCGGCTGTTCCTCTACTCGTGTCTGCAGAGGCGAGTAGAGGAGAGCCGGTCGATGGCTCTGATGACAGGGGGGTCTCTGCTGATTGTTTATCAGTGCAGCCCCCCTAGGATCGCCACCCAGGACCACCAGGGAGTCCACTCAGGGACCACCAGGGAGCCTGCCCAGGGACTACCGGGGAGCCCGCCCAGGGACCACCAAGGAGACCATCAAGAGGCCACCCAGGGACTACCACGGAGACAATCAGGAGGCCACCCAGGGACCATCAGGGAGCCCACCCTAGACCACCAGGTAAGGGGCATACAGTGCACTATAGGGATGGCACTGTGCCACATATGTGATGCCTGCCAGTGCCTCCCGAACAGTGCTATCTATCAATGCCGTGTATCTGTGCCCTCCAGTGCCACCTATCAGTGCCCATTAGTGCCACCTATAAGTGCCCAGTGCCACCTATCAGTGCCCATCAGTGCCACCTATCAGTGCCCATCAGTGCTGCATATAAGTGCCTCATCATCAGTGCCCATCAGTGCCACCTTTTCAATGCCGCCTCATCAGGGCCAATCGGTACTGCCTCATCAGTGCCCGTCAGTGCAGCCTCATCAGTGCCCATCAGTGAAGGAGAAAACTTACTTATTTACAAAATTTTGTGACAGAAACAAAGAAAACATTTTTTTTTCCAAAATTTTTGGCCTTTTTTATTTGTAGCGCAAAAAATAAAAACCGTAGAGGTGATCAATTACCACCAAAAGAAAGCTCTGTTTGTGGGGAAAACATTATAAAAATGTAATTGTGATACAGTGTAGCATGACCGCACAATTGTCATTCAAAATGCGACAGCGCTGAAAGCTGAAAATTGGTCTGGTCAGGAAGGGGGGTAAGTGCCTGGTATTGAAGTGGTTAAAAAATGCAGGTTAAAGCTCATACTTTAAATGCTTACTTTCAGTGTTTTCCTTTCTGTATGCTCTTTTAATTCACTTAAAATAAAACTTGCTATTTAAAGAGCACAGCCCCCTCCCCCTTAGCCCTCTGCTTTTCTGGAGTATGTATTTACTGTTTGTGCTGGCCCAGCTCCTTCACCCCTCACCTCCCTACGTAACCTTTTATGTAGCCTCTGGGGCAGAAGCAAAGGGGGATACTATAGACTGTCCATTCAGTGACAGCTCTGAGTTTGCTGGGGCTGCTGACATTGCATCCAAAATGGTGGCACCCAGCAGCAGTCATCGGGCTTTATGGTGTCTACATAAGGGAGGCCTTTTACAGGCCAATACCATGTATAAAATACATTAAAGCGGAGTTCCACTCGTTTTTTGGTTTATTAAAAGTCAGCAACTACAAAAAGTGTAGCTGCTGACTTTTAATAAACAGTAACTTACCTGTCTCCCGGTCCAGCGATGGCTGCGCCTGAAGCCTCGCTCGTCTCCCCCTCCTCGTTGCTGCTTGTTCCTAGTGGCCAGGCAATCTTCTGGGACCTGTGACGTGTCCCAGAAGATTGCCAGAAGGGAGGGGAGGAGTCGCCTAGGCGGCCCAGAAATGGAAGCAGGAAGTGGGACAGGAAGTCCCTCTGAAAACTGGGGACACACTCCCCCCCATAAAATTGACATGCCAAATGTGGCATGTAAGGGGGGGAGGAGTGCATAAAGCGGAAGTTCCATTTTTGGGTGGAACGCTTTAAATGTACATATAATCTTATGGGAAGATTTTTGTTGAAATGACTGATCTGGCGACTGGGTCTCTTTAATATAACCAAACCGGCCTTTAATGATAGTATCCTCCAGAAGGACTATAAGTTCCATTTTACATTTTAATGTCATTGCCTTCTCTAGGATGAAACAGCACCCAGAATACCCTTTCCATGATGAGTACTGAAGATGGATCTAGCACTAAACCAAGAAGACACCAATTGTATTTGTTGCATTGTATTATTGCAGAGAAAACATTTTGTACACTGTTAGTATTTAAAAAGCATTAATGATTGAATGGTAAAATTATGTTGTGTGCCATCTTGCCTAAAGCATAACAGCCAATAAATGTAATGCTGAATATCAATAAATGGTCTTGGAAGTTTGTGAATATGTCAGTTTCAGGAGTTTGAAGTGGATCTTTTAATAATTGTAAAGATGGGGACTGTGCCTAGGATGCAATGGGTCAGTCTGCTGCAGCCAGCCTAGTGCATTATCCCAAGGTTACTTTATTTATAAACAAGGTAAAAACATACTCACAAACAACAAAGGTATACAACGCGTCAAGCCAACACTCATGGCACAGTGGACAGTAGGACCCAGAATAGTCCAACGTCAAATAAGGCGCTGTCCGGGGTCCAAAACTGGCTTACGTGTTTCGAGGGTAAACCCTCTTCATCAGAGCTCTGTTGTTTTTGCAGCTGATCCATGTGAGCCATTTGCAAACACAGTCAAGAACTGCACAGGTACCATGATTTTAACAATATCCGTCTAGGTAGTGGATGGTGACCATGAATGGTGCCTGAAAAAAGATCACTCTGTCCTTCTGAATTGATACTAAGGCATTTCTAAGGGGAGTACTATAATAAACACCTGTAATAGGTACACTGACACATTACTTAGCATTCATGTATTTAAAGTGCATTTAAACCCCCCAAAAAATGTTTATTATATATTTAAGTTTATACCAGTCCCTTGATGTAGGTGGCAGCATTAGTCATCTTTTTTAAGGCATTTTCCCTTTTATTTTCACCTGGTAATATTATGAATAACACACTCCCTTTCTTATGGTGGTTGCGCTTACTCAGTACCCCATATCTATGGAGGGAACCATGGCCATCACACAGGCTTGAATTAATATATGTCATCTTCCTTTCATCTATATTACACAGGGGGCATGGGCAATAGTAGATTACAAAAGAAAGATAACATTGTATGAGAATTCAGTTCAGCTCCCAGGAAGTGGCAAGGACAAGATTTACAGTTTTTTTCTGCACCTCGTGAAAATGTTCTTAGTCATACAAATGAAAATGAATGCAGCCACCACAGCTAATACATTGATACACTGCAATTTATTACACTTTTGTAAAGGGTTAAGATATTCTTTACCATGTAAACATTTATTGAAGGATAGTTCCACTTAAAAAATGTGAGTAGGCAGCTTTTAATTGCAGAAGAGATATGATGTCTCTTTAGCATTAAAACAAAATGATCTGCCTGTTCACAATCTTCTAATGAATATACACTGAGCTGTGCATGCGCAGTTCAGCATACATTCTAGGCACTGTGTCTTTGTGCCAAGATGAGTGAATCCTGAGTGCATGTTTGGGAATTGCATCACCCCTTTGGCCAAACAAGACGGTGGAGTTATTAAATACAATATGTCTTGTAACAGACTTAAATGTTCAGGGGTAAAATAAAATGACAGGCAGTTTTTTTAAGACAATTATTAGTATTTTATTTTTCATAATAGGTAGCAGGATTGACTATATTCACATTATCCTCTGTCCAATGGGAAAACTTTGCTACTTAAATAGAAATACAATGTCTGAATTCTTTAGTCAATGCAAGGGTCTTGATGCTTCAATATTCATCTCGGAAGGGAAACTCAGGATGGTTGATCCACCTGAAAGAAAAGACAGTTTAGCACAAAATATTAAAGCCCAGCCTACCCTTCATTCCTATACATTTGTACAGGGGTAATGTAATATAAGTTTTTAATATTTATTGAGTTACAAGAAACTTAGTAATAGTTGTAACATTATTAATTGTGGCAGTTTACAGGTAAGCACTTCTGTGTATAAAGTATATCTATATATCTATGGCTTTTTCTGATAGCTGTGACTCTCTGACCTTACCATATGGATCATTACATTTCTTTCAGAAATCACCAGTTTTTGGTGAAAACTTGTTTTAACTAGTTTTCAAATAAAAGGCCCTGCAATAACATAGGTACAGTATCTCACAAAAGTGAGTACACCCCTCGCATTTTTGTAAATATTTTATTCTATCTTTTCATGTGACAACACTGAAGAAATGACACTTTGCTACAATGTAAAGTAGTGAGTGTACAGCTTGTATAACAGTGTAAATTTGCTGTCCCCTCAAAATAACTCACACAGCCATTAATGTCTTAACCGCTGGCAAAAAAAGTGAGTACACCCCTAAGTGAAAATGTCCAAATTGGGCCCAATTAGCCATTTTCCCTCCCCGGTGTCATGTGACTCATTAGTGTTACAAGGTCTCAGGTGTGAATGGGGAGCAGGTATGTTAAATTTGGTGTTATCGCTCTCACTCTCTCATACTGGTCACTGGAAGTTCAACTTGGCACCTCATGGCAAAGAACTTTCTGGGGATCTGAAAAAATGAATTGTTGCTCTACATAAAGATGGTCTAGGCCAGGGATATGCAATTAGCGGACCTCCAGCTGTTGCAAAACTACAAGTCCCATCATGCCTCTGCCTCTGGGTTTCATGCTTGTGGCTATCAGAGTCTTGCTATGCCTCATGGGATTTGTAGTTCTGCAACATCTGGAGGTCCGCTAATTGCATATTCCTGGTCTAGGCTATAAGAAGATTGCCAAGACCCTGAAACTGAGCTGCAGCATGGTGGCCAAGACCATACAGCAGCTTAACAGGACAGGTTCCACTCAGAACAGGCCTCGCCATGGTCGACCAAAGAAGTTGAGTGCACATGCTCAGCGTCATATCCAGAGGTTGTCTTTGGAAAATAGACGTATGAGTGCTGCCAGCATTGCTGCAGAGGTTGAAGGGGTGGGGGGGGGGGTCAGCCTGTCAGTGCTCAGACCTTATGCCGCACACTGCATCAAATTGGTCTGCATAGCTGTAGTCCCAAAGGAAGCCTCTTCTAAAGATGATGCACAAGAAAGCCTGCAAAGAGTTTGCTGAGGACAAGCAGACTAAGAGCATGAATTTCTGGAACCATGTCCTGTGGTCTGATGAGACCAATCTAAACTTGCTTGGTTCAGATGGTATTAACAGTGTGTGCAGGCAACCAGGTGAGGAGTACAAAGACAAGTGTGTCTTGTCTACAGTCAAGCATGGTGGTGGGAGTGTCATGTTCTGGGGCTGCATGAGTGCTGCCGGCACTGAGGAGCTACAGTTCATTGAGGAAACCATGAATGCCAACATGTACTGTGACATACTGAAGCAGAGCATGATCCCCTCCCTTTGGAGATTGGGACGTAGGGAAGTTTTCCAAAATGATAACAACCCCAAACACACCTCCAAGACGACCACTGCATTGCTAAAGAAGCTGAGGGTAAAGGTGATGGAATGGCCAAGCATGTCTCCAGACCTAAACCCTATTGAGCATCTGTGCGGCATCCTCAAACAATTAGATGCAAATGTGGGACTTTCCACCACATCAGCGCTCAAGTGTTAAAGGCCATAGTGAAGGGGTTTGACTGGAAGCTGGAAGGCTTATAGACTAAGAAGCTCCTTAGTTGGTCTATGTATATGGTGCCAAGGATCCGCTTGTGGCTTTGCAGCCCTCTTCAGGTAGGGGAAACCTTTGATTATAGATGATCTCCTCAAACACCATTTATTAACCCCTTCACGCTTAAGGGTAAAACAAATCTAAATGCCTAAGCACAATTTTGTAATTTGGCATGTTAGTAAAAGGTGGATTATACCTTATTTTATTCAGGAAAAATTGGGCTTTCATTTGGTAGTAAATAGTTATGGATATCTCCTGATTTTGATGTTATTGTCAAAGGGGGAAAAAAAACATTTTCTTTTAATTTAGCTGTATACTTCTTGTTACTAGCATAATCTACCACCAAAGAATAACCCAAAATAAGTTCTCCTGCTCCTGACGATCTTTTTTGTTTGTACAGCCCAGAAGCAAAACACACTGACAGTAACTGACACTGATGTTAATAAAAAAAAAATCCTGTCCAAAATATACTTATTTATTATTTATCTATTTTTCATTTTTTTACAAACCCTTTTTTTTTCTTTCTGCAAGGAATGAGAAAGATACAGAAAGAAAAAAACACAGAGGCGGGCTTCACAGTGACTGATCGCTGTGATAGCGAATCAGAGGCTCCCACAGAGATCAGGTGACACAGAATCGGGAGACCTGGGTCCTGATCGCTAGTACGGGGCCCGGGCTCTCAGTGAGACACAGCACAAAGGGAGAAACATATATGCGGCCCCACTTAAAAATAGAACACTTCCGTGAGGCCGCTGCAAGGGCGTAGCTACAGAGGGTGTAGGGATTGCAATTGCTACCCGGCCCCATTCTGCAGGGGGCCCATGCAGCCCAATATACGTAGGGCTGGTGCCAGCTTGAGTCAGCATAGGCAGCGGGGTGGGTTGTAGTACAAGTGCTTGAGTGGCTGGAGGACCTTGTGGGTAGCAGAGCTCCCTACTCTTCTGCGCTGGCTGCTAATCTCACAATTCCAAACCCGCATCTTTTTGGCCGGCTCCTCCGGTCCCTCTCTCCTTCTCCATACAGCGCTGTTCGGTCGAGTGATTATCAATTCATTGTACCACCCCCCCCCCCTCTACAAATCACTCCATCCACTCCTTTGTAACAGAGCCCAGGCACAGCCCTCTAGGTGCACGCTTTTCCTAAACATCCAGCACACAGAGGCATTGTGCAGCCCTATGAGAGCTGGCTCCCCGGAGGATGCTGTAAGCTTGTCTCTCAGCCCCGTCCCCTCCTCTCCCTGTCAAACACAGATCTCCCTTGGAGAGTGATGTGGCCTCCCATGCTGATCAGCCCTGTCTGTGCTGCTGGCAGGAGCCCAGCGGACCATGGATGCATCCTATTAGTGCCTGTGCTCCATCAACCTGACCTTGCAGCTTAGTCATGGTGAGTGAAACGACTCATACCCCACTCTATCTGCCCTGGGGACAGGGAGCCCATCTGCCCTGGGGACAGGGAGCTCATCTGACCTGGGGACAGCAGGGCCCCCAATTGCCCTGGGGTCAGGGACCCCCATCTGCCCTGAGGACAGGGACCCCACCTGTCTTGGGAACAGGGCTCCCACCTGCCCTGGGGAAGGGGGTTCCCACAAGGCCTGGGGACAGGGACCCCATCTCGCTTAGGGACAGGGACCCCCATCTCCCCTGGGACAGGGATCCCATCTGCCCTGGAGACAAGACTCCCATCCCCCACTTGGAGATTTGGGGGGTGTACCAGCAGGGGTCACTGGATGCTGGAGCATTGGTTGGCTGGAAGACAGAGAGGGGTCTAGCAGTGGTTTGGCTGGAAGATGGGGGGGGGGGGGTGCGGGGTCACTGAAGATGGTGAGGAAGGAAACAACAATATCAGCAGGGTGACTGGAGGCCGGGGGGGGGTATCAGTAGTATCAGCGCACATGTTGCGTCGGCACAAAGGGGTTCATTTAAAAAAAGGAATATACAATATATATACTCACAAAACTGTATATTTACAAGCATACATGAATCAGAGAACTGGGTCTGTTGTCACCTCCAAGGCCTGGATTATCAATATAGAAGACCTTTGCAATAATATACTGCACAAGGCAAGTATTCTGATGCGTTTCAAGGGATATACCCTATTTATGAGAAGCACACTTCCATTTCCTAGAATGACAATGCTCACATTTCTGTACCAGGACAGGAAAAACGATATCTTGACTACAGAACCCCACTCCTCTCCTATTTAACAGGCAATGGCTGGACAAGGAATACTCAGTAATACTTACTGTCTAGCTTCTACATAGCGATAATTTCTGTTGAGAGCTTCAAGTTCTTTTATGTCTTCTGAAGGCAAATTGAAGTCAAACACCTGTAAAAATGACAGATTATTATAATTTGTTAATTTAATAAAAAAAAAAAACTAGCAAGGTGTTAAATAACATAAGCACATGATATTCCTGCTAGGGTTGCCACCTGTCCGGGATTCTCCCCGACAGTCCGGGTTTTGAATCACATGTCCGGGTTTCAGTCCACCTGAAACCCGGACACATTATTCAGACAGGAATGTGGCTCGGAACAGGGCTTGACAGGTTGATGGGGCACTATGTGCGCCGCATTACTATTCTCTTTGGAGTGCCCAAAGGTGTCCCAGGTCTGTTACAATCCTATAGTATACTAAAACAAAGAAAATGTACTGTGCGCTGCTAAAGTGTTGGGGTTTGGCTTAAAGAAAAAGTGGCAACCCTAATTCCTGCATAGGTGAGAATTGAGGAAGTGGGAGAGGGATGTGTCAAAAAAGAAACTGTTCCTAGTAAAGGGGTGGGGAGGAGAAATAGTGGCACTTTCACTTTTGAGTGAAGGCCTACTTTAAGCTTTTATTTAGATGGACAGCAGTAACTGGGTACCCACTAGTGTAGCATTCCACTGGCCACCAATACCAGGGCACCCCTACTTTCACTGACCACTAACACAAGGGACATGCATCCTCCCCCGACCACTAATGTTGAAGCATTCTTCCCACTAACAATTTAAGGAACATGCTCCTCTCACTGGCACCAATGCAAGTGGCATTCTTCCTCCCACTTATCACCAATGCAAGGGACATTCTTCATTCACCGACACCAATGTAAGGGGACATTCTTCTTCCCACTGACCACCAATGTAAGAGGCATTCTTCCTGCCAATGACCACAAATGTAAGGGCATTCAAACTGACACTAATTTAAAGACATTCTTCATACCACTAATGTAGGGGGCATTATTCCTATAACTGACCAACAATCTAAAGGGCATTCTTGCCTCAATGACACCACTGTAAGATGACATCCTTCCTTCCACTGATCACCAATTTAAGGGACTTTCTTCCTGCCACTGACCACTAATGTAAGGGACATTGCTCAAACTGACACCATTGTAAGAGACATTCTTCCTCCCACTAACCACTGATGTAATGGGAAATTCATCCTTCCACTGACCATCAATGTATTTGGGCCCTTTTTCTTCCAATTTTCACCAATACAAGGGTCATTCTTCTTCCCACTGACCACCAATATAAGTGACATTCTTTTCTCATTGACCCCAATGTAAGGGGCATCTTCATTCCAATGGCAACCAATATAAAGGGCATTCCTCCAACTGACACCGGTGTAAAGGGCATTATTCCTCCCACTGACCACCAATGAAAAGGGCATTTTTCCTGCCAATGACAACCAATTTTAGGGGCATTCGTCATCCTACAGACCACCATTGTAAGGGGCATTTTGCTGCCACTGACCACCAATATAAGGGACATTTTTCCAATGACACCAATGTAAGGGGCATTCTTTCTCCCACCGACCACCAATGTAAGGAGCATTTTTCTTGCCAGTGACCAGCATTGCAAGGGTACATTTTTCCTCCCACTGATACAAATCTAAGGGGCATTCTTCCTTTCACTGACACCAATGTAAGAGACATTCTTCCTCCCACTAACCACTGATGTAATGGGAAATTCATCCTTCCACTGACCATCAATGTATTTGGGCCCTTTTTCTTCCAATTTTCACCAATACAAGGGTCATTCTTCTTCCCACTGACCACCAATATAAGGGACATTCTTTTCTCATTGACCCCAATGTAAGGGGCATCTTCATCTAAATGGCAACCAATATAAAGGCCATTCCTCCAACTGACACCGGTGTAAAGGGCATTATTCCTCCCACTGACCACCAATGTAAAGGTCATTTTTCCTGCCAATGACAACAAATTTTAGGGGCATTCGTCATCCTACAGACCACCATTGTAAGGAGCATTTTGTTGCCACTGACCACCAATATAAGGGACATTTTTCCAATGACACCAATGGGCATGCTTTCTCCCACCCACCACCAATGTAAGGGGCATTCTTTCTCCCACCGACCACCAATGTAAGGAGCATTTTTCTTGCCAGTGACCAGCATTACAAGGGGACATTTGTCCTCCCACTGACACAAATCTAAGGGGCATTCTTCCTCTTACTGACACCAATGTAAGGGACATTCTTTCTTACATTCACACCAATGTAAGGGGCATTCCTACTCCCACTAAAAACAGCCTATTTTTTTCTCCTGCTCATTAGCAAATTAAGGAATGGTATATTACAACCTCCATGCTAAGCTTTTACACTAAATACACTTGCTTTATTCCTCAACTAACCTGAATGTTTTCTTTGATCCTTGTGGGATTAAAGCTTTTTGCCAGGACAACAACTCCAAGCTGAAGAAGGAACCTTAGGGCCACCTGAGCTGGTGACTTGTTGTGTTTCTTGGCTATGGCTGCTAAAACCGGATCTGCCAGGACAACTGGAGAATTCTGATCAATCCTAAAGAAAATATATATTTATAATAACATGAGCCTCATTTCTTCATCCCTGCTAGCAGCTCATATACAACAGCCAATGGATTAACAGCCTATTAACAGGACAAAAAGACATCCTATAAGAGGTTTAGCCTGCCTAAATTAAATATTTTGGTTCTTAAAGCGGAGTTCCACCCAAAAGTGGAACTTCTGCTCATTTATCTACTCCCCTCCTTCGGTGCCACATTTGGCACCTTTCATAGGGGGAGCGGATACCTGTCTTTGACAGGTACCATGCCCTCACTTCCAGGAGACCGGGCCGTGGCGAATTATGCCAGCAGCCTGGCTCCCTCCTCCTCCTTCCCCCGCCACCGGGCCAGTAGGAGAGCGCAGTGGTGCCTCGTGCATGCGTAGTAGGGGCCCAGCATGAAGCCGTAATGCTTCACAGCCGAGTTCCCTTACCGGCAATGGTGGCGGCAGCACCCAACAGCTGATGGAAACATGTTGCCAACATCGCTGGACTCCAGGACAGGTAAGTGTCCTATAATTAAAAGTCAGCAGCTACAGTGTGTGTGGCTGCTGGCTTTAAATTTTTGCAGGGGTGAGCAGAATTCCGCTTTAACTACTTGACCTCTAGAAGGTTTTACCCCCTTCATGACCAGGGCAATTTTTGCTATTCAGCACTGTCCTACTTTAACTGTCAATTGTTTGGTCATGCGACACTGTACCCAAATGACATTTATATTATTTTATTTCAGACAAATAGAGCTTTCTTTTGGTGGTATTTAATCACCACTGAGTTTTTCATTTTTTGCCGCGCGCTCACTGTGTTCAGGGAGGGCCAGGGAGCGGGTGCGGCGGAGTCGATCTCTGCCGGCCACCCGCAATGCCCCCCCCCCCCAGAGTGAAAGAACGGAGGTCCATGTAAGTAAACACGGACCTCCGTTCTGTGAGGGGGGAAGGGCTGTGATCACAGCCTTCCTCTACACGGAAGCTGTGATCGCTTCCCTTCCCCAGCTAGGGCAGTCCCCCCACAGTTAGAACACACCCAGGGAACACAGTTAACCCTTAGAGCGCCCCCTGCAGGTTAACCCCTTCACTGCTAATGGCATTTACACAGTAATCAGTACATTTGTATAGCACTGATCGCTGTATAAATGCCAATGGTCCCAAAAAAGTGTCAAAATGGTCCGACATGTCCGCTGAAATATCGCAGTACCGCTAAAAATCGCAGATCGCCGCCATTACTAGTAAAAAATAAAAAAAAAATAAAAACCCCAAAAATGAATTCTCATAATCCGTAAACACGACCACTTTTGCGCAAACCAATCAATAAACGCCGATTGCGATTTTTTTTAATCACAAATATGAGGAAGAATATAAATCGGCCAAAACTGATGAAAAAAAATGTTTTTTTATATTTTTTTTGGATTTATATTTTAGCAAAAAGTAAGAAATTTGGGGTTTTGCAAAATTGTCGCTCTTCTTTTGTTTATAGCGGCGATCAGAAATGACGCAGCGGTGATCAAATACCACCAAAAGAAAGATCTATTTGTGGGAAAAAAAGGACGCAAATTTCGTTTGGGTATAACGTTGCACGTAAATCAATCCTTTTTAAAAAATTCCCTCAAGTGTCCTTTAAATAAATGAATATAATCCGACAAAAAGTCCCAAAAGTCCCATGTAGGGTGAATCAGGCAAAAATCTTCAGAGCGTGTTGGAATAGCACTCAAGCTTAATAATCCATCACCAAGGTACACACACCCGATGTGCTCAAAGATGGTTTGGGTACTCTTACCAGAAATCCAGGACTCACTATCGCTAGTGGGTCATATAGCATGCTCTGGTGGACGCAAAGAATGTCATTCACCTTGTAATGATCTGTAATGATCTGCAATGGACTGTAATGTATTTTCTTGTATGCTGTCGGATCTCTCCCTGCTCTCCCGCCGGTGACATGTGCTGCTGAGGACGATTTGATTAAAATTCAAATCGTCCTCAGCAGCACATGTCACCGGCGGGAGAGCAGGGAGAGATCCGACAGCATACAAGAAAATACATTACAGTCCATTGCAGATCATTACAGATCATTACAAGGTGAATGACATTCTTTGCGTCCACCAGAGCATGCTATATGACCCACTAGCGATAGTGAGTCCTGGATTTCTGGTAAGAGTACCCAAACCATCTTTGAGCACATCGGGTGTGTGTACCTTGGTGATGGATTATTAAGCTTGAGTGCTATTCCAACACGCTCTGAAGATTTTTGCCTGATTCACCCTACATGGGACTTTTGGGACTTTTTGTCGGATTATATTCATTTATTTAAAGGACACTTGAGGGAATTTTTTAAAAAGGATTGATTTATTTGCAGGTCACTACCTGGGACTTTTCCGTTTCTTATCACTTTATGTGTTATATAAGTGGTTAGTTTTGTGTTGTTTTTCATCATTTTGAATTATGCACATATGATTGATGCACGTATTTAATTAATTCAATTTTTTCAGCGCAACTTTAATTTTTATATGTTATGTCACATGGTTTATTATCACATGATAGTTGCTGCTCTCAAAGAACACTTTAGCGCAAATATTTTATTTTTATGTTTAGTATAACGTTGCACGACCGCGCAATTTTCAGTTAAAGCGACGCAGTGCCGAATCGCAAAAAGGGCTCCGGTCCTAAAGCTGGAAATCCTTCCGGTCCTTAAGTGGTTAAAGGAAAAATTACTGAACATTTTGGAAAAAAAAAATCCCTACGTCTTTCTTAGTTTCTGTTTTAACATTTTGCAAACGTAATTTTTCTTCATAAATTTAGGCCCCAAAATGTAGTTTGCTATATTTATTTGGTAAATACAAACAAAAAAAACAAATCAGTGTATATTATTTAGTCTATGTGAAAGTTAGAGTCTACAAACCATGGTATACATATCTGAGAATTGAGCAATCCTGATGTACTGACTGCCTATCTCATTTCTTGAGGCCCTAAAATGCTATAACAGTACAAACATCCTCCAAATTACCCCTTTTTTGGAAAGTAGACAGCATGACACATTGATGAAAAAGCGCTATTTGACTTAACGCACTTTGATCAGGCACAACGCATGTTTAATTACTTGGACTGATGGTTTATGCACATGAGCACTTTGAATAATAGATTTGTGCTGATATGGAAGTGCTGTCTTCACCTTAAAGCGGTTGCATCATCAAAAGTTTAACTTTTACCTACAGGTAAGCCTATAATAAGGCTTACGTGTAGGTAAAAAGAATATCTCCAAAACCTGTAAGGTTTGGGAAATATTCCCACTGCAAGTAGTCGCTGACGTCACGGCGCATGCACTGTGGTGTCCCGGCAAAGGCCCGGCGCATAGCGCCGGACCTTGCCGCAAAGTTCACATGGGAGTGATGTCTCGCGGCTCTGGCCACTCACAGCGCCGGTGCTGCAAACCCAGAAGGATCTACGGAGGGAAGATGGAAGCTCCCTCTTTGGCGACCGGGCAGACCTGTCGGAGCTGCGTTCTGAGATAAGTATTTCATAATGAGCTAGTATGCGGTGCATACTAGCTCATCATGCCTTTGCCTTGCAGGTGTTTTGTTTTTGTTTTTTTGTTTTTTAAGAGGATGCAACCACTTTAAAGGAACTTTATTCATACCATCTATCCTTTTATTTATATATATATATATATATATATATATATATATATATATATATATATATATATATAAAAAAAAATTGCTACAGCATGAGATAATGCTTTACTAGTGGTAGTCATATGTATGGGCCTCACCATCTCTCATCTCTGCTGGACCCAAGCACGCTGTACCCAACCAGAATAATGTCCTGAGATTTGCAGAATTCCAGAAGCTTTCTCTGGTTCAGGTAGATGTGACATTCCACCTGTAGAGGGCACCAGTAACCAAAAAGAAGAAAAATAAATTCTATTTGTACACAGATAAAATACACTATATTACCAAAAGTATTGGGACTCCTGCCTTTAAACACACATACAGGGAGGATTATGGTGTGGGGTTGTTTTTAAAGGTTTCGGCTTGGCCCCTTAATTCCAGGGAAGGGAACTCCTAAGGCCAAGACATTTTGGACAATTTCATGCTCCCAACTTTGTGGGAACAGTTTGGGGATTACCCCTTCCCCTTCCAACATGACTGTGCACCAGTGCCCAAAGCAAGGTCCATAAAGACATGGATGAGCGAGTTTGGGGTGGAGGAACTTGATTGGCCTGCACAGAGTCCAGACCGCAACCCGATAAAACACCTTTGGGATGAATTAGAGTGGAGACTGCGAGCCAGGCCTTCTCGTCCACATCAACGCCTGACCTCACAAATGCGCTTCTGGAAGAATGGTCAAACATTCCCATAGACAGTCTTAAACCTTGTGGACAGCCTTCCCAGAAGAGTTGAAGCTGTTATAGCTGCAAAGGGTGGGCCAACTCAATATTGAACCCTACGGACTAAAACTGAGATGCCATTAAAGTTCAGGTGTGTTTAAAGGCAGGTGTCCCAATACTTTTGGTAATATAGTGTATTTTCTACACATTTCTCAGGGACTTTTTTAAGCAGGATTATTTAAATTAGAAAGGCTTTACATTTCAGCTTTACAAATATGTCGAAAAGGGACTATTCTATTACCCCTGAAGTCCTAGGAAATTATATTTAAAGAAAACCTGGCACCAGACCATTCATTTCAAGAACAATCTTCCCATAAGATTATATGTGCTTTTAATGTATTTTGCTCATGTTATTAACCTGTAAAATCCTTCCCTGTGTAGACATCCAAAAGCCTTGAGACTGCTGCTATGGGCTGCCATCTTGGATATGATGTCAACTGCCCCAGCAGACTCAGAACTGGCACTCAAGTGAAACTCTATAGTATTTCCTCTTGCTTATCCCCCGACAGCTACATAATGGGTTTTGTAGGCACTAATCAGTGAGAGTTAGAGGAGCTGGGCCACCACAGACAAAAAATAATCACTCCTAGAGGAGGAGAGGGCTATAGCTCACCATACACATTACAGTCTGACTGTACAATCTTTGTAGAATCAACGTTAGACGTAATATGAGGAAATACCTAAGCTTTCCAATTAACCGGTATCCAACCAGGCAGGCCTTGCATGACATACTTGTTGGTAGATCTAAAGGAGATTGAACAACTAGATTATAATATGTGTCAGAGGCGTAACTAGAACCTGCAGGGCCCTGGTGCAAGAAATTATGAAGGGCCCCTCCTGACCCCTGGCCAGGGCCCTACCCTCTTCCCACTGATCCTGGGGCCCTGCAATCCCTTTGCAGGTCACTTTATTACGGTCCCACCGAATAAATGAATAGCTGTGCACCGAGCCTCCCAATCATTCAAAAAACCAAAGTATAGTAAAAAATAGTTTACTACGCTTCAGTTATGAGTGAACCAATTGGTACCAATCGTTGACTCTGTTCATTCAGAAAAGGAAGTAGCCGGTAAATGACAAATTTACCGGCCCGTTCCCATCTCTCCATCATGACACATCTTCTACAGCAGCTGGCAGGAGAGAGGAGGGGGAGGACATCAGCTCTGTGGGGGGGGGGGGGGGGGGG